>LPNX010278114.1:95706-208448 GCA_001517045.1 Pseudotsuga menziesii | reverse complement strand
AATAAAATATAGATATTACATTTGGTAAATGCCTATAAGCAATTATTGACATTTCAAAATAAGAGTATCATGTTAAGTCTTCCTCAAAATATTGATTTAGAAAAAAGTAAAATTGCTCCTCCAAAATGATCCTCTGTAGACTTATCATAGACGTAAGCAAATATTTTATATATTAAAATTCTTGTTGAAACAATTTCCTCCAAAAGGATCCTCTATAGAAAGCAAAATTTTCATCTATATTTCTGTAACATACCAATTCTATATATTATATTAGAGAAATAATATTAACAAGCAATTGCCTTAATAAGGTGCAATAATACGTGAATAGGTTGTTGTTGGAGGGTAAAAAAGACTTAAAAGGAGAACTAAAATTGAATTGGTGGACTTGACCTTGTACCGTGAAGAAATCTACTACAAGTTTTGTAGGGAAAGCAAATGAAGGGCCAACTATAATAAACCCTTATAGTATAATAGATAACCTATGTGACAACACTCAAATCCAAGGTATGGAGACATAATAAAGGTTCAACAATACTTTCCAAGCGGAAGGTACCTTTTAACCTATATCCAAAATTCAATAGGAAAATGCAATCATGATCCCCTCATATTATAAGTGTTTCTTATGGTAGAGTAAATATTAAACATGATCAAGCATCAAACATATCATCAGTACCATTGTTGGAAATGGGATCATTGGCATGAGCTACAACACTATCATTTGCCATGTATATGTAGAGTCACATTTTGATGGTTTTGTCTCTCTATAAATGTAGTCTAGTTAAGATGTGTTTTATAATGCCATGGATCAACTTTATACTTCAATAGGAAATAGGCAACTTTAAATATAAGGTAATACAATACATATTAGAATATGAAACATCATAAACTTTTCACAACTTATCATCTAAATAAATTTCCCCCTTTTCTAAAGAACAAAATAAAAATTGAGGCTTCCATTACTCTTAAATATTTGAGTTAAGTATTGAATGTTTGTCATGTATATTGTTATCTTTATTATTTACACAATGCAAGAAATTGGAATGGTATTATGTTTAATCATACTTAAATCACTTGCACATTTAAAAAAAAATAGAAATGAGAAGAATTGAAAGCAATGGATAATAATCCATAAATTTCTTAAGGGGTGGAAACATTGGTGAATTTTACTAATTATCTAATTTCCAACCATAAAATGTGTGCCATATTTTTTAAAATTATTCAATTTTTTATATAGTTTGATGTTTATCACAAAATGATGTTATCATGTGGAATCTAGGTCAATCATCTTAGAAAAAAATGAAAACTAAAATTTTTTTAATGGAAAAATAATCCATGGATTAAACTTGGCTCCTAAAAAATTATATTAAAGAAATGCTATTATAACTAAGTTCTAACTAAAACAAATGATAGAATTTATCATGTCTACAAAATCTATGTTAAATGTAAATAAATATGAACTTATCAAGTTTACCCAATTATGACAACTCTCATTCTAATTCTAATGATGGTGAACATTTTAAACTTAACTAATTCTCAAAACCTTCATGTAATATTGCTATGATTGTTAAGTGATGGTGGGTTGGAATTTGAAATCCAACACACTCATCAAACTTGATGGTTAAATCCATTTAAAAAAAATATTTTCACACTCCAATATTTTTTGTGGTGGATAATCTTGATTTGTAACCATATTTGACCGGAAAATGGACTCGTGACAAAAAAAATTCCTATCAAATTCCAACCTTTTTAAGACTATGAAATCTCTAGCCTCCTATGTGGTGGGGAAAAACAATGCATTCTATAGATGGAATTTCAAATGGAATAACATATGCCATAGTGATGTAATTATCTTGTATTTAAATGTCAATCGTGATGAATTGAATGCAAATGATTCAAAAAATTCATGGCGGGACACGTGCATTAATTGCACACAAACTAGATGTGCAATGGTTGTGAACATATGTTTGTGAAGTTTAAAAGACTCTTGATAGTTTTTTTGTCGAACTTGGGAAGTTTCTAATTGAAAGGATGTTGAAGGCTATGGTAGGAAATCAATAGTTTAAACATTGCAATTTGCAAGACTATATATGAAGGTATTTCGTAGATCATTAAAATTTTAAGTTTAAGAAGGTCCTAGAGCTTGTGGGAAGCTTAGCCTAGTGCTTGTTTTGCTAGGTAGAAAGTGCCTCCAAGTATAATTTACCAAGGCCTCCTACAATGCGGTAAGAGATAGAAAGTTCAAAGTTGGAGAAAGTCTCAAAATTTATCCTTTCAATGTTTAAACCTTTGAAAATCCATGAGGATTTTTAGGGAATTTGAAAGTTTAATATTAGAAAAGGCTTAAAATTGAGTTTTAATAAAATCCTAAGAGGATTTTAAAAGGATTGAAGGAAACAAAACTAAATCTAGATATAAATTTAAAATATTTTGAAAGCATAGAGATTTACTTTAATGACTACTTCTAAATGAATGTAGAGAAAGACAAAGAAGTTATCACTAAAAAGGGTTCCTAAAATTTTGATTTTGATTTTGGAGAAGTTTTTGAGAGTTCAACACAATGCTAGAAAAGTTATTGAGGGTTCAACATAATGTTTAAAAAAAATTATGAGTGTGTTAGGATTCAAAAAGTAGCGTACTCTTAGAACCTAATGCCAAACAATTAGAGATGGACTTGCAACTTAAAGTTATTCCTAGTTCTAATGAGTAGTTTATAGATCTACATATACATTCATCCTTTATATTTTTGATGTGCAATTTTGATTGGTCATCATTCCTCATAAGAGAGTTGCAGAAAAAAAAAAAAAGGCCTTCCTTGGTTTATATTCACAGGATTGGCCTAAACGACATCCAAAAGTGCCACCCTAAAGCCCTGCATGTTCTCTGCCTATTTTAAATTTATGTTTAGGAATTTCGTACAAAGTAAACTGATCGTCATGCATAATGGGCCATGCATGATACATTGATAGTTTTAAACAAACGGGATGGAGAAACATCCCCACAGTACAACCTAGACTCAAGAAATTTGAAAGTCGCACCAACTTATTATACCCAGAAGCATATAAATTCCCCCTTTTTCTGTCATGTGAAGTTGCACCCATGCCAATAATCTACTTCATTCTCTCTTTAACTAATCTAGCAAATATTTTTTTATTTGTTGGTTTCCCATTGGTGTTGGTAGATTTCATACTTGATTCGCTTGCACCTTCTAAGATATTCTTTCCTTTGGTTGAATCCAATCCTACACTTTCTTTAGCTACCTGTAAATTTTGGGATTCTTATACGTTACAAATATACTTCATAGCACTCTCTAACCGAATACCATCATAGTTTGATCCATAAAATGGCTTCTTCCCACTAGGATCTCTATGCTTAGACATCCAAATCAGGAGTGAAAATAAGAGATATATGGAAGTGATCGAAACCTTATGTATGCTTTCATCATTTTTCTACTAATATGGCCTTACACTTGTCAAATAATAGAGCCCTCCTCCACTCTCATTAACCACGTGGAACAATATTGACCATCATTACCATTGTTGACAATATTGATTGCATAGACCATTTGAGCTATGGTTCAACATATTCACCACATTTACTCACCAAACCATACTATGCTCACCCACAAACATTGTTCCCACTTATCCACTAAGTCGTTGGATTCATAGCTCGCCAAACCCATTACCCACAAACCTCATAATGTAATAACCCCATTACACATCAACCCTTCACCATACTCACAAACCTCATAACCTAATAATCACATTAACCCATCAACTTTGTACCATACCCACGAGCCTCATAACCAAATAAAATCATTAACACATCAACCTTGACTCTTGTTGACTATATAATAGTGGTGGACCATAGTTGATCATAGTTCACCTTATTAACCACATTAAACCACCAACTTCTAACATGCTCTCACGTGAATATTGTTCAAAGTTATCTACTAACCCATCTTGATGTCGTCTATCTTCGATTAGGTATATGACTCATAACATCCAAATTTTTTTAGAGAATAAATGCTAAATATAATAACCCATTCCCTTGACATGGCTATAGAGGATATTGGGTATTTTATAATTGGTATCAAATCCATTTGTTATAGCACATATTATATGGTATCAAAGACATAAATAATAGCATGAAAATGTTGACAAACATAGTGTTCGAATGTTAAAATGAAACTGTGAAAACAAGTGCAACAAGTGTAGGTGCATAAATAACCAATGATGGTAGAATATATTCCTAATCAAGAGGTTTAGAGTGCTCAAATTAAGGACATTAAAATTCTCTTTAAATAAAGTTTCAACTAGCTACATCAATGGCTCCTTCCATAGCCACAAGCATTTGGTTTAGCACACTATAAACAACAATAGGAGTCTATGTTTCTTAATGTTTGTCACATCCATCTTATGAGCAATGAATTATTTTGGGATCCTTTCCTTTATAAATCTGTCAAATTACTAGCAATCAACCATAATCTTGTGCGTGTTGGTTGGAGGAAAAAATTTAAGCATTGTTGTTCATGAAGTTTTCAACCAAATGATCCATTGTCACATACCCGTACCCCGATTATCATGCTAAATTAAAAAATTCTTTAAGAACCTTTGTCATTCTTTGAAACACAAGGCATGGCCATGAAACACTCCTCAACGTTCATATTCTGATACAACACTGTCATGTTCTTTCATGTCCACCATTGATCAATTCGACGATCTACAAAGAAAGATCTCAGAGGAGATAGAACAGCGAGGAAAAAAAGTAGTGATGGAAAACGATGGTCGCAATCTGTTCTGCATCTAGGAATAGATCAACGGCTGAGAATCAACCCGCAAGAATCAACGATGTGGAATGCGGCTTCGCAGATTTCCTTTATGCATGCAAGATGCAGGATGCGAGAAGCGAGATCACAATTTTTGTTTTCCCAGTTCCGCAAACTCAGGCTTTTTGCACCGTTGATTCTCAGTCATTGATCTGTTCTTAGATGTGGAATAGATTGTGACCGTCGTTTTTCATCGCAATTTTTTTCCCCGCTGTTCAATCTCCTCTGAGATATTTCTTCGTAGATCGTCGAATTGATCAATGGTGGACAGAAAAGAATGTGGAAATGTGGTATCATAATATGAACATTGAGGAGTGTTTCACGGCCATGCTCTGTGTTTCAAAGAACAACAAAGGTGCTTTAAGAAATTTTCTTTCTGCAACGGTCTATTCCACATGCGGGATAGCAATTTTCGTTTTCCCGATTCCGTAAATTCAAGATTTCCACACCGTTGATTCTTGCAGGTTGATTCTCAAACATTGATATGTTCCCAGATGCGGAACAAATTGTGACCATCATTTTTCGTCATGATTTTCCCCACCATTTGATCCCCTCTGAGATCTTTCTTCATAGATCATTGAATTGATCAATGGTGGATAGGAGGGGACATGACAGTGTGGTATCAGAACATGAATGTTGAGTGTTTCACGACCATGCCATGTGTTTCAAACAACAAGGAAGTCTCTCTCTGCAATTTTTAATTCTACATGATAATCGGGGTATGGGTACGTGACATCCATCTTGCATTAGTGAAATAGGGTAGGGTTTCTCCCTACCTATTTGAATTTTAATATACATGGATCAATGCATATCACAAGGTTTTAAATTTCAAATGAAAGGTAGTTTAGAAATGGATGGTAATGCTACATAGGTCAATATTAACACTCCTAAGAAAATTGGAAAACAACATTCATGTCTCAACATTATTTACACCAACCTGGAACCAGCAATATGCCAACGCAGAGAGCAGACTTTAGATATTCACCAGCATACGGCAATACATCAGTTTTGAATGTAAATCGGGCCAACAGCGATTTACACCGGCTTGGAACTAGCAATATACCAACGCAGAGAGCAGACTTTACACATACACCAGCGCAGATGAAGGGAAGAAATTGGAATCAGGCCAACAGCGATTTACACCAGCCTGGAACCAGCAATATACCAACGCAGAGAGCAGACTTTACACATACACCAGCGCAGATGAAGGGAAGAAATTGGAATGTAAATCAGGCCAACAGCGATACCAGCAATACACCAATGCAGAGAGCAGACTTTACACATACACCAGCGCGCGGGGGGAAAGACATTACTCCAACGTTCAACATTTCAGCATTCGGTGGGACTACGGCAAACGACAGGTCAGTTTTTAATGTTTTAACAGCAATGAATTGTTTAACAATTGACAGCATTGATAGACATATACCATCGCGTGGGGCTCAAGACCTCACACCAGCGTGTGTTACAAATCCTGCCATACACAACATACCAACTTTAGACGGGACTGCAGCAAACAACAGGTCAGTTTTTAATGTTTTAACAGCAGAGAATTGTTTAAAAAATGATAGCATTGATTCACATTTGAAACTGGATATTACCTTAATGAATAAGACGAGTAATTACATAGCGCATGGGGAAAACTCCAACGTGGGAGTAATTACAACCGCACAGAACAATACATCAACGCAGAGGACAAATCTTGGTAATGATCCGGGATCAAACTTTAACCCTAGCGTGGGGAAGAATACACCGACAGAGAATATGAATTGTGGCAAGAGAGCACATGAAGGGAAGAAATTGGTGAATCTCTCCAGCCACACACTAGATAGTGCTGAATCCACTATTTTGAAAAAAGGTCTCAATTTTGCCGTAGCCCCTAGAACCATCCCCGTCGAACCCATTATCTGCAACATTGAGGATAGCATCCAAAACTTGAACAGCGTTCATCAAGAAACAATAAGACAGGAGTGTGCCCTAGTATTGAGAAAAGCCAAGCCACCCAAACGCAACATTACAAGAGAAGAAGAACGTGCCCTAAGAAACTTGAGGGCTAATGAAGACATAGTTATCCTTAAAGCAGACAAAGGTGGCGCCACTGTGATTTTAGATAGGGCAGACTACAATGCTAAAATGCTTGACCACCTCACCATAGTGGAAGCTATAGGAAACTAAGTAGCAATCCCATTTCTAGAGTAATTAAAGAAGTAAAAAAAGTGATTCTAAACTCCAATTTGGATGATCATTTGAAAAAACGCCTTATCCCCACCACCAGAGACATCACCCCCAGGATTTACGGCCTACCCAAAATCCACAAGGAAGGAGTACCGCTCCGTCCTACCATCAACACTATAGGATCCCCCACCTATGAGCTTGCCAAACACTTAGCCAAAGTGTTAGGCCCCTTGGTCGGCAATATTGATTCCTTCATTAAGGACTCAAGCCATTTTGTCGAACTAATCAAAGATGAGAAACTAGAACCTAAGGACATGATTGTAAGCTTTGACGTGGTCTCACTCTTCACAAAGATTCCTTTAGAGGAAGCAATCCAGGTTATCAAGGATGCCACCGACCCCCACACAGCCAAGCTTACAGAAATCTGCCTTAGATCAACCTTCTTCAGCTTCCAAGGTGAATTTTATGAGCAAACCACAGGTGTGGCTATGGGATCCCCCCTCTCACCCATCGTCGCAAACCTTTTTATGGAGAATTTCGAGAGAGAAGCCCTGGACTCCTATCCTTTAAAACCTTCAAGATGGAAAAGGTACGTGGACGACACGAATGTGGTGTGGCCGCATGGTGAAGATGAACTTAGGAAGTTCCTAACACACCTGAATAGTATCTCCCCCAACATCAAATTCACAATGGAACTTGAGGAAAATAGGAGCATCCCTTTTCTAGATGTCCTCCTTACGAGAAAAGAAGATGGCACTCTGGGACACGAGGTGTTCCGTAAAAAGACGCACACGGATAGCTACCTCCACGCAGACTCACACCACCATCCTTCCCAGAAGATAGGTGTTCTCAATACTCTGGCTGTAAGAGCCTCGAGGATCGCAGATTCGGAACATATTGAAAAAGAGAAAGACCACCTCAAAGAAGTATTCACAAAAATAGGTTACAAACCTAAGGTCATCATGAAGACCCTTAGCAAAACCCACAACAAGAACCTTACGGGTGCGAAAACCTCCGAAAACAAGACCACCACCAACCCACGAGCTTACTTACCATATATACAAGGTGTGACTGATAAGATCGCTAGAATTCTCAACAATAACAACATCACGACTTCGTTTAAACCCCTAGAGACCATTAGGAATAGAATGAGATCAGTTAAAGATCCAGTTGATCATACACAATTCAGAGGGGTTTATAAGATCCCTTGCTCGTGCAAGATCAGCTATATCGGTGAGACGGGACGTTCTTTCCACACACGGCTAAAAGAACATGGGGCAGACCTTAGAAAAGAACGTATCCGTTCCTCTGCCCTTGCGGAACATGTAGCCAAAACCAAACATCACATTTGCCTAGAAGACACCATCATCCTCGCGAAAGAATACCACTACTTTAAAAGAAGATTTAGAGAGGCCTTAGAGATTACCAAACTCCCACACAACCTAAACAGGGATGGTGGCCTCGAGGTGAGCACTAGTTGGCTTCCACCTATTCTCAATCGGAAAGGCCACTATGTCCCTTAACCAGGTTCCTTCTGCCCTCGTTTCCTCTTTCAAGCCCTTACGCCCCTCTTTCTCCTTTGTCCTCCTACCTTGTCCTTAGTTAAAACCTTAATCTAAAATAACCTAAAAATAAATTTTAATTTTGAAAGATCAAATTTGTCTTAGTTAAAAACTTTAGGGTTTTATTTATTTTAAAATCAACCTTTTAACCTGTTATTTCCGAGGAATTTTGAATGAAATTGAATGAAACCCTTTAACTTTTCAAGACCCCTCCTCTTCCGGAAATTAATTCAAAAGATTCTCCTTAATTGTAGACATACTAATATGCCTTAAGATTAAACTAAATTTGTTAATAATAGGAATAACTTCATTGACTTTAGGATTCAAAATCTATTATCAGGTTTTTTTTAAAATTTGTTATTAATAATAATAAATTCAATAAACTTTAAGGTTTTACATTTATTTTAGGTCTTTAATATAATAAATCCGAAAATCAAACTTAAAGAACACCTTGAAAAATTAAGTATAATTAAAATTCATTAAGATATTTAATTTATTATGAGGGTTTTTAAAATAGTTAATAATATTAATAAATTAAAAACTTAAGGTCTTTAGTTTTATAAAACTATTAGTAATAATAATAAAAGTTAAAACTTTAGGGTTATAAAGGATTATTTCAAACTTTAAAATCCTAATATTAATTCACCTTTTAATGAAATTTAACTTTAATTAATATTAAAATTCATTAATGATGACAAATTTATTAAATTTAAGGTTTTAATTTGTTATTAATAACATTATATTTAAAGACTTTAAGTTTTTACGTTTAATATCAAAGGTTTTTAAAATTGATATTAACGTTATTAATGATAATAAGTTTATATTTTTAGGGTTTTGATATTTTTGGGGCATTGGGTGCGTTTTTAAATCAAACTTTAAGGTTTTTAAAAATGTTTCAAAGAAATTTAATTATAATTAATATTAAAATTCATTAATAATAACATTTTAATAATTTAAAATATCATTTCAGAAAATTTTAGGGTTGTTAAGAATTGTAAGCAACATTTCTCCTTAAAATTTTTATATGGTCTTAATTCAGCCATTAATAATAAAAATTTAATAATATAAATGTTTTTTCCCGTAAAATAAGTGGAGGTAAAAGTAAAATTAAAAATGATTTTCTGACCTAGCAAACCCTAGTCTCCGCGGCCGACCTACCGGTTCCAGTATTTAACTTTGGTTCTCACTCTCTCCACATTCGACTTGTCCTGATGATGGATCCTGATATGGATTCGAAACGTCGACCTCGTCATTTCGATACTGTGGTTTTTCCGAACTTCTCTCCAATAACCTATCACCACAGAAATTTGGCAACACAGATTATGATACATGGTAGATGGAATGGGATTATTAATTTATTTATACCTGAAATCATTCACATCAATGAGAATGAAACCATGGAAGAATAGGGTGTTGAGTATTGAGTAGAAGATGCAAATAGTAGAAAACAAGAGGCCAACATGACTAAAGGCCCATTCACAACATTGTCTCTCATTACTGACTCACTCACGGATTTATATTATCAAGGCCACTAAGACAAAAATATAATGGACAAATCTAGTTGCTTGAACTACATAACCACACCATTGGAAATTCACAAGCAAAAAGAATCATAATTTCAATAGTAATGTTTTAGGTTTTGGAGTAGAAATCTTATGTACTTGGAAAAATTCAAAGGAACTTAATAATGGAAATGGATAAATTGTGTATGGAGTTCTCATCCTTGGATATTCATATGTGGAACCTCGTCTAACATAGTCGGACCTGAGTTGAGGCTTTAGTATAGGAGAGGCCAATGCATACAACAACACATAACTTTAACAACATGAAATAATAGATGGGGTAGTTGGGTGGGATATTTTGGATTTGTACTACATGTTGGATTTGTATTTGGTGAAGGGAGGGTGAATCTAGCAAGTTACATGTATCATTTTAAATATTTTATTTTCACTTCATCAAATCTACTTTATTTCCCTTTTCATCCTGTGGGAATATTTGTTGAAGGAAAAAAGGCATGTTACTGAACAATATTGGGGTTATAACAACTTTGACGAGCTTAAAAAATAGAGCAATCAACCTTCCCAGGTTCGTAGTCCCAATCCAACACTGCTTGTAATAGTTGAGTATCAACCCCAGATGGGGCAGCATAGAAGGTTTGGGAAACAATTTGGTTGTCCAAAGTCGAATCTCCATTGTTGAGATGGAGAACATAAATGGGTGTGGAACATTATGCCCGATAATAAGTAAGGCCTACAAATGTTTTCCACCAATGACCTGCCAAAACCATAGTAGAAACCCCATTGAAGTCGCAGGACTCAGAGGCCATGTTCATCTTGGTGTAATACCAATGGAGGGAGCACCATTTCCTTTGCACATTTTTACTTAAATAAGTCATATTGAAGTAAGGAACAAGCCTTTCAACTGAATTACAATTCATAATAGCATATACCCTTTACAATTCATAATATCGTATCCTTTGGCATTATGAAAAAAACTAATGAAGAATAATCAATTTAGAGTTTGTTATTCAACACCTTGAATTTTGTAAAGGTTTTCATAAGGGAACATATTAAATCCTCTATATGTTGTTATTAGCTTGACTTGAATGTGAAAGTGCAAGTCATAATATTATACCATACTCTTTACAAGTCATAATATCATATCCTTTGGCATTATAAAGAATAATTGACTTGGTTTACTAATCTACACCTTGAATGTTGTAATGGTTTTTATTTTCTATCTCTTTCTAATGGAATGTTTTTCTATGAGTTTAACATTTTCTATCTCTTTCAAATAGAATGTTTGTCTATGAGTTTAAGGGTTAGCTTAATCAATCGAATAGTCCAACCAAAGCATTTGGAAGTTTCCTTCTCCTCTCTAGAACATGTTATGTGAGAATTGTCTATATAATAATAAATAATAGAATACCTAATTGTTTGTTGTTTTGAAAAGAGTGGTCTATTTATTCTACCATTTATAACCGCAACTATAAAGAAATTGATCAAGGAAATCGTGAAGAAATAGATCAAGGAAATCGTGAATGAGCCACACATGTGCACTCTAATTATAACAGAAAAAAATCTTCTTATTGTTTACTCTACAACTTAATTTATTACTATACAACCCTTCCATTTTTTTTTGTAAATAGAAGTGAAAACTCTTAAGTAAAGAGAATCAAGATTAATTATAGTAGCACAAAACCCAACCCAAAAGGTCCACACTCCATGATCGTTCATTTAGAAAAAGTGAAAGGAACGTTGAAGTCACTCAATACAATAAACTTTATTTGATAAAATGTAAATTTTATCAAATGTAAATTTGAATTTAAAAACTATAAAGAGGTGTTTTTTATTATTTATATAAAAAACTTAACATGAGTAAAATAATTTCTAAGTCGTCTCATATAATTTAAATACCTAATTTAATGTTTATTTATACGTATTCAAATTAATAATAAAAAGCATTTTAATTCAATGAAAGTCAAATTAGGAAAATTAATTAATGAGAGGAAGGGAAGGTGTGTTCAGCTTTTGCTTACCCAATGCCAACTCAATTTTATATTTAAGAAGAGAAAAGTGAACCATCGACGGTAAAAAGGACAGTGTGATGAGCTTTCAAATTGAAAATACAAGGTATTGTAAGTGCATAGCTTGGAATGTTGAACAAATAAGCTTCTTGGGTTTTGAGCAGAAGAAACACACATCGTATATAGTATTTAACAGTAACAATCAAAGGATGATAATAATGACAAACTTGGAAATCTGGTTTAAAATGTCCACGACAATGGAGGGAAAATGGATGAGATTACTCTTAATTGTGTTTGAATAATCTACAAATTGTTGCACAAGTCCTACTTGACTTGGATTATTAATAGATTTACAAAGGGTCCAACTCTTTAAATAGATCAATATCAATCTTCTTTCTAAACCTTGATGTGGCATATTTTTATTTTTAGGAGTCCAATTACACATATTTTTATCTTAAAACCTTGATGTGGCGTATTTTTATTTTTCTAAGTCCAATTACACATACAATTTGATCTGTATATCCAGATAATTAGGGTTTCTAGAAAGGATTCTGAAGCATTTCTTTGCGATCTGCGTCGCAACTCATTAGATACTTAGAGCTCAAGGTGACAAATTTATGGAAATAGCCCAAATTTTATCATAAAAATACGATTTCTAAATGGACCAAAAATGCAGATTTCGGGATGTTTGCACAGCGGAATTCTTCTTGAATATTAGATACTTGGAAATGATTCCACCGACCTTTTTCCCAAAAATCATGAAAGTAGGAAGCTATTTCTGCTGCTTCCAGGAATTTGTCAGGCTTCTGAGATCCCTCACCTGCGCTGCAGACACCACCTGCAAGCAAATTGAGCGCAAAGACGTTACCTCACATGTTTTGCTTTGAATGGAATTGTGTGTTGTTAAATTCAAGTCGATATGAAAATGTTGTCCAGACCATTCATTTTATCTGATTCTCAAGTGGCCACGTTGTACCCAGATAAATAGCAGAACTGCAATCAAATAAATGAAGGGGAATTCATGTGGTAGGCATTGGCGGTGTTTAACAAATGGAAACAATAGAAATGGCATGTTGTTATTGTTTCTCAGGTTTTATTGGGTAATATACCTGCGTCAATAAGTTTAAAGTGGCGGCCAGAAGCGCTCAACTCTAAGAGCCTGAAACAAAGCAGAAGAATCTTGACCCTCAATACCGCTACAATGAATGAATTAATCTCATGCAAATGCTTGAAGAGGGCACTGTCGGTTGGAGTTTGTGCAACTTCAGGAAGTTGAACTTGTTGTAATTATTCATCTAAACAGGAGCAATGTAATCCTTTTTCAGAAAATCCAGCAATAAAAGAATAAATAAAATAATAAAATATAAAATTATTTATTGCACCCTCGAGTGAAATCGTTCCCAGTTATTTTCTCGGTGGCAAAACACTATAAATAGAAGGAACCCCTCCTCATTTCAACACACATCAGCAGTGTAGCAGCTACACAACAATTCCCAGTTTTTTGGGAGAGATAGCAGCTACACAGCACCTCAAAAGTAGACTGATTTTCACCTCAAAAGTAGACTGATTTTCAGGGTTTCATATTTGGAAGGCATTTCCATATTTTTCTTTTTCTTTTTTCATTGTACTCTGATCTCAGAATTATCATCTATAGACGAAGGTTGTTGGGTTTTTTTCCAATTGGGTTTCCAAGGTGAAAAATACTTGTGTTATTGTTATGTGTTTTGGCTATCTTCTAGTGATCCTATTGATAAATGCAATTAAGATATACTGCTATAATTTATAATAAAATCTAACATGGTATCAGAGAATTACTAGAAGAAGTCATTGTCCAAACTATGTCGGCAACCTGTCGAAACTAGGGTTTCATCTTTCAAGGTCTTCACTCAACCTTTGGCAGAAAAAGAGACTTGGGAATTTTGCAAGGAAGGTGCATCTTTTTGTCGAAACATAATTGGATTCTTAACCTTTTCAGTTTTGGCCTGTCACTACAGTAGGAAATTAGGGTTTTTCACAGAAGTCAAATTTTTTAATGAGCCCAGCATAGGATTGTTCTCCTTCTCAAAATCGAAATTTAGAGACCAAGATCAAAATTTTTGGTTGGATAAAACTCCAGGAAAGTCAAACCCTAATTTGACCTTGAACTAGAAAACCAACATTGTAGAAGATCAACTCCATATCCATATATGCAATCAAGATTATCATCATGAAGGTTGAAGATCGAACCTATTACAGTTTATAAAGGAAAAGGTCCCAGAACCAGAAGCCGAAGAAGACAAACCTCGTTGGAGAAAGGATGATGCCAAAGCAAGGAGGATTTTAGTGAAATCAGTTAGAGATCACTTGGTTCCTGAGATATCAAAAAAGACGACGGCGATGATGATGTTCAAAACCCTAAAGAAGTTATTTGAACATAGTAGCATCAATGTGACTCACTTTGCAGAATCAATTGTCGAACATGAAGATGACAAAGTCCGAGGATATTGCCTCATATTTCATGAGGATCACCGAGCTCTGGGACAAGCTAAAGTCCAGTGGAGACAATCTTGAAGAAAAGGATCTTGTCATGACCACCTTAAATGGTCTCCCACCATCTTGGGAGTCTTTCATCGAGACTATAAGTGGTCAAACCAAGTTTCTCAAATTTGATAAGCTATGGACAGAATGCACTCATGAAAAAACAAGAATTGCAGCATGCCAAAGACTTCATGGTACTCAACCTGAGGAAAATCAAGCCTTCGTATCACATACCAAGAAAGGAAAGGAAAGGGAAGGGGAAGGAAACCGTACATTCACAAGCATCAAGACAAGAGATCAAGTCCTCCCCCAGATCAGAAGAAACAAAAGAAGGATCTATCTCAGATCCAATGCTACAAGTGCCAAAAATACGGTCATTCTATGAGTAGTTGTCGAAGTTCTCACAAAAGGAAGCATGGAGTTGCTGATGTAGAAAAAGACCCTCCTCATAAGGAGCCAAGGAAGGATTATCATTCGGAGTTCTTCTTCTAAGAAATGATATGAATATCTAGATTGGGATGATCGTCAAGCAAGCATATGAAGACTAGTGGACCCTGATAGTGGGAGCCCACCCACACAACTACAAAAGATAAGTATTGTATTTTACATGCTCTAGTAGATTAGATCTGGTTGTTTTTTTAATATGTTCTACACAGATCTACAATTCAAGTAGTTAACAAGTAGGCTCATGTAGTATTTTCTATACACATGATTGTTTAAATAGCCTGTCATGTTGCACAACCCATCTAGGATGACAACTCCTTTATAATATACTTGGAGTAGTACACACTCTTAACGGTATGCTATAATGGAGACCATAAGCATTCAGATAATGGCCTTACGTGTGTTGTGTCGAAGCATTGACTAAAAGGTTTCCTACATTATTTTGTTAATACATTGATTATGAAATATTGCTAACTATCTGACGGGATTTGACTTGTAGGGAATGCCATGATCTACAAAGACAAGTGATCCCATTTATATAGGGATAGAACGGAAGCAGAAAGCCTCTAGAAGCATGTATTATGACTCTCAGCCTAAAATAATCTCATGCTGAGATTTGGTGGTTAGAAGTAGAAAACTTCTACGAATGTCGGCCTTATGCTACTTCAACAAGATTTACTCAACCGACTTTTGAGAGACAGAGGGAGTTACCCCTCAAAGACAAGGATTCTAGTCTATTACATATGATAGACCCCTGACGACACTGATGTTGTGATTTGAATAAGACAATTGAAGGATCATTGATGAACTTGGTCATCACTAGGATGGACAATTACTTTCCAATCTACATTCATGTTCTCAAGTTAGAACCTTCAGGCAAGAAGGGAACATTTGTGGGATATTGCAAGTCTTCAAAGGCTGATAGAATATACATACCAGGATCGAGGCAAATGGAATTCAGTCGGGATGTAACATTTGAAGAAGAAATGGCTATCCAAAAAGAAAGAGGATCAGATATGGAGATTAATGATGATGAAGAAGATGATATCATCTCCCCTCCAAACATTAAGAGGAAGTCTGAAGAAATGAATAAATCGATCAGTTCCATTGATCCAGTTGAGCAAGATGATGCTCCCACAGATATGGTAGTAAGTCGAAAAAGACCTAGATGGGCATGAAAATTTTTTCATAACGAAGGGGAGCATGAAGTTTCACATGGAGCAAATGGGAGGCCATATCTGTTACCAGAGGGCTCTCTCAGAAAGAGGGATTCGATTATGATGAGACATTTGCTCCTATGGCTCGATATACTTCCATCAGATCGGTTATTGCTATTTCATAAATGGGATGGAAGTTGTATTAGATGGATGCCAAGATAGTCTTTCTCAATGATATTGTTGGCACATTACTTCTTGGGATTAGGAGTATGATAAAGGCAGAAGAAGATTTTCCTAGGTCAAGGAAATTACACAATGGATATGTTGAAGAGATTTAGAATGTTGGACTGCAAGTCCATAGCTACTCCGATGGATGCAAATTTGAAGAAGCTGAGGGATTCTACTTCATATTCAAATTTGATTGATCCCACCATGTATTTCCAATTGATTGGGTCCTTGATATATCTGACGAACACCAGACCAGACATTTGTTTGTTGTGAATGCTCTCAGTCAGTTCATGTGTGAACTGAGGCAAATTCACTGTATTGCTGCAAAACATGTACTTAGATACATATGTGGCACTGTGGGATATGATATACAATATGACTCAGATTGTGACTTAATATTGCAAGGGTTTATAGACTCATATTAGTCCGGATGCACTACAGATAGGAAGAGAATTTGAGGATGTTGTTTTCAGTTTGAGTTCTGTAGTAATTTCCTAATATAATAGGGAGCAACACTCAATAGCTCTCAGTACTGCAGAGGCCGAGTATATGACTGCTAGTTCAACAGCCAGGGAAGCAGTTTGGATTCGTAAACTTCTTACATGATTGTTGGCCAAATTCCAGATCCAACCATGATTCACTGAGATAACCAGAGTTGTGTGCAGATGTCAATGAGTCCTATATTTCATGACAAGTCGAAGCACACAGAGACTCAATATCACTTCATACATGATATGGTGCAAAAAGGTGTGGTCGATCTCCAATATATTTCGACAAACAACCAAACTGCAGACGTTCACACCGAGCCTCTTCCCAGGATGAAGCTTGAATACCTTCGCGGAAGACTTGGAATAGAAGAGAACGTATCCCTCCTTGAGAGGGAGAGACAACTAAGAGATATTTACCATAATTTCACCGAGGTACCTCTACTCATCCAGGTATGGGATAAATCCCATTAGAAGATGAGACAGATAGGTAGTAGATGGTCAGGCTCACACAGGTGCCTCTGCTCGTCCAGGTGCTCTGTCAGGCATGGGAGAAATCCCATCAGAAAATGAGTCGGATAGGTAGTAGATGGTCATGTGATTGCACAGGTACCTCTACTCGTTCAGGTTCTCAGCCAGGTATGGGAGTACTCCATCGGCATATGAGACAAACAGGTAATAGGTGGTCGTGCACATGTGCTCATTCGGGATCTCTAGCCAGGTATGGAAGTATTCCATCGGTAGTAAAGACAGATAGGTAGCAGAATATTATCTCTCGGACATCTGGATAGAACAAATTTATAAAGACAACCTTTAGTTCGTTTAGAGATGATGGAGACAGTATAAATGTATAAATGAAACCTAGATGACGATGATGCTGATGAAGACTGAAGAATACCCTCCTTGTTGAGAGGGAGTGTTGGAGTTTGTGCAACTTTAGAAGCTATTCTTATTGTCCTCATTCGGGAGTTTAACTTGTTGTAATTATTCATCTAAACCCTAGAAAGAGCAATGTAATCCTTGGGGAGAAAAGCCGGAAATAAAAGAATAATAAAATAATAAAATATAAAATTATTTATTGCACCCCCAAGTGAAGTCGGACCCAGTTATTTTCTGGGTGGAAAAACAATATAAATAGTAGGTGCCCCTCCTCATTTCAGTACACATCAGTAGCGCAGCAGCTACATAGAAATTCACAGTTTTCTGGGAAAGACAACAGTTACACAGCAGCTCAAAAGTAGACTAATTTTCAGGGTTTCATATTTGGAAGGCATTTCCATATTTATCTTTTTCTTTCTTCATTGTACTCTGATCTCAAAATTATCATCTCTAGATGAAGGTTGCTGGGTTTTTTCCCAATTGGGTTTCCCGGGTGAAAAATACTTGTGTTATTGTTATGCGCTTTGTCTATCTTCTAGTGATCCTATTGATAAATGCAATTAAGATATACTGCTATAAATTATAAGAAAATCTAACACTGTCTACACATGGATGACGGCCAAAATTACAAGTCATAGTCTCTTCACGATCCGAGGGTTACCAGTAAGCCTCCGCACATGACCCCAAAAAGCGTGCTTGGAGCGCACTTTAGCGCAACAATGAAAGCCCTGCAACAAAATTAAGCGTAGCTCTAGCCCGACCTTGTTCGTCTAGCAATTTCTACGGTTATTCTGTATAACCGGTCAATTCTGCCATTTTTCCAGAGTTTCTATCACATTTCGTATCAAATTTTAATACCACTAAGTAATTTTTCACATTTTTTATATTAAATTTTATCTATTCATATAATTTTTCATATAGATTGTTAAATGCATCATAAACTCAAGGCTTGCATTAAGCACACCTCATGTGTGTCGAAGGGGGTTCTGGGCATCCATAACGTCAGCAAAATCCCAACCCCGAGGGCGGCCTCTTAGCTCCATGTGTGGATGTTAAGTGAGTGGGTAATATTAAAACCACAACAAGGAGGAAATCATACCAGAGCAGATACGCGCTAAACCAATAGTCAACAAGGACATCGTGAGACCATATTGGGTACATCAGACCAAAGCAGAACAGATAAGCATGAAAACTAATGAATAAAGAACAAACATGTGGTAACCTTTAATTTGTCGGAAGGATGACGAAAGATGACCCATGATTTTCAAATTGACTCCGAAGAAAGAACGCCTAAGGGCGTAATTATTCATTATTATTATTCTTGAGAGTTGTGATCTACATGTGTGTGAATGGACAGGTAAGCAAAAGGAAACAACCCACGGGTAAGCACCAGTGGATAATGTACAACATGAAAGATGACACGTGGAAAAATATGATTAGATGGATAGACGATGAAAGTTATATAGTGTATTTTAAATTTCTCTCAGAGAAAAAACGCCTATCAGCGTAAAAATATATACACGATAAAGATTAAACTATCAATTGTCCTAGAAGGTGCAATAAAACGCCGAAAGAGATAAAAAATGGGAAGAAGAGTAGATGTGATGAAGTGGAAAAGAGAGTCATATTTTTTTGAATTATTATTATTATAGGTTGGGATCCAACCCCATGATGATCTTCCACCCAATGTCATGCAAAGTGATGACTCTTTCTTTATGCCTGGGAGTAAGAAAACCTTAGAATTTGTTGTACCATGGACTCTCAAATATGTATGCGTAGTGTTTTTTTTTGTTTGTTTAAACATATGGGTACTTTGGTAGATGAGCTACCAAATTTTGAGCTTTTCTAGTACTTGTCGATGCTTAGGTGGACAATCAAATGCTCTATAAGCTCAAGTGTTTTTCCTACATATGTTGTTTTGCCTAAAAATAGTTATGTACACAATATTCAATTTCATGGGGCCCTAGAATTGTTGAGAGTTTCTGAGCTACATTTTCATTCTAACAAGTACACCCATTCCCCTTTAAATGAAAGAGCCAAAAAAGTTGACATATATTTAAAAATTCCAAAGAAAAATGAATTAACAGCAACAAGCAACCACCATCATTAATTTTGTAAATTTTTTGTATTGTATCTAATAGTTGACATGAGATATCATCATATACTGACCATAAAACCTAAATGAGCATAAACCATCATACCATATTCAAGTAGGTCCTAGAGAGACATCCAAAGTGACACAACTATGTCTTCTTGAGTTGACATTGTGTTGATGCCTAGAAAAATCCCAGGTAACAAACAGTAGGGATTCTCCCCGGCAAACAATCCCAATCAGATCGTCCACCGTTTGGTGTGGGGAATCCATCCAGTTCACGGTTCTGGATACCGTAGATTAAGTTCTTTAAATATTTTACTAGTTACGGCCCAGTCCACCATTTATATTATTTTTGTTTAAAGAATGAAATGCAGGTGCCTAAGCTAAATGCAAATCTAATCTAAATCTAAAACTAAACTATTATATCCCTGCAGGGAGCAAATTTAGAGTTCAGAGTAATATACTATAAATGCTCATAAAACTCTAACAGATAGTTGTACCAACATAATAATCGCATTCACGACAGAAAGAATACCAGAGGTAGCTCTAATATAATTAGACCATTTATTACCGTGTCAACACAGACATTTATACAAACAGCAGACCATTCATGACCAACGAAATAGTTCCAGGAGGTTATAAAATATCATTGTATGATGTACAAAAGCAAGAATAAATAGTTTTATTGTATGCATTCCACACATTTTGATTAAATCTCTGCGTAGGCCCTTTGTTCCAACAAAATGATCCTTCTTATTATAAAAGAGATAGCTCTTTTACAAAATAGTCCAGTATTCTTTTCACCAGGAAAAATTATTTTCTATGGTGCTCTTCACCCCTATTTATACTATCTATATCTGTCATCGAGGAGATTCCCATGCTTCTTATTCACCCACCTAGATGAATACAAATGGCTTCATAAAACAAACAAAAAATAAAAAATTACATGGGCCTTGCCCTACTGGAAATACATGCTTCTTTATTTTTCATGCATCTTTGAATATCAGAGCAAATCTTCATCATTCATATGAAACTTTCCCAAATCTGAGTCGTCCATCCGCCTAGTAAAAAATAACATCTCGGATTAACAAAATCATTGTCAGCCATAGATCTTGGTCTATGATAAATCTTAACCGTCCAATGATGCAACCTTTAGCTGATTTTGCAATCCGCCAACTTGATAAAATTCATGCTCCTTTCCATTGCACAATTAATTCTGACCATAGATCACAAATCCGCCAAGATCTTGGTCATCCAAAAGTGCGGGGTCTACAGTATTTCGCAACCCTGAAGTATTTTATCTTTTGTGCATGTTTTGGATCCGAAATGCATACCCACCGTAGATCTCTTCTACCTTTGATCTTGGTCGTCCAAAAGTGTGGGGTCTACAGGATTTCGCATCCCCGAAATATTTTATATTATGTGCATGTTTTGGCTGCGAAATGCACATCAATCGTAGATTTGATCCTGCCTTTGATCTCTATCGTCCAATCCTAACGGGCCTGCCAATTTCATAGTCCTCCATCTTGATAAACTTCTTGATTGTTCCCATTGCGAAATTAATGTGGGCCATAGATCAAAAATTTGCTTGATCCCCGTCATTTAAAAGTTCATGATCTACAGGATTTCACAGCCCCGAAGTATTTTATATTTCATGCTTGTTCTGGCTGCGAAATGCACACCCACCGTAGATCTGATCTCCAATTAGATCTCCTCCGTCGAAAGATGCAGGCCTTTAACCAATTCCATCAATATGAAAAGTTCATTTCCATGAGCATGTTGAATCAACGGAGTTCACCTCCATTGTAGATTTGATTCCACCTTTGATCTTGGCCATTGAAAAATGCAGGTCCTACCACATTTCGTCGATCTCAGAAATTTATTTCTCCTTGCATGTTAAAACAACGGAATTCTTCAGGACCATAGATCTTGATCTGCCATGAATATCAATTGTTGAAAGATGCAACCTTTACCCGATTTCACAATCGCCTATCCTAACTTGGTGAACCATAATACCTGCGAATATAAAGAAAACACAATGAGAGATATGTATGTTATGGAAACAACAATAATTTTCCAATGATACTGCAACTAATCGCCATATTTTCAATTGTAAATTTAATAATATGTGTTTATTATTAAACAGAACAAAAACATGATTACTAGCGCCCTATTAAGCAAGCAATTCTACTTAGCTTAAGTTTTGGGAGGAATATTTCTTAGTATCCCCAATGGTTCACAGTCACAAACGAAACAGAGGCTGTATGGTTCAGATCATCTCAAAAGATGGATCGGTTCTGATTTGAGTCATTATATCATGCGGCCTTGTCATCTCCTTTCCGCCCTTTTCTGCTGTGGGATCTTCCTATACTATTTATCTTTGTGGGAATCTTTCCGAGCCATTGATCTGAATTTTGCAGAAAACGAAAAGCGAGAAATTTAACTTTTCGCAACCAAATCTCTATTACTATTTTCGCTTCCGCTTTTTCCTTTCCGCACCCTCAATCTTATGTGGAGTGATTCTGGACCATTGATCCGAGACTACGGAAGGTGGAAGGTGGGATTCCAACTTTTTCATGAGCAAACTTTGACCTTTCCTCCTCCGCTCTTCCATTTTTGTTTTTCTGCTTCTTTTTGAGCCGTTGATCTATGCAAACTCATCCTTAGCCGTCGGATCATAGATCGTGGAAGGCGGAAGGAGGGATTCCAACTTTTTCACAAACAAAATTTGACTTTTCCGCTTCCGCTTTTCCCTGACTGACGAATTATACGTAGCGATTATGGACCGTTGATCCGAGACTAGGAAGGCGGAAGGCGGGATTCTAACTTTTTCGCGACCAAACTTCTAACTTTCTACTTTTGCCTTTTCGCTTCCTTTTTTTTCTGGATCGTTGATCTATATCGGAGCGATTCTCAGTCATTGACCTGAAACTGAAAGCATACCTTTTATGTAAGGCATGTTTCCAAGGTCGCGCCTAAGTACTTTTTACCAAAATAACACTTCAGGATTAGGGAAAAACTTATGCTCAAGCTTTTACGAAAACTAGGTATGCAGGGAGGGATTATTTGAGTTGGCAAACAAGTGTAAAAAAACAAAAATGGAAGGAAGGGCCATAAAATGTAAAAACTTTTGGGGAAGCACATTAGAGAGAATTTGAGGTCAAAAATGGGCCTCCTAAGAGATGTACTACAAAAATATAAGATATATTAAAATATTATGAGTTAGGGGTTTTATGGGGTAAGTATATATGACAACTCACCTCCTTCACTACTTTTTATGCACAATATAAATAACCATGGTTGAGTTACTTTTCTAAATTGACTATAAATAAAAATAATAAAATAACTCTACAATGATGTGACTAAGATTCATTGTAAATTCCAAAAAAATTATTATTCTTTCNAAATGACAATAATATTATTTTATGAGAAAGTGAATTGTGAATACTTTACTTGAAAATAACAATAATATTATTTTATGAGAAAGTGTGAAATGACTTTTATTATGAATACTTCACTTTATGAATTAAAAGTACTTGTACCACTACCTTGGTTAACTATGGGTTTTCATCCACCATAGAAAATGTGACAAATAAGTATTCTTAACTCATATAATGCCACCTCAACCATGGGGGATGATGTCATCTACTAGAATGTAATTGGTTGATTTTTATAGTACATTTTGGTCCTTTTGAGGCCCATTTTTTACCTCAAATTCTCTCTAATGATTGCAGCAACAACAATTGGCGACTAGCAAGTGAACATGGATCTCTGAAAAAACCTTCTTTGAACAACAAGATTTTCATATGGTATTGTACTGTGAATGTTCAATGATTACCTAAAATGTACTTCCCGAGACTTCTTTAAACCATATGGATTCAAGGATGCAACTTTCAAGCATCACATTCGATACCATTCCTTTGGGAGTAAGGTAACCAAGAGTTCAGTGTCTTGATAAATCTCCTAGGGTCAAAGTATGAAGTTCATTTTACCCCTTGTCTTTAAGTTGCCATCAAATAAGACTCCACTGGATCATAATAGAGTAGGACAGATGTATTTGTTTGCTCCTCATTCCCATGTTATTAACATTCTTATGATGCTTTATTTATGACTAAAAATGTATTATGAGTCTTTCTTGATTGCTTCTTTTACTTTGAGAATTTGATACAGGTTCTTCCATTCACAAAGTCCTTTTGTGTGAGTGACAAATTTGTTTTCTTATCATGCTCACGGAAAGAGAAGACCCTTACTGATATTTGTTGTTTTGATAGCCCTTTTTGGTCTGATGATTTATTTCTTCAGCATCATTTCTTTAATTGAAGATTGAATATTTTAGAAAATAGACTTTTCAGTCTAAGCCTTTTGGCCTTTTTTATTTGTAGCAATGGGATCATTTTGAATATCATACATCCATCAAACTTGCTTCCTTTCCATGGGTCCATCATGATATGCTTTCTGAGATAGGTATTAATGTGAGAATGGATGAAACCCCAAGATAGTACTCCAGACCTCATGAGTTTTGATTCTTTCACAGGGGTTATAATGATTCAAATATGGGCTTGAATACTAGCTTCCCTTTCCATCATCTATCAACAGTTAAAGAAGCTCATTATGATCAAACTATACCATTTTCTCTTTCCCATAAGCAATTCCTGACATCCAAATATTTTGAGTTTAATCAGATGCGTATACTTCCAAGCACCAAAAATTGAGCTATTTTATTAAAAGAAAACAAACTAAGGCTATGAAATAAGGTGAAACAAATTGGAAAACATAATTAATGACAGCAAGTTTATTTATGTACAAAGGGTTTCTAGAACTTTAAGTGAAGTAATATTTGAGACAAAGGCCATTTACAAGAAGACTTTCTTCCTGTCCTTGTAAATCTTGCAATCTGTAAGTTGTAGGTCCTAATTTTTCACTGACTAGGTAAGGGCCAATCCATAAATGTTGGAACTTTGTGTGTTTTCCCTTTTCTGCATGACAATTATCCCATTTCAAAACTAGGTCTCCTACATCAAAGATTCTTGTACCATATTTTCTTTTGTCAAACCATCTTTTGATGATAGCTTGATGTTGATTGAAATTATCTTTAGTCTTTTGTCATAATTCCTCCAGTTTTAACAAAGTGTCAATTCGTGCTTGTAAAACTTCGCTACTGGAACCCCTTTAAGCTTGAGCTAACTGCGAAGATGGGAGCAGAATGTTTGGGGGTAGAATAGATTATTTTCCATATACAAGAGTATAGGGAGACACTCCTAAGGAATTCTTTGGAGTGACCCTATTTGCCCATAGTGCATTTGGAAGGGCTGAGTGCCAATTTCTCTAATTTTCCATAACGGTTTTCTTCAAAATTCGCATAAGGTTCTTATTTATTGATTCTGCTAAACTATTTCCCTGGGGGTAATAATTTTTTAAGTAACGTAACTTAATTCCCTTTTCATAAGAAAACTCAATTATTTTAACAGATGAGAAATAAGATGCATTATCAAAAACAAGGGAAATTGGAACTCCAAACCTGGTCATAATGCTATTTGCAGGAAGTTGATGACAACATCCTCGTTCACTTTGCGCAATGTAATCGCTTCCACCCGCCGTGTGAAATAATCTGTAGCCGTAAGGATATAACGATGTTGTAATGAAGAATTCAGATTGATTTCCCCAATAACATCTATGCCCCACTGCTCAAATGGCTCTGAAATAGTAACAGGTTGTAACGGTCCCGTCTCTTTTGCCAATTTGTCACCACTCCTCTGACACACATCACACTTTCTTGCATAGGCATGGGCATCTTTAAACAAATTTGGCCAGTAATATCCAGCTCTAAGTATATTATGAGTTGTGGTATCCCCATAATAATGTCCTCTTGTTGGTTCATCGTGCAATTCTTTGACTATTTTGGAGGCATCCTCTCTTTCCAAACATCTGAGAAAAACTCCATCATAATTTTTTTCTGAAAGGCACTCCATCCATTATTTGATAGGATGCTGACTTCAACTGAAGTTCCCTTCCCTGCTTGGAGTTCCAATGCTCCGGTAGATATCCTTTTTGAATATAGTACACCAGATCTCTGTACCAAGATTCGTTAGCAGTAAAGATAGGGCATACATCAATCAAATACACTCCAGCTTCATTCTCCCAATCAAAATATTTGTCAGTGTGATTTTTTGCTATCAACTTGCATAACCCTTGACCTTTGATGATGGTAGCTGGTTTTAATTCTAGGTCATACTCCTTCAAGGAAATCACCCAATTCCCTCTTCGCTCACCCAATTCTTTCTGCACAAAAAGATACCTAACATTCGAGTGAGGAACAACACCTTTTGTTCTATTTTTTAGAACATAGGGTCTAAATTTTTTTCTTCCTTGAAGACTACATATGCTTGTTTTTCCATAGATGGGTAATTCAATTCATCCCTTTGTAATCCAGTGCTCATGAATGATATTGGGTATTCGTCTCCCAATTCTCCTTTCTGCGTAAGCACTACTATGAGAGAGTTGTCTAAAGCAAAGGTATATAAAATGAAGTCTTTTTCAAAGTCTAGACTCCTCAAAGAAGGTTCCTGAGCTATTCTTGTTTTGATATATTTAAAGGCAACTTTCTCAATGTTAGTCCACTTGAACTGTACACTTTACTTCACCATTTGCTGCAGAGGTTTCACAATTTGAGCAGGGACAAACCTCAGAACAAAATTTGTTGTGCCCGTAAATGATTGCATAGATTTCCTATTATGGGGCTGGGAATCTGAGTTATATCCTCAACTCTCTCTTGATCTATTGAGATTTCCTTCTTTGAGATGATGTGTCCCAACAATTTTCCTTCAAGAACTACAAAATGCTCTTCTTTGGGTTCAGAGATATACCATATTTTCTACAACGTTCAAAAATATGTTTTAAGTGAAAAACATGGTCTTCTCTTCTCTTGGAAAAAATTGTTACATCATCTAAGTACACTACTACACAGTGGAAACTTAAACCTCTGAATGCAATGTCCATGTCCCTATAAAATTTGGCTCCGACATTCATAAGGCCAAAAGGCGTTCTTCTATAAGAGAATGTTCACCGCTTTGTACAAAATGTTGTCTTTAATCGTTCTTGCTCAGCCACTAACACTTGATTATACCCTGAAAATATATCTAATAGGAAGAACATTTATGAGCCTAAAACCATTTGTAAAATGTGTTCCATTGGTGGAACCAGATAGTTATCTTTATTTGATGCTCTGTTTAAGTTCCTGAAGTCAACACACAACCTTATATCTCCTGACTTTTTCCTCACTGGGACTATATTGGCCAACCATTTGGAATGTCGAACCTTGAATATGATCTTTGTGTCCAGTAACTTCTTTACTTCGTTATGGATTAGAGGTTCTAACTTCGGGTGGATCTTTCTAAGTTCTCGCTGAAACGGTTTTGCTCATGTTTTGATGGGAATCATATGTTGGATGATGAGAGTGTCATAAGTATTTAGATCTGCATATGTCCAGGCGAAGATGTCTTTATATTGTTGAAAAAAATTGATGAACTTACATCTTTCTCCATGTGAGCAACATTTTCCCAAATTGACGTACTTGGGTTCAGCTTCTGATCCCAGATTGACTAGATCATGTTGCATTGATGAACTATTCGTCTTCACATTAACTGGTTTCCGAAATTTACTCTGCAAATCAAACATCCCTTCGAGGGTTCTTACCACTTTAGGCATGAAATTTCCCTGAACTGCATCTTCATTTTGTACACCTGACAAATTTTCTTCATCATCAATTATTGATTCTTTAAAATATTCTTCATTCGTCAAGAAATCGATAATCTGATCATTGTCATCGAATACCCTTAGATTTATAACATCGTCAGGTACTGATGGCCTGAAAATCAATCAAATATAACACTTGTTATTAGTTGGTACTAATCTAGATGCAGAAGTAGCTAATAAATCAGCTGCGGTGTTCTGTAATATAGGTACTACATTTATATTAAAAGCATTGAAGTGCATAATCAAATTAAATACCTCAAACTGGTGTCCTTTAAGATGTGGACATAAACAATGAATGGTGTTTCTTACTTGTCTAGCTACTATCTCATAATCCCCAAAAACTTTTAAATTTCTAACATTAAGCTCAATAGCTTTCTTCAGGTCCAAAACTAGAGCGTCATACTCAACAATGTTATTTGTGGATTCGAACTCTAGTCTACAAGAGAGAAAGTGTTTATTCTTATATGGATCAATCAGGATGCAACCTGCCCTTGATCCCTCTTGGGTTTTAGAACCATCAAAATACAGAAACCAAAATCTATCTTCTAACTCTACCTGGTTAGTATCATCTCCTATGTCAGTCACTAAGTTTAATATATTACAATCAATATCATCGACTCGTGAGAATTGAAGGATATTAGACTATGTGTCTGATTCACAACTAGCTTTTTTAGCCTGGTAGTTCCCTGGTTCGAGTTCCAAAAAATAGTGTCCCAAAACTGAAGACGAGAAGTT
Source organism: Pseudotsuga menziesii (assembly GCA_001517045.1). NCBI lineage: Eukaryota > Viridiplantae > Streptophyta > Pinopsida > Pinales > Pinaceae > Pseudotsuga > Pseudotsuga menziesii. Next base: position 180,071 of record LPNX010278114.1, on the reverse strand, counting down.
CATAGGTTCATTCTTTCCTTCTAACTGAATTACATTATACTTCATATGTGGTTCCCTTAGTATTTTAATTTTGTTTTGACTATTTTTGTATGGCAACCACATGTGAGAACAATCTGTTGCAAACAAACCATTTAGTTTCATTGATCAGTCCCTACTTAAAATTAATCCATATGCTCCTAGTATATCCACTACCATAACATCTATAAACTGACAAACTTTGTGTTCTGCAGAAAAACGAATCAAAACATCTTTCATTTCCCCTATGACTTTAACAGTAAATATGTCTAGTTGAATTATCCAAGATGGAGATGGTATGGGTTGGCCATTAATCATTTTACATATTGAAAGTGGCATGACATTTGATGAAGCTTCAGAATCTACCAAACAATTATGCACATTATGATTAAAAGTTTCAAATGACAGTAGAAAAGGTAAAGTCTGGGATTTAGATTTTCCTCCAATGCTTGCTTCATTTATTTCATCATTAGATTCAATGGCTCTTGGGATATTGTTGGGCTATGGATCAAAAGCTTCTAGAAGTTTCCTTCTTTGCTAAGGAAAATTACATAGTTCAAATAGAGAAATATTTGCTTTTGTTTTCTTAATATCCTCTACAATATCATACCCCATATCATGTTCTACCAAACCTTTTCTAGTACCTTCTGATTTATTTATCACTGTCTTCATTGGTTTGTTAGCTACTGGTACTGCCTCTTTTATATTTACCGGATTAGGCTTAGGTGTTGTTTGAGTAGTACTGATAATTATCTTCACGTTTTCTTTCAACTTATTTATTTGAGGCAGTAATAAACTTTCATCCACTACCGACCCTTTACTTCTAGCTATGACATTAACTAATGACATTTGAATTTCATCGGTAGGTTCATCTTCACTTAGCCCCAAAGTAGGTGCCCAATCTCATAATACCATAGTGGTTTCTTCGTTTGTTTTTTCTGGCTCATTTTTGGGCTTACTCTTCTTCAGTATTGGCCAGCTGGGTATCTAACAATTGATTCATAACCAGAGTCATTGAATTAATCCACTATGGACAACCCTTTTCAGAATGATGTTCTTAGTGAAAAGTACAGAAATGATCCATGCCTACTCATGAAAGTTTAAAAAAGAAGAATTATGCATAGGTGGTTGGAGTTGTCCACTCTCTTCCTTTTTTTTGTAATAAGGGTTGAATGGATTTCTATAATAACTAGTTCCCTTATCCTTTTCCATGTATACTATTTTGTTTGATAACTTTTGCACCATTTTCACTACATTTTCTAGCTCATTAGAATGTTCTTCTTTGGGCTTAGTTAACAGCAAAGGCCTTTTGCTTGTGGCATGTTTCAATTCGAGTTCTAGAGTATGCTTTTCTATACTATCCAAATCTGCCTCTACTTTCTTGGCTTCTTCATATTTTTCTACCAATGTAGTTTTAACAACCCTTTTTACAAACATTGTTATTAGTGGATCAAGTGTTGCAGTATAATATTCTACTAGAGACTCTTCAGCTGGTTTTGTTGCAGCACTAAAGTTATTCAATAAAGTGGTGAATCTCTAATTAAGTTCTTGGACCTTTTCTTTATTTCCCATCCTCATAGACAGTAATTATTTCATGAGAGTGGCTACAGTTTTCTGGTTGCCAAATTTACCTAAGAATGCCTTTTCAAAACCATCCCAATTTACTATTGAATTAGCTTGCAAACTAAAGTGTTGGTTGTGGAGCCTGATCTTCCAGATTCAGAGATGTTATTCAGTCATGTTTGTACCCCAGTTTTATTGTACACCCATTCCCCAACTTTGGGGTTCGGGGGCAGGGCCCCTAAGAAATGGGAGTTCAAGGGCGAATCCCCCAAGAATTTTTTTTGGGATGTTTGTTGGCCAATAGTTTTGTGTACCCATGGTATGGGTTAAGCGTAGTATTTTCCCATGGTATTTCCCCTATAAAAGAAAAACATTGTAATACGGCTGTGTATGGTATGGTATTGTATTGTAAACAATCTCCATGATTGTGTGAGAGAGACTGTGAGAGTGTGAAGAGGAAGTGCAACATAGTTGTTGCAGGTTGTATCCCTTCATCTTTCTGGATGCTAATAAAAGAACTGGCAATTTCTATGTGGACGTATCCCATCTCTTGGGTGAACCACATTATATTTGTGTCTCTCTGTAATGTGTTAAATGTGTTTTTTGCATCTTGTTTAATGATTTAACTGTATATATGTTATTTCTCTGCATCCCTGTTTCTAACATAAAGTACCCTGAAGATGCTTTAGGTTCAAAAGTGTATTGAAAAAGACTACAAACAACATCTTCATATTCAACATTTAAAAGATTCAATCCAGATAAAAACTCTGTAAATGATCTTCAGCATAAACACCCTTTCCATGATCAAATTTTGGTAATAAATTTTCCGAGTTCTTAGGTAAATCATGTAATGGAGCATCCAAGTTGAGTGGCGTTATTGATCTCCATGCGGTTTGATTAACATCGGCCATTATTCGAGGTGGAGATTGACTGAATATTGAAACTGCAGGGGATTCTGGACCCAATTGATCCAGAGTTTGAACAATTTCTTTGATGAATAGATATACCAATTCTTCCAAAATTTCCATAAGAATTGAATCCTTAGTGTATGAGGATACCTTCTTGGAATCTTTTCTTCTAGGAAACGCGGGAATAACTTTTAACCCCCCAAGTTTCTTGACGTAGGATCTAGTATGTCTCCTAAACTGATCTACTTCCTCAAATGGGAAAGCATACAAACGTTCTGATTCTTCTTCCCCAAAACCTGTCTGTTCTTGTTCTGTATATTCAGGAAAAATATCTTCAGGGAAAGTATTTTCTGATGTTGTTCCAATGTAATCTTCTATGAAAAACAGATTTCCTCTATGCGATGCAGTGCATGCCCTCCTTCTAGTGCCGAATATGTTGATGGCTGGGAAAATCACAGGTACCAAATAGTAGAGATTCTCCCCGGTAAACAATCCCAATTAGATCATCCACCATTTGGTGTGGGGAATCTTTCTGGTTCACGGTTCTGGCTACCGTAGATTAAGTTCTTTAAATATTTTACTGGTTACGGCCAAGTCCACCGTTTATGTGATTTTTATTTAAAGAATGAAATGCAGGTGCCTAAGCTAAATGCAAATCTAATCTAAATCTAAAACTAAACTATTCTATCCCTTAAGGGAGAAAATTTAGAGTTCAGAGTAATATATTATAAATGCTCATAAACGTCTAACAAATAGTTGTACTGACACAATAATCGCATTCACAGCAGAAAGAATACCAGAGGTACCTCTAATATAATTAAACCATTTATCACCCTATCAACACAGACATTTATACAGACAGCGAACCATTCATGACCAAGGAAATAGTTCCAAAAGGTTAGAACAATCTCAGTGTATGATGTACAGAAGTAGGAAGAAATAGTTCTATAGTATGCAATCCACAGATTCCGATTAAATCTTTGCACAGGCCCTTTGTCCCAACAAAATGATCCTTCTTAATAGAAAAGTGGTAGCTCTTTTACAAAATAGTCCAGTGTTCTTTTCACCACGCAAAAGTCTTTTCTATGGTTCTCTACACCCCTATTTATACTATCTCTATCTGTCACCCAAGAGATTCATAGGATTCTTATTCGTCCACTTGAATGAATACAAACGGTTTCATAAAACAAAAAAAACAAAAAAAATTACACAGGCCTTGCCCTACTGGAAATACACGCTTCTTTATTTTTCCTGCATCTTTGAATATCAGAGCAAATCTCCATCATTGATCTAAAACTTTCCCAAATCTGAGTCACCCATCCGCCTAGTGAAAAATAACATCTTGGATTAACAGAATCATTGTCAGCCATAGATCTTGGTCTACGAGAAATCTTAACCGTCCAACGATGCATCCTTTAGACAATTTCACAATCCACCAACTTGATAAAGTTCCTGCTCCTTTCCATTGTGCAATCGATTCTGACCATAGATCACAAATCTGTCAAGATCTCAGTCGTCCAAAAGTGCGAGGCCTACATGATTTCGCAGCTCCAAAGTATTTTATCTTTTGTGCATTGCAAAATGCATACCCACCATAGATCTCTTCCGCCTTTGATATCGATCATCCAAAAGTGTGGGGTCTACAGGATTTCGCAGCCTCGAAGTATTTTATCTTCCATGCATGTTTTGGATGCGAAATGCACATCAACCGTAGATTTGATCATGCCTTTGATCTAGGTCGTCCAATCCTATCGGGCCTACCGATTTCGCAATTCGCCATCTTGATAAATTTCTTGTTGGTTCCCATTGCGAAATTAATGTGGGCCATAGATCAAAAATTTGCCTAGATCCCCACCATTCAAAAGTGCGGGGTCTACAGGATTTCACAGCCCCGAAGTATTTTATCTTCTATGCATGTTCTGGTTGTGAAATGCACACCCAACGTAGATCTTATCTGCGATTAGATTTCCTCCGTTGAAAGATACAAGCCTTTAACCAATTCCACCAATATGAAAATTTCATTTCCATGAGCATGTTGAATCAGCAGAGTTCACCTCCCCGTAGATCTGATTCCACCTTTGATCTTGGCCATTGAAAAATGCAGGTCTTACCACATTTCACCAATTTGAGAAATTTATTTCTCCTTGCATGTTAAAACAATGGAATTCTTCAGGACCGTAGATCTTGATCTGCCATGAATCTTAGTCGTTAAAAGATGCAACCTTTACCCGATTTCGCAATCTCCCATCCTAACTTGGTGGACCATAATACCTGTGAATATAAAGAAAACACAATGAGAGATATGCATGTTCTGGAAACAATAATAATTTGCCAATGATACTGCAACTAATCCCCATATTTTCAATTGTAAATTTAATGATATGTGTCGATTATTAAACAGAACAAAAACATGATGACTAGCACCCTGTTAAGCAAGCAATTCTACTTAGTTTAAATTTCAGAAGGAAGATTTCTCTGTTTCCCCAATGGTTCACAGTCAAACGAAATAGAGGTTGGACAACTCAGATCATATCAAAAGATGGACCAGGTCTAATTTGATTTGTTAGATCATGCGGCCTTTCCAGTTCCTTTTCGCCCTTGTTTGCTATGTGATCTTCTTGGACTGTTGATCTTTATGGGAAGCTTTTCGAGCCATTGATCTGAATTCTGTGGAAAGCGAAAAGAGAGAAATTTAACTTTTCGCAGCCAAATCTCTATCTTTCCGCTTCTGCTTTTTCCTTTCTTTCCGCATCGTCGATCTTATGTGGAGCGATTCTAGACCATTGATCCGAGACTACGGAAGGCAGAAGGCAGGATTCCAACTTTTTCATGAGCAAACTTTGTCCTTTTTGCCTCCACTTTTCTACTTCTTTATGATCCGTTGATCTGTGCGGACTCATCCTTAGCTGTCAGATAGCAGATCGTGGAAGGCAGAAGGAAGGATTCCAACTTTTTCATAAACAAAATTTGACTTTTTCGCTTCCGCTTTTCCCTGATCGTTGATTTATGCAGAGTGATTGTGGATCGTTGATCCGAGACTGCAGAAGGTGAGATTCTAGCATTTTCACGACAAAAATTCTAACTTTCATCTTCTTCCTTTCCTCTTACGCTTTTTCTGGATTGTTGATCTATGTCGAAGCGATTCTCAGCCATTGACCTTAAACTGAAAGCAGACGTTTTATGTAAGGCATCTTTCCAAGGTCGCCCCTAAGTACTTTTTACCAAAATAACACTTCAGGCTTAGGGAAAAACTTCTGCTCAAGCTTTAGGATAACTAGGCATGCAGGGAGGGCTTATTTGAGTTCAGCAACAAGTGTAAAAAACAAAAATGGAAGGAGGGTCGCTAAAATGTAAAAAAATTGGGGAAGTAATTGCAGCAACAACACATTGACATACTACAAGTTAAGAAAATGTATTGCGATTTCTGGAAGGAACTTTGATAACAAGAATAGGAAGAGATAGTACAAAATATCTTTATAAAGGTAAATTTGTTAGTATCTTGTATTTTCATAATTCAAAATCAGTATACCAACTTATATTCATTATTTTTTATTCTTGCAAGTCAAACACCCTACAAAGAAAAATGCCTAAGCACATATTGTCCTCATAAGGCTTGAATATTTGGAAGAATCCATTTGAGTACCTAATGAGACACATGATGTAATTGCCTTAATAGGGGGAGCATATGGAATCAAAGCATTACTCATTGTGTCAAGTTCTAAAGAATAAATTTGAGAAGTATGACGCTTCCAAGGGAAATATGGAGGTATAGATAGAGTTTGAGTTGTGCAAGATGAACTCTCACATTATAGGTAGGCAACTCAACTGTGGTGTACGCATGGATTTCGATAAATCCATTGTTGAAGTGAAGATAGACACTAGAATAGTGATAGAGCATGAAACAAACAATAAAATTGTCCTTTAACCTCCACATACATGGATCATTTGAAAACAAAGCAATCTCAATGTGATAGGGTCCAAAAAATAAATTTGACAGGTATGATGCTCCCAAGGAAAAATGGTGGTCTGAAACAAAGTTTGAGTTGTGTTAGAGAAACTCCCACATTGTAGTCAACTCAATTCTAGTGCACCTAAGAATTTTGATGAATTTATTTTTAAAGTAAATATATACATAGTAGACATAAATCTTAAACGAAAGAGGTTCTCTAGGATTTGAGCAAGGTGAAAATGTCTTTGTTTATCTCACACTTAAGATAAAAATGCTTTTGTTTGTCTCTCACAATTGAAAATATGTAAAAAGGTATCCATTAAAATTTTGATTAACCAAAAAATAAGAAATATGTATAAACAACAACTATATTACTCCACATTAATTGTCCTTTTCCTAATGTCTATTTTCAAGGTTATTTTTTAATACAACTTAATTCATAAGAATCACTCCTCTTTACTCTAATTTTTGTGCATGGAATTCTAAACCAAGTATTTTACTACATATACTTAACATAGACTTTGTAAAAGATAATAAAAATACCTATTTCATATGTAATACCTGTTTGGGATTCTATCTCGGATTTGATCAATTCACCCCCAAAACAATTACATTTTAGGAAATTTTAGGAAATTTATAAGACGTACTGAAAAAACCCATCTGAAATTTAGCATTGTCGAGGTTGTAGGGGCAGAGGTAACTGGAATAATGGTCCTTGTATCAATTTTGACCGAGAGACGAATTCCCTCTGCCATCGAATGGTCGTGGACACAAGGTCCATATGGTTTCAATCGCCTACAGGTAGGCCCCAAAGCATCGCCTTCCAACAGGATATGAATACTGCACCGGAGCCGTTACCTGGCTCAATTGTATCTCCCGACGCGAGATCGAATCCCAGTGGCTCTTGCGGCACCATGGAGCAATGCTTCTTGGCTGGAAAATATAGCTTCATCACTCATACCATACAGTTAGAATGGGTAGAATGAAACGTTGATTGTTGAATATTTGACGTACTGAAAAGATCCCTGTATCAATTTATAAGACGTACTGAAAAGATCCCTGTATCAATTTTGACCGAGAGACGAATTCCCTCTGCCATCGAATGGTCGTGGACACGAGGTCCATATGGTTTCAATCGCTTACAGGTAGGCCCCAAAGCATCGCCTTCCAACAGGATACGAATACTGCATCGGAGCCATTACCTGGCTCAATTGTATTGCCCGACGCGAGATCGAATCCCAGTGGCTCTTGCGGCACGGGGACCTGGAGCAATGCTTCTTGGCTGGAGCTAGTGCAGGGGAAAATATAGCTTCATCACTCATAATATCATACAGTTAGAATGGGTGGAATGAAACGTTGATTGTTGAATATTTGACTGCACAGATCGGTGAGTTAGCGGGATTGGCAGTTGGAGCGACCATTGGAATGAATGTAGCCATATCCGGGTAATGATTCTATTCATTTTTATCTTTGTGAAACTATTTTTTCCCAAATCAAGGGCAGATACAGAAGTTATTTAAATATCTCTGAATACCAATGCCACAGTTCTCAACAAAAACTTATCAAGCGCTGAAATTTAAATTTCCATGCATATCAAGGACGTCGAAATTGCAATCCATTGATGGTTTTTCTATCCACCAGATGCCAATGAAAACCATAATGTTCTTGAAATTTAAGTTTTAACACCTTTCTGAAAAGCGGATTTCATGTGCGCTCCCTATCTCTATCCTTTGTGAATTTATGACCAATTTATGACAAACTTTTTATCCAATTTATGACCACCATAGAATCCTCCATCACTTAAATTTTTCGAACCACTCTCTACATTTCAATCAGTAAAACCAACAATAGTTACATGAGTTTTTTCTTTTTTGTTTGTGCTTTCACCCATACCTATTCTAATTTGGATTAAATAAAGATCAAATATACAAAGAACCCCTCCCTCAACTCCACCAATTAGTGGATGTCCTTGGAATGCTCCATTAAAGTAAGTCGATGCCCTAGACTTATTAATGATCTCAGGCACCACTCCGCTATGAGGATTCCATCCTTAACTTGTTTGAATCTTTTAAGAATCGATAGGCTTTGACATGCACACACCTTTGGAGGATTGACTTTGTTCTCAAATAAACTAGAATTCCTAACCAACCATATCCCCACGTAATGATAAGAGGAAGGGCCTTATAGGGTTTTAAATTGGCATTTCCATGCCAATATTTAAGACAATCATTCACATTCAATGCTCCACATACATTCTTGATACCTATAGCATTGTCCATCTCCTTCCAAATTAAGCCAATATATGAGCTAAAAGAGAAAAATAAACAAATGAGAGGTAGATTCCTCACATGCCTTACAAAGAAAGCACCTTCCAAAGCTATATTAGCATCTTCTTTCCATGAAATCCTAGGGAGGAACTATGTCCCTTAGAATTAGAAATATAGATATTATAGATTTGAGGGAGCATTTAAATATCCAAACATATTTAAACCACCATTTCATCTCTTGGCTAGTCTCATTCTCCTTGAGAACTTGAAACCTGAATTTTTTGGTATACCTTCATCCCACAAGGTTCTAAACCCAAACCATATTATTACCTTAATCTTTTATATGCACATGACTTTCCTCATGTCAACTGCATATTCTTCCCAAGCCTAGCCATCTAAACCAATAAAACTAAGCCTTTTAGTTGAAATATATTAAGTCTTCATGTAGTAATAAATTTAGGATCAAGAACTTGAGAAGAACCACATTTATAGGAAGAAAAAAAATATTATCTACACATAACCCAAGGATCTTCCCCCAAACTAATTTGTTGTCATCCCCCACCTTCCATACTAATCAATTCCATATCAAAGGAAATCCCAAGACAAAAACTTCCATGTGACTAAAATAATATGAATAGGATTGAAAGGAGCTCTGATACATTCTTCCACAATAAATTCTTAATACGTTTTTTACATGCCACCTTACACCATAAGCCCTTCCTTTTTGTAATCCTCCAAATATTTTTTGCAATCAAAGCTTTGGCAAAAGCATGGATATTTTTTATTACCCAAACCACCTAGTATTTGGGAACTAAAATATGATTTCGTGGGGCCCAAGGAAAGGCCTTATTTCCTTATCACTATCCCATTAAAACCTAAAACTAAGTCCCATTATCTACTCTAGGACCCCCTTTAGGAAAAAGACAAACAAACCAAATACACATGAATGGTATTTAATACAAACTTTCGCAAAACTATTCAACTCCACCAAGATAACCAATTATTACACCAAAAGAATAGTGTTTTGTCTACCTTAGAGATCATCCATCCTCGACCTCTCTTATAAAAAAACATTATTTTTAAGGTTAAACCTTTAAGTAACTCAACTTGGGGATATGGAAACCTTTGAGAAAAAATATAGGAATCCTTACAACAAAGCCCCACAGATAAGACAATAGATTTCCCCACATTAATTAGTATACCTATGGCCATAAACTAAATATCTAATATCTCTCTAATTTTAGGGCATCCTTGCCCAAACCTTCACAAAATAGAATTATGATCAACAACTAATATGTGAGAAATGCATTTAGTATTTCCAATTTTGATCTCTTTAAAATCCCTTATTCCTTTTGTCTCCATAGGTTCCCACTAAGGCCCTCATTTATAAGAAGAAACAACAAGGGGGGTAATGGGAAACCCTATCTCAACCCACACTTAGTCATGAAGAATTCTAAAGTTGAACCATTAGTCAACATAACAAAAGAAACTACATTAATACGATCCATAACCCAATTGGCAAACTATAAGTTAAAACCCAGATGAATTAGCATCAAATGGAGGTAAAGCTATCTAACCATATCATATGCTTTAAATAAATCGACATTGATTACCATAGCTTACAATTTTTTATCTTTGATAAAATGAAAAAACTTCTTAATCCACCCTCACATCTCCATGAATCTTCCTTCCGACCAAAACACAAAATGCTTCTGATAGATAGACTTGAACAGTAAGATATTCACTCTTATAGCAATAACTTTTTGTAAGGACTCTTGACCTTGTTTACTTGATAAAACATTGTAACTATTCTAACTAATATCAAAATATGTTTATAATCATAAAAATATAAAATAACATGAGTTTTAATCGATAAATTAATGAAAAGTACCTATTTAAATGCAGAATTTGTCCAAGAATCTATTAATTTTACAACAACAACAAGCCTTCTCTTCTTTTGATGCCTAGAATGGAATTAACCTCCTTGTCAAGTAGGATCCTATATGGATTCCTATCTCCAAGAAACCTTTATGTTTCTTGGCCCTCCATTCTTGCGACTCTAAGAACAATAATGAACAATATCTCTAAGAACTTGTTCCATGATAATGTTTCTTCCAAGAATTCCTCCATGAATTGTTTCACCTCTCAACAAAATCAACCTCTCTACAACTCCAAATAAAAATCACCCCTCAACTCCTCTTCATCCTCTCTATTTATCAAATTTCAATACACATCTTCCCAAGTCTCCTCAACCACCCTCATTTATGAGCCATCAACCTACCTTCTATATTTTAGGGAAAAACATAACTAGAATAAAATAATGAATTGAATAAAATAACAATGAAATAGAATGGAAAGTCTTTATTCTCATGCTAGCTAATTAATGAATTTGACATTTTCCCCCAAAATTTATTACACCCCACTATACCTATTCAATTCATCATGTCAATAATTAATGAAATTCAAGAAGGGTATTTAATGTGACTAGATATTTAAATGTACTCCATATACTCCCTATAATCAATAACCATTCATTAAATAAATAATACATCAATTACTCATGCTAGTGTACATGTGCAATGTAGGTATACGTAGCTAGTGGATACATACATGTGCATATACTAATTATAAACAAGCATTCTTCTAATGCATAGTTCCTATATGTTCTCGTTCTCATCCAAATATGCAAGATAACAAATATAAATCTCAAAGTCTAAAAATCACGCTAGTTTACAATAATTCAATACAAAAGACATGACATAATCATATCCTCACACATGAGTAAAGCAAGACATTTAGAACACAAAATTAATTATGTTGTTAAATAACTAACTCACAACATATTTCTTATTTACCTCAAGCTATCATTCCTCCCTAACCTACTTCCATCTTCCACATCCTATCATTTCCTCTACCAGAATAGGTTAGAGCGTCAACTATATTGACCTAATCCCAGATAGAAACCGTAAGTGAAAGTGGAAGTGTTGACTATATCGACCAAGCCTCCTCAGCAAGCAACTAACAGTCATTATCACACAGCTTGGGGAGCGTGTCTCTGCACAACCTTCCCACAATTCCAAGTTTCAAAAGATACACGATAGGAAATTCCTCCACCCTTCCCAATAAAACTAGGGTTGACACCCTATATTGAGTTATACTATGCAATTATTGTTCTTATAGTCATGTAATTGAACAACCATTATGGGAAAGCGATGCATCCTGTCAAAATCACACTTACCCACGTATCCTAGTAGTGTTTGGAATTCACAATTAAATCATAAGAAATCAATATCACTTCGTTATCCTCTTGATGTCCAAGACATCTTGTGTCACTTGGCATTTTAAAGGAATCTAACTATCTCATAGTGAATCAACATGTGGGTTAGTTTAGTGCTAACATAAATCTCAAGTATCAACATACCCAACTCTTTCAAGTGTTAATCCATATCACTAAAACAACATTTAAATATAATCATTTTTTTTGCAGACAAACTAAATTAGTATTCATGCATTGACATTCCACATTCAATTTGCATATTCAATTAAATAACATATTCATCAACATTAGTAAGATATATATATATATATATATATATATATATATATATATATATTGCATTTACTATACACACATGTAGGGAGTCCGCATGCCACATAACAACAATGTTAATCAATCTTACTAAATCCAACAGAAAAGCATCATCTTATAGCATCCATTGTTGTATCCCCCCTTGTTCTGTAGCGATAAGTGAGGTCGAGGATAAAGGGTTAAGGTCTTTTATGTCGGTTCAAGGGTAAAGGTATGGCATCTATGGGTAATGATTGTCACTGCCTGGGGCTATTAACAAGTATGAGCTCCTGTTAATGAGACTGTATAGTGGCAACCACCTCTTGTGTAAGAAATAAAATGCTAAGTTAGAAAACATTAGAGTTCTAATTATTGAATGTCAATATATAAGGCATTACACTTTCTAGATGACCTTGTAAATACAATTGCATAACAAAATTGGTCTAAACTTCTCAAAAGTAACTAGGTTGTCTGTCTTGGGGATAAGAACAATAAAGATAGAAATAAAAGTTGTAGAATTTTGACAAAAAATTCAGACTTTTGTCAAACACTTAGTCTAACCTAGATTTCAGACTTAAAACTTGTCATTACTAAAAATACTTCTCATGCATTTAAATCAACAACCCAACAAGCTGAGACATTGAAACTAAGTCTGCAGTAGCGACAAAATCACATACAAACAACAGAATGATAAACCCATAAAATAACATAAATTTTGGTCAAGATGTCCCTGGAAAACCCCCCCACTGGGGAAAACAAATCCAAGAGAATTTTATCGCAGTATTTTCAGGCAAAAATGTCAATTTACAACAGCATTTAAATCGACATTTAATGATTGTTCAAGTGCCTCGATTTCCATGTAACAACTCCATTTTTCATGCCCAGCTGATAGTACGGCCTCCACAACAGTAACCTATCTCGAAACTTGTGCTCATATCCTCAAACAACGTGCCCAATCAATTTGTCAATGTATGGCCCCTCCGAAAATCCATACCCAACAGTCCGTACATTGTACAACCTCCTTGAAATTCATGCCCAGCAAGTACAGTATGGACTATATGGTACATTATGGCCCAGCTGAAAGAAAATGTTTTGGGATGCGTACCCTGCTCCTTGGTATTCATGCCCACTTAAGAAAAACAATTTCTCCTTGAAATTTGTGTCCACTTGAGAAAAATACAGCTCACTCTCTCTCTAAAAATTAACCCAGCCAAAATGCTCACTCTTGCAAAATGATTTCCTTATCTTTCACACTACCCTAGGCTCTCTCTTATAACTTGAGAGTGACTTTTCACCTTCCCTAATCCCTAAATCCAAAGGCCAAGATTAAATCTTTCCTTTTCAAGATCAATGGTTGAGAAACTTTCCCTACAAAAAAGATTACATTGAATTTTAATAAAGTCACCATTTACTCTATGAAATAAGTGCACTTTATCTCATAAAGTCACTTTATAAAATTAAAACAAGGGCATACTTTATAAAAAGTCTCATTACATAAGAGTCATTTTAAAACTTTATAAAGCACATTTACAAAGTAAAGTAGCCTAGCTAGTGCATGGTCACTTCTGCATACAAGACAAAAACATGTGGACTGCCTCCAAAGCTAAATCACTAACGCTCCCTCTTAGTGAGGGAGGTACTCATTTCCATCATCATCAAGTCTCGTCCTCAAGTACATCTCATTGTTCATTGTAGGAGCTCCCTCTGAACCTGGCACCAATGCTACTATCTACACTAAACTTGAATTTGAATATAACCTCATGGAAGCCACCGTGAACCCTAAGCTCCTAGGAGAATCCACTCTCCAATCTTGAGCATTGGTTCACTCATATTGGCTGAGCCTCCTTCCAGTACTCAGAAGAGAATCCCTCTCTTCCATCAGAACTCGAGACTGTAACCTTGGCACCATTGTAGCCTCAGGAACCTCCTACTCCTCGTCTGACTCATCAACTGTGGGTTGCGCACTGAACTTGATATCTCACCAAACTGATTGCTAATAAACTATGTATCAATCAGTACAACTCTCTTAGAGTATAGGAAAATATGCCCCAGATCATCTCTATCTGGAAAAATGTACACATGTCCCCTCCGGAACAATGTCGAATACCCTGCATCCTCCAAGGTTGAGACCGAGAGCAATTTAACCCTCATCCTTGGAACAAAGAGAACCCCATATTGCTCGATGTATCCTCAATGACTAAGCTGGAATCTGACATTTACAACTCCTCAAATTACATGTGCATATCCCCCTTATGACTGAACAAACTGGTCAAGACCAATCTCATAAATGATACTGAATATATGTCGTATTCTGGTCATATGACAAGAGGCTCCACTGTCAATATACCAAGTATTATTGTGAAGAAATCCATTGCTATTGTCACTAGAAATAAGGGATAACAACGAGAACTCCTTCTCGAACCTTCTCGCAAAGTCCGCTACTTTTGTTGTAGATGCAACAATTGTTTCCTCCTTCTTCTTCTCAAGACACTTAGAAGCAAAGTAGCTATACTAGCTGCAAGCAAAACACCGAACTTTGCTCAAGTCTTTCTTGGACTTATTCTTTCTCTTAGCAGAAAGAGAAACATTATCTTCATCAGTTGCATTCTGTTGACCTATGGAAGTGGATCTAGTTCTTAGATCCTCTTGAATGAAGTCATCCCAAATTCTATCCCATGAAGTAAAGTTATCTCTATCCATAACTGCATGCACAAAGTCATGCCAATGTTGAGAGAAACCATTCAAGGAAACTCTCACCAACTCTGCATCATCCACCTTCTGTCCAACAACACCCAACTCATCACGAACCTAAGAAATACAAGTCAGGTAAGAAGAAACATTCTTCGTCTTGTTCATTCTGGTGTCCCTTAGTTTTTTCCTTAGAACCGTCTTCATGTTCTCATTTGAACTCTCATATAATAAAGTCATCATTTACTTTATGTAATAAGTGTGTTTTATCTCATAAAGTCACTTTATAAAATTAAAACAAGGGAATACTTTATAAAAGGTCCCATTGCATAAGAGCCACTTTAAAACTTTATAAAACACCATTACAAAGTAAAGTAGCCTAGCTAGTGCATGGTCACTTCCGCATACAAGACAAAAACATGCAGAGTGCCTCCAGAGCTAAATCACTAACAAAAGTTACCAACATCTGCCTCATATTCTAGACTCTCAAAATGTACTCAATAATCTCATAAGAACCTTAAAAAAACTCTAACAAAAAACCATTAGGGTCGAAACTTCTATCCTTCTAAAAGGAATGAAGAACCATATGAAGCTCATCGTTAGAAATCTCATCCATTATATTTAAATTGTCCCCCTTATGCACAAAGTTGGGAAATAGTGTTTCCATCTTAACCACATATGCTATAGAATCTATGGATTATTCCTTAAAGAACCCTAAAATATGAACCACACCTACCCTACATATTTCTTCATAATTAGTTATCATACAACCATCCCATCCCCACAATTTTTATATAGAAATCACAATTTTTCTATGGTTGGAAAAATAAAGAAAAAAAATTGGTATTTTTATCCTCCTTTTCTATCCAAAAATCTCTACTCGAGTCTCTATGATGCCCCTTTTTTCATTTAGAATAACTCTCTTTTTCTCTAGATCAAGAGTCTCGTACGTGTGCCCCTCATTCTAAAACACAACCAAATCTTGAAAATAAAGAACCTCCAATTGGTTCTCAATATCCTTTTAAGACCTCATGATCCCAAATCCTCTTTACATAGGCCTATGTTAATCTCTATATATTGTGACATTACATTTATATTATTACATTAGTTTTGTCTTTATTGGTCATCCAAGACTTTAACAACAATTGTACCCTTTGTCTCATATATATAACCAAGGAGACTTAGTTTAAGAGACCATCTCATCTTGTCTTATGCATTTGATAAAATGTAAAATGATGTTTCCCCCTTGAAGATGATTTTTATTCATCTCTTTATTTCATTCTCAAGGCTTTGGAATACTCTCTTTTTATTTTATCCTATTTTGGGAATTTGGTGTATAAATTAGATGTTTTAGATAGCTAAATTTGGAGGAGCCTAAAAATTCATAGTGTAGTACCTTTGGTAAGAATTTCAGGTCCTAGTTCACTATAATTTTGGAGTTATAGGCTATTTGACTAGTCCAAAAACTAGTCTTAAACATGTGTTCTAAGTAAAACTATTATATATAAATATTTCAAGATCCAATTTGTGTGCCACTAGTTGAACCCAAAATATGACATGCCATAGTGTCTTTAGTTAAGATTTCAAGAGTAGATCAGAAAAAAATAGATATGCGGCATGTCATACAAGTTCGCTCTCTAGAAAAGGATGAAAACAACAAATTTTGGGAAAGTTACCATAAATTTCTCTTGGCATGTTAGAATTTGTTCAAACCTATGGAATTCTAGAGAAGACATACTCAAAGGTGTCAAAATTCATAGATATTTTCAGAGAAACGTTGGCCAACAAGACAGTCTACAAACCAAGGTTTTTAAAGGTGTCTTAAGTTGAAACTTGCATAAGTTTTGATTGGAATATTTGTTTTCGATGATTCAAAAGGTGTGCTAAAGAGAGAAAAGAGGATCACTATAGTTAAATATTATTTTCAGCTCAAATGGAAAGAGTCATGAAAAAATTTCTACACCGATTAAACCTCCATAGAGCTCAACTATGACTAAGGAAGAAAGTGAAGATACGTATAACTATCTATCCAATTTAGGGAACAAATGTGATGAATTAAATGATTTGTTAGCCAAAAAGGTGTATTTGATACATGTAAAAAATTAAATAGAAAGTATAATGAAAAAGATGGACCAAAATTAGGAACAAAAGATTGAAAAGATGGTCGATAGAGATGATCTCAAAGATGTAAAGGTAACGTTGAATGAGATAAGACATCTCTTTACTCCTAATTAACCTCCTTAAGAAGAACAAAAGGAGAATAAGAGGATCTCATAATTGAAAAAACAATTGGAGAACAAGAGGTTTGAGTCCTCGATAGCTAATCATTCATCAGTCCATAATCCACAACATCATGGTTCAACTCAAGACCAAGAAAATACTTCATTCTCGAGATGAATATGAGGAATTTCGATGGCAATTATCTAATAACATGTATGTTTCAAATGGAGTTTATTGATATACACCAAGTGCTAACTTCACAAAAGGTAACTATTACATTATTTTATTTAGAACTTGATCAATTTATGTGATACCAATGACTTTGTGACTATAAAAATGACTCTATAGTTGCTTGGTTTATATTTGTGTATGAGTTGATAACACTTTATGGGGATGTTAAGAGAAACACCTTCTTTAGCTCGTTGATAAATCTTAGGCAAAGAGGTCCAATTGCAAAGAACATTAAGTATTTTCAAAGGTTGAGCCTTAGAGTGATGAACATCCCATAGGATAATTTTTTGGATCTCTTTATGGGAAATTTAAAAGAGAGCATTTAACATGAGGTGCATCTCTTTAAACCTAAATCATTGGGGAATGATTTTAGTTTGGTAAAGAAAGTTGAAATTAAAGTATGCTTACTAGAAAAGTTGATACTAACACCTATAGAGAGGGAAATGTTCCCCCCACTAACCTCACTTAGTCTACAAGGTTGACCCCTCGAAAAGTGGAGGAAATAAGAGTAAAGGGACTATGTTTCAATTGTGGCAGCAAATATAGTAAGGAGCATAGGTGCAATGAGAATAAATTATACATAAATTGTGCAGAGGAAGAATATCCAAAAGTGGAACAATCTCAAGAGGTAGAACTAGAGGATACTACTCCAACCATGCCTTTCCATGCATTGGTAAGTATTAGCAGTCCTCAAACTTTTAATATAGAAGGATATATCAAGACTAAAAAGGTAACGATGTTGATTGATTCTTGTAGTATCCATAACTTCATTAATTGCAAATTAGTCAAACTTCATAATTGCTTTATATATACAACTCTAGAGTTTAAAGTTTTTTATTGCAAATGGAGGTACCATAAATTTTTTGGGGAAGTTTCATAGTATTAATATTACTATGGGGGAGTATTTATTGGATATTGTAATAATTTCACTACCAAATGGGTGGTGTTGGTGTTGTATTATGGGTATAATGGTTACAACCATTGTGAATAGTGGGTCTTAATTTTCATGAAAGTTTTATGAGATTCTCCTTTGAAGGCAAAGAAATTGAACTTTGAGGTATTTTAGGGAAACCCTCTCACGTGATGAGCTCTAACAACGTGACCAAATTTATTTAAAAGAAACACCATGGTGTGATTGAACAATTGTGGTCACTAGATGTTAAAGCATCTATACACTATATTCTAGTGGATCTCCAAAGAGTTAATGACAATCATTCCAAGGTATTTAGAGATATGCCTAAAGGTATTCCACCTACTCAAGATCATGACCATGTTATTCACTTGTAACTAGCAAGTGTACCACCTAACAATAGACCTTGCAAGTACCCATATGCACGAAACAATGAGATTGAGAATATTGTTCAAGAAGTTTTACATGATGACATCATTCAACCTAGCCAAATTTCTTTCTTTGCACCAGTTGTGATGGTTCTTGAGAAGGAAGGCTCGTAGCGTATGTGTCCAAATTATAGAGAGCTAAACAAGATGGCCATTAAAGATAAGTTTCACATTTCTACCATTGATAAATAATTAAATGAATTACAGGGAGCAATGTTTTGACCAAGTTGGATCTCCATTATGGATATCATCATATTATAATGAGGCGAGAAATTCCAAAAACAACCTATAGTACACATGAAGGTCATTATGAATTTTTGGTGATTCAATCTGGCCTTACCAATGGACCTTTTGTATTCCAAAGCTTAAAGAATTCTATTTCTAAACCCTTCCTCATAAAATTTGTGTTGGTATTATTTTATGATATACTAATATACAACAAATCTTGGAAAGATCATGTACAAGATGTCGACATGGTCTTAAAATTGTTAGAGAAACAACTATATGAAAATCCTTCAAAGTGTTCCTTTTAGATTCAAGATTTGGAATATTTGGGTCATGTTGTATCTCATGAAGGCATCAAAGTGGACCTCAACAAAATTAAAGCTATGATGGAATGGTAGAAATTCCCAAAACCTTGAATAATCTTAGTGTTATGAACCATCAACAATAAATCAATGAGAGATTAGGTGTATATAGAGGTAATGTTGTCAATGTCGGGAGAATATGTGAAGTGGATGTATGAATGTATTGGGGTATTTGGAGAAGGTTATCCTAGTCTTTAAGGAGGAGTTGTGTAACTCATCTCTCTTATACATCTTAGAGTTGTGCTCTATATTTGGTACTTTGTGTATGGTTTGTTATATTATGTTATCTTAAGGATTCAGTTTGCAACACTTGGATGATTCTTAGATTGGCAGGATACTACAAGTTTGTCAAGAATTATGGTCAAATAACAATACCTCTAGCAATGTAGTGAAAAAGGAGGCATTGTTTTTAATGAGTTATTGTGTAACATCTCTCTTATATATCTTGCAGTTGTGCTCCATGTTTACATTTATGTACATGGTGTGTACTTTTCTATATTATGTTGTCTTAAAGATTTGATACAAACACTTATTTGATTCATAGGATTGACAGGTTATTATTAAAAGTTTGTCAAGAATTATGGTCAACTAGCAACACCTCTAAGAGTTATTGAAAAAGGAGGCATGTTCTTGGACTCAAGAAGCAACCAAAGCTTTTTTTAAGTTAAAGAGTCCATGTGTACAACTCTTGTATTAGCCACTCCTAACTTTACAAAAATGTTTATTATGGAATGTGATGCCTCAAGGAATGCCATTGGTGTAGTTTTAATACAAGAGGGAAAGCCCCTTGACGTTCAAAGTTGCCAACTTAAAGGAAAAAAATTACTTAAACCAAATTTTGAAAAGTAAATGTTCATCGTACTACATGCAATTAAGAAATGGCACCCTTGCCAAGTAGGAAGACAATTCAAGGTAAGAACATAACATTATATTCTTAAGTTCTTCTTGTAACAATGATTGTCTTTAAAAAAAATGGGTTACAAAGATGCTA
This sequence comes from Pseudotsuga menziesii, assembly GCA_001517045.1. Classification (NCBI taxonomy): domain Eukaryota; kingdom Viridiplantae; phylum Streptophyta; class Pinopsida; order Pinales; family Pinaceae; genus Pseudotsuga; species Pseudotsuga menziesii. The sequence continues at coordinate 159,746 of LPNX010278114.1, read as the reverse complement.
GATTGTGACTTCGAAATTATCTACAAGAAAGGAAAACAAAATGTGATGGAAGATGCACTTTCAAGGAAAGAAGAAGACATAGGACTTACTTTGTGTTATTTCCATTTTAATGGGTGGAAGAAGAAAAGATAGAATGGAAGCAGAATTAAAAGGCATGCAAATTACTTCAACTACAAGAGAACCCTAGTGCATTAGATAAATTTGTGTGGAATAATTATTCACTATGGTATAAGGATCACTTATATTTATGTAAGAATTCCCAACTCTAACAGGGTGTTCTTTTGGAATTGCTAACTTCTCTATCTTATGTAACCTCTCCCCATATATCTAAATTACCAATAGATAAGTTAAGATCTCCTCCTACTATTGTGAAACATGCTTAATAAACCTCAACTTAAAAAACTTTTCCCAAAGAGACTATAGCCCATATAGGTTCAAGATTGTAAACTCCTTCCCCAAGGTGTAGAAAGACAATCCAAGCCTTGAATCAAATGACTAAGAGTTAGCACACTTTAGAGCACTACAACTACATCAAGATATTAACCCTCAAGGAATATCTTTTGAATCAAAAGAAATGAACCAACCTATTAAATAGCTTAAATAAGTCAAAGCATATTTTATCCCCATCGCCCATTGTTTATCATAAAAACTAGGCATTGAGCTTTTGGGTCTCCACCAGTGTTTTAAGGGCAAGTTTTTAACCCAAGGCTGCCCACCCCCCTACAATGGAAGACATGCAAATCATCATGAATACAACCATAGGGTTTGACTTGCTTTAAAAAAATATGTAATAGAAAGCTGCCTACTTGACTGAATTTCTAAGCTTACCTTTTCTCGAGTCAAAAAAACATAAGATTGCTTTCCCATTGAGTAAGTTTGAGTGAAAGGGATATGATTTGCAAACATGAGGTCTAAAGGGAAAGTCCCTGACTTAGTCACCTCTATGACATGTTGATATGTTAATTATATGTTTCTACTGACTCCAAGGTACTATAGTCTACATCAATGGTGTTACCCTAGTTACTAATTATAACATATTCTAAATTTTAGTGTAACTTAAATATCATAAAACATTTAAAGTTATATGTTATCCTTTCTTTTATGCTCTTTTTTTTCTTATTTTTTCGAAGTGAGGAAAAGTTTACAATACTTAGGGCTATAAGCTAGCAATTATTGATACAATATCAAGATTTCAATGTGCAACTACATCATCATGTAGGAATAAAACTTAGTCACTTTAAATAACCTATTGGTAGCCAATAAGGGAGCAAACAAAACCCAACCACCTAAAATAACCCATTGGAGGTGTGTAAGGGGTCAAAGCAGGTATCTTATATTGTCATTGTTAAGGTTTTTTCTTGAGGTTTGAAGTTAGCTCAATTATTTCAACCATCACTTCAAGGCATGTTGTCATCCCCCATAGCAATATCTCTTAACCCTCTAGCCCTCCCCCATACCCTATCCTATTGGGCCATCCCCATGTGGTTATCTCGGTTGCAATCCCTTAATTAGGTGATGCGAGTCTTAGTATCATTGTCATTCTCAATCTTAGTTGCAATTCCTTAATCAGGTGATGTTAGTCTCAGTGTCATCGTCAGTCTGAGTCTTAGTATCACCCTATATATATTCAATTTTATTATTATTTCGGGTATATTTATATCATTCCATTATAAATTTGTTCTTCAATTTTCTCTTTATTTCATTCTATTTCTAACTTTGATTATATTTAAGTTTTATTTTTATTTTTTTCATCTAAAAAAGTTAACTTATATATTAATAAAGTTGAAACCAATTCATACATATAACTGTAAAATAGTTTTCAAACAAATACAATCCCAGCATCATCAGCTCCACACAAAACATAAGAAACATTATCCCATCTCATCCTCTATAATCCATAAGCAAATAATTAAAAAACTATAAATGCTACCTACAGAATCCAACCCTTCTCAGGACAAAACTGCCCAAAACATACCAAAAAAATACCCACAAGGCCATGAAGCCTATGAATATAGTTTGGAATCCCTCCATACCTCGTAATGGATAACACAATCCATCATCCCAATACCCGCCTTTGATAATAGATCCGCCTATGTATTGAGCTCACAATAAACATGTTGGAAAGAGATATTTGAGAAGGAAGAAATCAACAATTTGACCTTAGCCATCTAGTGATCCAATAAGAGGGCCTGCAGGTTTGAGTCACCATTGGCCCATCCAATAATCATCTTAGAGTCACCAGCAATAACAATCTGCCTCACCCCTATCTTCACTGCAACTAATAATAAAGCCCATAAAGCCAGTAATTCAGCTCTTCTGTTCGACCCATATCCAGATTTTGTCCAGCCCTTTATAACCTCTTGCCCATTTACTCTTAGGACAAAACCTGCTCCACATGATCCTTTATGTGTCCCCATCAAAATAGCCAATGGGCCACCCCATTGGGAAAGAAGGTTGTTGTAAAACTCTACACTTCTTCATCTTTATAGGCTTGAGCCAAGCATTAAATTCACCAATTATACTAGTTGTCACCCTCATAGGGAAACTCCAACAATTTTCAAACAAAACCTTATTACGATTTTTCCCCAACTTCTCAAAAAATAAACAAAGAGAAGTCATTGAATTGTTTCTCTTTTGTGCACCAGTTGTAAAGATTGTCATTAATCTTACCTCTGTCCCAGCAGATCCGAAGCTTATAATACTTACCAATAGCCATCATTAGCATTCTGAAGAAAATACACCTACCAAACAAATGATCAATACTTTCTGCCTCCTTCCGGCAAAGACAATAACGGTTTGGGCCAGCAAATCCTTTGTTCTGGTGAACATCCCAAGTCAAAATACGGTAGTTCAAGCATAACCACCCAAATAGCTTGATTTTAGCGGTGTTGTGGCTTTCCATACCCCAGTATTCCACCATCTTCCCACTGCTTCAGCAATGTTTTCCGTAATCTGATTGTAGAAAAGTTTAGCAGTCACATTGCCTGTAACCTTATTACTTCTCCATACCATCTGATCCAGCCTATCAGATAGTGAAACCCCCGCCTGTATCAACCCATTAATATACATGGTCCAGTCTTCCCCTAACTCCCCTATCAACTGTAAATCTGATTTTACTTTTGACAGTTGATATGATCAGCATGATGGGAATCGAATAAGGATCTGAACAAACACGAGAGTTTTCATCCGAGATGGCTGATCGTCGTAGGATGGGTTTTACTCCCAATATGCAAGGTAAGGTTTTATAGCCCAGTTCGACAATTACTGTGATGTCAAAGAATGTATTTAATTGATGCCCTTTTGTTGTAAAGAGGACAAACGTTTCAAACAGAGCTTGGACTCTATAAACATATGTTCTTTTAATATGAGATATTCAATACATTATATTCCTGGACTGTGTTACTTCTGGACTGTGTTACTTCTAAAGGGTTGTCAATTTCAAGGTCAGGTTATTTCAAATTTTCCAAACTTTTCACAGTATAGAATCGTTATATACCAATTTGATGTTAACTTTAATTGTGATTTGAAAAATAATGGCTACTTGATGGCAATGTGAGGATTTTAAAAATAATGGCTACTTGGCAGCAATGTGAGGATTTTAAAAATAATGACTATTAGATGGTAATGTCTCTGATATAGGAAGGAAGAAGGACAAAACAAAATTTGAACCAATTTCCTTTGCAATAAAATACCAATGTCTTAAAGCAATTAAACAAAGCTTAAGATCTAAGGCCACAACTTTTGTAATCATCATCTCGAGATGCATAACCATGGTTTCATTGTTTTGTTAGCCAGAAAACTCAAGAAACAAGGAAAGTCGAATCTGCGTTTATCTTGATTTTCCATTTCTATTATTAACATTTGAAAAAATCCTAGTTTTTTCAGGTTTAATTGATGTGTGCAGTTTGGCATCATGGCGGTGCAACATTGCACGTATCTCAGGTCAGGTGAGGGTATCACATTTACCTTGGGTAATCTCGAGTGTTTGTATGTTAAATTTTTCAGACTATCACCATATAAAATAAAAGTGTATAATTTTAGGTTCAGAAAATAATCTTCTAGTTACAAAGTTAATGAGCATGAACTGGCGGAGATGATAGAACCATCAATCATGGCAGTTGAAATAGAAACAACATTTATGAAAGTAGGCCTTTTGTTATAACCCATAATCACATCCTTCATTACAGGAAAACGAATGAGGAAGGCTAAAGAAAATATTCTTTAACATTGGATATGGGTATAAAGAAAATATGAGATAAAACTAAGATAAGAAATGAAACGAGTTCAGTCATCACAGAAAAATCATGTCATTTAAAGTAATTTGTTGGTTGTTAGGAAGGAGGTGTAATTGCAAATCTTGGCCGTCATTTTGGAATTGTAACGACAATGTAAACAGTTGATTTCAGAATTAAATTACAAAAAAAAAATCTGGAAAAGTGGAGCGTAGACACAAATCGGAGCGACAATATCAAAATTGTTAAATTTTATTACTAGTGCCACCACATGTGTCAAATTGTAGATACTTTATGAACCAATTGCCAAGCTGAGTACCAATTGTCATTCCCTTTTAGGTTGTGGATCAACCTGCTCTTTGTAGGTCTTGCGGTTGGAATCTGGGGAACGATGTGAGTATCAATTATCAACAAAGTTCTTACTTTATTTCAGTTATATTTGCTTTTATAATCAAACTCTTAATTGGGCATAAGAGACAATAATCAGCATTCAAATTCAAAAAGTTTGCAGTTTTATAAGAGACAATAATCAGCATTGGTTTTCTGATAGTAAATGTATACCATTACAGTTTAATGCTAATCTCTCTTTACGAAGCTTCATGATAATTGCAGATTTATTCTGTTCTTGACAGGGTAAGTGTCAGTCCCTGGTTTGGTTTTTCAATCTGTCCTTTGTCAAATGTTTAGCAGTAATAAGAAACATGAAACACATGCGTAAATTGATTGCACATGAGTAAAACTACACTTCAAATAATCACTACAAAGTCAGAGAATTGATTGCACGGCCTTCAACAAAGGGAAATGTTTTGATAATGTAATTACAACCGTGCCCAAGAAGATTTTCTTTTGATTAGTTGATCACCAACGGGAAATAGCTTGAAAATATAATTTCAAGTCTGTTTTTCTACAACTGTGCCCAAGAATATTTTGAGTGATTGGTTTGAAAATAAGAGAGCATGTTAATTAGTGGAAGTGGGAAGTAAGCTAAAAAAATTTCAAAGTTAATTTCAATTTCAATTTATTCTTTGAATTTGAGTTCTAAATATTTAAAATACATGAATTATGAGAGAAAAAAGTTTAAAAGTATTTTATTTGAATTTTTTTCATAAAAATAAAAATATTTTTAAAGAATTTTAATTAAAAAATACAAAATATTTAAAATATATGACTAACCCTTTAAATTTTCAAATATATTTTTAAATTAATTTTTAAAATTTACTTTTCTTTAACACTTTAATCAAAGCATATTTTATTAATTTTATTTTTTATATTTATATTATATATATATTTTTCCATTTTTTAGTTCTTTCAAAATGTGTCATCACAATAAGTCTATATATATAAATGGATGTTTGTTTCTTAAGAAAATAAAGAGAAAATAAAACTTTGATGCACATTTGTTTGTTATTACAAAATTAAAACAGTAATGTGCATCTAAAATCCAGCTTCTTTTCATTATAATTTTTTTTAATGTTTAAAATGTTCAATATTTATTTAAATTATTATTGGTTATCAAAAGATGGTGTCTCCCTCTTCTGGGCTAATTTCAATGCAATATGAGGTTTTACATTATTCTAGATCTCTTGCAATAGACAATTCATTTTATTCATTATTTCTAGAGTTGGGGGCCATCCAAGAACTTTGAGACTACTATTGCAATTTCACTATCGCACTGTACACCCCACCCTTCTGTATCTAGTTTAATATTTATCTCAATATAGATCTTGCTATCTATGCCAATCTTCATATAAATTCCCATCCGTTACCTTTTCTAGTCATGTAAGTAAATGGTAATAGAAGCGTCTTTGTGTTATTCTAGTAGTTTTGGTCATAATATGGTAAAGTGTTTGACTCATGTTAATGTTGTCGTTGTTAGGGTTGAAGTTTTGATTTAGGGTTTGTGAATATGGGTTAACCACTTTGAGGTATCTATTTCAACACGTCTGGAGTCTCGCATGGGATCTGCAAATGATATGGCATTTTGTGAATATTGTTAGTCATGAGGTTGAAGTTTTAATTTTTAGGGTTTTTGAGTGGGTTTTGGCTACCATGCTATCTATATTCAATTCCCTTCGAGTCTCGCACAGAAATTGATATATGGTACCATAAAACCAGAATCATCTTATAATAACTAATAACCTATGTTCAACTAATATTGAAACTCTTTTGGTAAATATAAAATAATAATGGATGCTTTGCAATGGAATATATTGTTGATAGAATAATGGCTCCTTTAAACAATATTTCCTAGTTTATGGTTTTTGTGGCATAGAATTCCTGAGAGTTATAAGTGGAATAGAATATTAGTTATAATACCTTGGATAGTGGTATAGAATATCAGTGGCCAACTATTTAGAATATGTTTTTGTTTTTTTCTTTTTCTTTTCACTTCTAGTTTAGGAAAATATTCAATTATATTTAGATAATACATAACTTTTACATAAATGGATGGGAGAGGCATGCCACGAAGACACCTAGGCAGGGGTCCAGACCCATTTGGTCCAGTTATGAGACATCCTTTAGGGCCTTGTCTTCTAGAGAAAATGCTTCATATTGAGCTCATGGAACTGAGATTGGCAGGTCAATATGAAGAGCTGCAAAGGCTTGCAATGGATAACCAGAGGCTCGGTGCAACACATGTCTCTCTAAGGGAGGAACTTGTTGGTACCCAACAAGAGTTGTAGAGAATGCATGCTCACATGCTGTTGGTACCCAACAAGAGTTGTAGAGAATGCATGCTCACATGCTGTTGGTACCCAACAAGAGTTGTAGAGAATGCATGCTCACATGCTACCTATTCAGGGAAATAAGTTAGAGGCTTAATGGAAAAAACGACAAAGATGGAAGTTAAACTTCAGGATGTTGAGGCGATAAAAGGAAAACTACAATAGGACCAAGCTGATGCACAAGGCTTGATGTCGGTAAGACATGATCTAGCAACCCAAGTGCAACAACTTACCACATAGCTACGAAGAGCTCATGCAGAAGTTCAAAAGGTCCCTTCTCTGCATGTTGAAATGGATGGACTAAGGTAGGAGTTACATTGGGCAAGGTACTTTAATAATGCTCAAAGATTAGGTTAGCCAATCATTGTAGATATTGATTTTGTGCCACTTTCTAAGTGTGAGGGAATTATGTTTATCTTTATTTGCACAATATTGTTGCATAGGTACCTCTATCTTGTTGTCCCGACATCCATTTTACCAGAATCCTTATGACATCCACCTTTAATAATGAAAATTGGCAGACCCATGTACCTTTGGTTCAATTTTTTTATCATTGCCATTATGTATTTCTTCCCATACCTCCACCTAGATGTATCTGAACACTCATATATCATGCCACATGACCTTTTGAAAAATATGAAATTTTGGTTGAAATAAACTTTGTGATATTGCGTCTTGTTGCCAATGCAAGGGAATATCAATGTTTTATGTACAATTGTCATTACAGACAACACTCTACATTATTGATACTACATTATTATTTGGATGGATGTTATTAATTCATGTTTGACCTAGTATTCATGTTATTAAAGTTATTAATTCATGTTTGACCTAGTATTCTTTACGAGAAGCAATTTAAAGTGATAATTTTTCACTTCAAATAAAAAGTAGTTAATTTTTTGAAAATGTTTGAATTTTTCGTTCTTTTATATCACCTCGCCAATTTTCAATTTGGTTATATAATTGTTCCAAGTTCGCTGAAGTGTCTTTTTCAAGTTGTTTTGAATACTCTTATTTCCAAAATTGTTGATACTTGTAAATGTGAAACAAATTTGCATGATGAATATGTGTTTGTTGGGTTTTTATCATAGGACCTCGTGTGTGGGTGTGGATGTGTCAATAATAAATAGGTGATACCTTGTGTGTAAAATATTTTTTCTTGTTTGATATTTATCCCTACATCAGTGTGAGTGGTGATCTACCCTAGCATATAAATTTCAACATATCATGATCTTTACTCCAATTGTGAAGTTAGCTATTTATAGTAGCATTAAATTTCAGCATATCATTATCTTTACTCGAATGGAGATGTTTATATTTATAAAATTAGTAATTTTATTACTAACATTGCAACTTGTTGGTAACACCAACTAGTTTAGTTCTATTGCTACAATAATGATGCACTTCTTTGTTATTCCACAAAAATGTTTCTTGTACTTCAAAATAATTAGTTTAGTTCCATTGGTACATTCAGGATGCACTTCTATGTTATGCCTTGAAAAATTTCTTGGATTTTAAAATATCCTTGGGATAAAATTAGTGTTTGTCATGGATAAACATCTACCAATGTGTTAGGGATCTTGAACTCGTTATTATGACATCTTAAGTTGATATCCTCTCATGTCTGCATTAAAAGTGTTCCTAGTGTTTTTTTATTGATGAATAATAAATAGTTAACAACGTACCAATGTGTTTAGGATCTTGGATTAATTATTATGTCGCCTTTAGTTGATCTCCTCTGTTGTATGTATTGGAAAATGTTATTTTTCTACTGATAAATTTCTTTTATACACATTAAGATAGGGATTAAGGTTGAATTACTTTTTCTGTATTCCAAGTCATCAAAACAAAAATGATTTCATCATTTATGAAATTCTTCATAGTACATATCAAAACAAAATGATTTCACCATTTATAAAATTCATCCCACATACTTTTTTGGGGTTGCTCTATGTTGATTCATCAAAATCCAAGTTGCAATGTTCATGTGTTCGTGACACGTCTCCTCTTCTCTCTGGGCTGAAATCTAGTAGTTGGTTTAGTTTCTAGTTAAGCTATTGATTAAATTCAGTTACACGTCAAGAGCAGGTTGGAATCAATATCAAAAGTGCTTCGAAGAAAATTTTCCTTATTCCCTATAAATCAAAATGACTTCGTTTATATGTTGTATATTTTTTCCATCACATTATAAATACAAATGATTGTAGTTCTTCTATGGCCTGGTTTTATAGGGTTGTTTGTTCCATCAAGATTTAAGTTGGAGATAATTTCTCTATCTTTTAGTTGTACTCAATGAGTCTGTAACGCACCAACGCTTTTACCTAGGAGATACAAATCCATGGAAATTTAGATAGGTTACTAGCACTACACCTATGTCAAACTAGAGGATCCATGTCAAATTGTTGGATTTGAACCTCTATGCATGTCAAATTGGAGATCAAATATACCACAATTTTTATTCCAAGAAATTGTTTTCTTTCCCCAATTTAGAGTCTTCCGAGTCACCATGTTACTAGAATTAAATTATGGAATCCACTATGTATCATGTCCTGGTTTTTATTGTCTCTTTTCTTTCTGTAAAATTAAAACTAGCTACATATATAAATGTATTTAACGTTGTCATATTTTTTTATCTCATGCATCTCATATCTCATTAATAAGGGAGAAGGGACTTTTTTTTTAAAGCTTGTCATTAGCATTGTCATATCTTCATTTGTTTCATTTAGAAGGGTAGTGAGGTATGTTTATGATGTTTTTGTCTGTAATGAAGTGAATATTAAAAGTTGCCAAGTGGCCTGTAACAAATTTCACTCTACTTTTATTGAGTTTAATTTGTTTTTAAGCAACTGCAAACCACCAACTAGCACAAAATCAATGTCGGAGACATTACCACCTCATGACTTCAGTTAATATTGTATCTATTAATCATTATTCTTTTTTAGAAATATAACTCTCATAAGATAATTTATGGTATCACATTATTCATAATAAATAAAGTATAGCTCTTAATCCAAAAAAATATCCTAAATATTTAAATTAAATCATAAAATATTTAAGCATGTAGAATATATTTCAAGCATCTTAGTAACATAAAGATTTGTGAATCAAATAGTAACAAAATCATTTTTTGTGAATCAAATAGGAACAAATTCAATAATTTACATGTATTAATTATTAACAATATAATAAGTATTGAATTATTTACATTATAACATGAGTAAACTACCTACTATAATTATCTTTTTATTCATAATAGTTAAATAAGCTTATAAACGCACTTTATAAAAAGTAGTAGGTTTATATTCCTATAGATATCACTCAAGAATTTTATGAAAGTATGCTTATGTTACTGTGTTTCACGCTTGACATATAATAGGTTTTAAAACTTGTAAAATGCATTGATAAAAGTCAGAAATAACATTTTAGTTATTTAATAAAAGAATTTCTTCAAGATTTTGTTCTTGAAATAATAATGTTTTTTTTAAACAATTTCTTGTGTAATGAAAAATGCAATATAATGTAATAATGGATAGGATACTCATTATTAAACGAACCAAAAAGTTGTGAAAGAAGACAATATTATTAAGGAGAAGATATTGCGAATAAGTATAATGGTTAGATGTGGGTTTTAACATAATGGTTATTGTTATGAAAATATATCCAATGGGATTTTACAGAACGGTCATGATGAGTTTCTTGGACGGAGTAGATAGTGCTTAGTTGGCACCTTATTGACGTGATAGATCAAGTTTAGTTGGCACCTTATGGATCTACATAGTATTAAAAAAGTTGCTCGTACTACATAAAAAAACAGGTATTCATGTAGTTGGTTTTAAATATTTTCTTCTTTCTATCGATGTGGCGGATAGTGGAACCAATAAGGATAACCTGGTAAGTGGTAATTTTATTGCTGAACGTACAAAGGTTTCAGGGTGGGGTGTGCAAGAATGTAAATCCACTATTTTTTATAGACATATGGAACCAGGGGTTGATTATGTTTTCGTAAAGTATGATGATAAACTGATAGCGAGCCGAAGAGAACGAGATTCATTTTGAAGAAAAAACCCTACAATATGGTTCTAGGTGAGGTTATTGGTCTAAATGAAATTGTGCTAACCGCACACACTACATTAGTGGGAAGTTTTAAGTATAGAAGGGTAAATGAAATGGGTTTACATAACTGGGTGAAGGAGGTTTGGGTAAAGGATATGGATTTGCCTAGTGTTTTTTATCTTCCTCATGGCTGGTTAGATTTCAGATTTCCCTGTTTGAAGATCCTTCCAATATTTTACTTGGAGTTTGGAAATGGGACTCTACTTCTCTCTTTTTGAAATCATGGTCATCATTATTCGATCCAAAACTAAAATATATAATGATAATGTGCATATTTGGGTTAAATTGCCTCATTTGTCGTTTGAATTTTGGTCTTATGCAGTTTTCAAAGTTATTGGGAACACCATAGGACAGTTTGTAGAAGCAGATTCGTCTTACATTCAGACTGGCATAATGGTTATGGGAATAATATTAGTTAACCTGGACTTACCGGTGGGTTTAGATGAGTCTATTATTCTTCAGAAATGGGATGTATCCTTTGTTCAAAGTCTCGACTATAATGGGATTCATTTTAATTGCAATTGTTGCCATAAATATGGACAGGTGGCAAAGGAATGCTCTCTTTCCTTTAAAAGGAAAGTTTGGGGACACAAGATTATGTCGTATGGGATTAGGCTGGACAATCAGGAAGCTCAGGTGACTGGAATAGGTTCTCAATCAGAAACTCTTGTTCATATTTTTAATGATTTTCAGGATGATATAAGGGTGGATGAGGTTCAGGATGAACAAGAGTTGGGAAGGCATCTCCCAAAGGTGAATGAGGTATTTGAAACAAGCTTGGGAACCGTTTTTTCTCCTAAAGACTCTGAGATAGGTGATGGTGATGAACGAGGTAAGAATATTGGGTCTCTTAAACCTCTTCATATTAACATTTTTTCTTGTTTGTTAGATGAATATGATTTAACTTTGTTTAGTTTATTCTGTAATGGATTGATGGATAATTTTATTCATAATAGAGATACTTCTTTTTCTTTGGTAAATAATGAAGTTCATCCTTCTGATAATATGAGTGTAAACCAAAATGTGGGGTATATAACTCCTTCTATTGGAAATCTTTCTAAATATAAGCATAAGTACAATTCAAGATCTAGGAAGGGGACTTCTGTATCATCAGAGGATGGGGATAATGTAATTTTTCTGAAGAATTGTAAACATTGTATTATTTATTTAAACGAGATACACTCTTCTATGGTATATTCGGAGTCCGAATTGAGACAAACGCTTTAACTGGTGCGCTTAGAGCAACAAAGGACTGGTATAGCGTCTCTAAATGATTATATTAAACCTTAATTGCAGAGGTTTTGCTACCCTACCCAAAAAAGATAGCTTTGAGACTATTAATCAAGACACAATGTCCTAATGTTATTTTTGAAAGTATAGTTTCTATTTTAAAGAATTTACTTGTTGGTTGGTTCTTTGATTTCGTAGATGCTAAAGGAAAATATGGAGAGTTAATCATAGGTTGGAGAGGAAATGGCTTGTTGCTCAAAAATGTTAGGGATATTGAGTTGGGTATTGGGGTATCTTTATTTTCTATTGATCTGGGTTCTGAATTTTTGTTTGTCAATATATATGGTCCCTATTGCAATAGAATAAATTTCTAGGAGAATTTATTGTCGAAGAATTGTTTAGAGGCTAAGAACATGATTTTGGGTGGTGATTTAAATTTCTCGCTGGGGCTCTCTGAAGTATGGAGTCCATCGGCTCATATTGATAATCTATCTGCATACTTTCTAGATAAACTGGAAGAACATGGTCTTGTTGACATAGAAACTTTGATGAAGAATCCTAGTTGGACCAATAACAGAGCAAGTAATGCTAGAATCACTAAAAGAATTGACATATTTCTTGTTAATGAATCTCTTTTGGATAATCAGTTTCACTTTAACTAGTGGGTAAGTATTAGTGGATAATCTGATCATTTTCCTATATTGACAGAAATTTTGGGGGGAAATAAAAAACCTTCAATGTCCTTTTAAATTAAACCCTAAATGGATTGAGGAGGAATCTTTTGTCAAACTGTTATCTAATGGATGGATCAAGTATGATGTATCTTCTGAGATATCTCCTTCCTATTGGTTTGTTAACAATCTTAAATTGGTGAAAGATTTGTCTATTGAGAAAAAAGGAAGGGATGATAGGAATATTAAGATGATTGAACATAAGATACAAGAGAAATTTCATGAAAGAGGTTTTGGTTTTTACTCCAAAGGTTCTAAACATGAGATTTTAGATTTGGAAAGAAAAATAAGTTTAATTCTACAAGATCGTGAACATGAGCTCAGAATGAAAAGTACGACTTTATGGATCGAATATGTAGATGATAATTCAAAAATGTTTCATCAGTTTGTAAAGGATAGGAAAATTATTAATACTATATGGAAGATCAACTTTGATGAAGGATTAAATGTCGAGGGTTTTGAGGATATAGCTTGTGCAGATATTCAACATTATCAGAATCTATTTAAAGAAGAAGATAAGACATCCTTGGTTTATATAGTTAGGGTCACACATATGTTTCCTACCTCTGTCGGTGAGGAAGAGAATGATATGTTTATGGAAGATATCTTCGTTAATGACTTAAAATACATCTTGGGGACGTTCAAACATGATAAAATCTCTGGTCCAGATGGTTTCCCTATAGAATTTTATTCTATTCTTTTTGAAGTTTTGGGTAATGATTTATTGCTTGTTATCGAAGAATCTAAAAAATGTGGGAAAAATAGCAGCGGTCTTCAATTCCACTTTCTTAGATCTAATTCCAAAACATGAATCTCCTAGAAGTTTTGAAGATTACAAGCCAATTTCACTTTGTAATGGTATTTATAAGATAATTTATAAATTCATTTCTTCCGGGATTAAAAAAGTATTAAATGAGTATTTTTCATCTAAACAATTTGGTTTTTTAATAGGTAGAAATATTCATGAATCTATTAGGGTTGCACGGGAAGGCTTGCATTCTAATAAATGCAAGAGGATGAAAGCCATTATGATAAAAATTGACTTATCTAAGGCATATGACAGAGTGAATTCGGTTTTCTTAAGGATTTCACTTTCTCAAATGGGTTTTGTTGTTCCTTTTATTTCTTGGATTATGGGATTCCTAGTCTCTGTATCCTTCTATAGACAAGGATGGTACTACACCCTATTTACCAGCAACTGTTGGAAGGAGGCTACAACCCCATGGTTTTATCAGTTGCTACTGAAAGGATTCTTTTGCACCCTATTTACCAGCAACTGTTGGAAGGAGGCTACAACCCCATGGTTTTATCAGTTGCTACTGAAAGGATTCTTTTGCACCCTATTTACCAGCTACTACTGGAAGGAGGCTACGACCCCCTTGCAAGATTGTAGCCTGCCCTTGCACCACCCTGAAAACCTATTTATTTTTGTTAATCTTCCAGATCTCTTTTTCCTTCAATCTCTATCAAAAATACTTCTTCATGTCATTGGTCTCTTTCTTTTCTAGCTGGTGCTATAATCTAGATTGCAGAGACTATTTCTTTCACTCACCACTATGTCTATAATTACCCTCTAACACGTTTTATTTGAATGAATCTCTTCATCGTTGCACCTTTTCATTCTTAGATCATGCATCTTCATGAAAACTAAATTCTTCAATTTAAAAATTCTTTAACTCTATTTAGGTTTATCAGTCACACCTTTCTGCAACAAAATCTTACCAAAATTGTCCCTCTGCAATGTTAATTCTTCACCAGAAATTCTTCTGCATTTACCTTTTTCTCAACAAAAATCCTTCCACAATTTCCTTTTTGCAACATATCCTTTCCGCAACCATCCTAAGTTGTTGATCCATTGCGAACTCTTTCCATTCCTTCAATCTGAGATAAGATTACGTATTGCAGACACGAGTTTTGACTTTTCTCAACAAGTACTTCCTCAATTTCCTTTCCGCAAGGTACTTTCTGCATCATTTATTTCTTGTGCACTCTTCTCTTACCGTTGATATGAGATCATATGTGGATTGCACATTGCGGGTTTTCCAAATTTCATGAAAATGCTTTCGCAATTTCCTTTCCGCAATCTTTCTTCCACATCGTCGATCTCTTCCGGAGTCTTTTCCGATCATGGATCTTCTATATTATGGGTTGCGGATTGCAAGTTCATAAAATATGACACGCTACTTTTGCAATTTTCCTTTTGCGTCGTCAATATCTTGTGGATTCTTTCTTGACCGTCGATCTTTGGATTGTAGATTGCATAATGCAGAATAAAACTTTCATATTTTCGACCTCCACAATTTTCTTCTGCAACTTTGTTTCCACATTTCTTCTGAACCGTCGATTTCCTTACTGGTCCACTCTTGACAATCGATCTACGATCAAATGCGGATTGTGCTATAACTTTGTGGATCACTATGCAACCGTATATCTTCTTCATAATTTCTTCTAACCATTGGATATGTTCATTGGCGCTTCTTCCAAAAGCTGACAGGTCGTCTTGGGCTCCAGGATGGTGACTTCTCGTGGATTCCAAGCACCTAGATCCCCCATAATACCTTTTCTCTATGCGCCGAATAACAATAGTGAAGCCAGTGCATATAAACACATACAAACTCAAATGCGCTGCCAATGTGGGATAAATCCCATTCATTGAATCAATTTTCACCATTGATCACATGATCGGACGGTTGTTGAGTCTTCGTAATGAATTCTACTGCAGACTCTCATCTCCTCTGCCTCTTGCATCGATCGACCACTACTCCTCAAACTACCATTTGTTGCAGATCCTCATCTCCTCTACCTCTTGCATCGATTCGACCGCTACTCATCGAACTACCATTTGAATTTGTAATTCCCTTGTCGTACACTAAGTTTTCCATGTCATCATGTTCACTAGTTATTCCTTTGTCATTGTTGAACCCTTTGGACATCAATTGACAACTATTTTCAACATTCTCCTCCTTTGGCATTGATGACAACATTTTCTCTTGGTCATTTTTCTCCCCCTTTGAAAGCAACGGAAAAGGCTTCCTTCTGACAGATCCCCCTATCATCATATCTGCCCCTGAGATTACGCTTCTAATTCTACAACTACTGTAAGGTGATTACTCCCAAATTCCGTCTAAGATTCTCAAAAGCTTCTGTGGGTAGTGGCTTGGTAAAGATATCAACAATCTATTCTTTTATGTCAACAAACTCTAGGTTGAAAACCTTTTGGGATACTTGTTCTGTTAGGAAGTGATATTTTATTGGTATGTGCTTTGTTTTGAAGTGCATGATAGGATTTTTTGACATATTTATGGCACTAGTTTTATCATAATTTATTACTATTGGGTGTTCATACTTCACAAGAAAGTCTTCTAGTGTCTGCTTCATCCAAATGACTTGAGTGCAACATGACGCATCGCCAATGTACTCAGATTCTGTTGTGGAGACTGAAATGGAGG
The DNA here is from genome assembly GCA_001517045.1 of Pseudotsuga menziesii. Taxonomy (NCBI): domain Eukaryota; kingdom Viridiplantae; phylum Streptophyta; class Pinopsida; order Pinales; family Pinaceae; genus Pseudotsuga; species Pseudotsuga menziesii. Next base: position 143,265 of record LPNX010278114.1, on the reverse strand, counting down.
ATTGTTTATTGCTTAATTAAGATACCAAACAATTTCTCAAGAAGAATGTTGCTCCACTGGTGCTTTTTCGATCATCAACACTTCCTTCCCAATCTGCATCAGTAAATTCTTTGAAGATGAAGTCTTGATTTTTTGGGTACCATAACCCATAATCCAAACTACCTTTCAAATATTTGAAGTTTCTTTTCACTACTGTTACATGTGTTTCTTTGGGGATTGACTAGAACCTAGCAACCAAACCTACAGCTTGCATCACATCTGGTCTTGTAGTTGTCACATATAGCAGGATTCCTATCATGGATATATACATGGTATGGTCCACTTTTAGAGACTCATTGTCCTTACTTAATTTACAACCTGTGATCATATGAGTAATAACAGGTTTGGATTCTTCCATATTAAATATTTTAAGCATGTCTTTGATGTACTTAGTTTGAGAGATAAAGATTCCTTTGTTTGTTTGCTAAACTTGTAATCCCAAAAAGAACGTTTTTTCACCCAACATTGACATTTCGAATTCCTTTTTCATTTCAGAAGAAAAGTTTACACTTAGTATTTATAAATTGCTTCCAAATATGATGTCATCTACATAAACAACAACAATGATCATATTTTCATCTTCTATTTTTAAGTAGATATTACTTTCAGTGGCCCCTCTCTTAAATCCTTGTTGCTTTAAGTATTTCTCCATCCTTGAAAACCATGCCCTTGGAGCTTGTTTGAGGCCATAGAGTGCCTTTTTTTAATTTACAAACATAGTCTATGTTTTCTGATAAGAGAAAATATTTAGGTTGTTCAATATAAACCTCTTCTTCTATTTTTCTATTTAGAAATGAAGACTTAACATCCATTTGATATACTTTAAAAATGTTATGGCATGAAAGTGCTAAAAACATTTTGATTGCTTCAAGTCTTGCTACAAGGGAATAAGTTTCTTCAGAAAAAATCCCTTCCATTTGAGCATACCTTTTGCATACTAATCTTTCATTGTTCCTTATCACTTGACCATCTTGATTGAATTTGTTCTTGAAAACCCATTTTGTCCCTAATATTTTTGTCTTTGGATCTTGGGACAAGTTCCTAGGTTTTGTTCTTCTAAATTTGATCCAATCCTTCATTCATGGCTTTGATCCATTCATTGTTCTTGTTGGATTCTGTAAAATTATTAGGTTCCACTACTGAGAGTAGAGCTTGTTCATTAAATAGTAGTTTTCTCCTTGTACTCACTCCAACATCTTTGTCACCGATAATCTATGTCTCAGGATCATCCTTTCGTACTCTTCTAGATGGATTTTTTGTATCATATATTGGAGAATATTCTTGAATTTATTGTGTATCTTCCTCCTCTAATTCTTCTTCTTCATCATGAATACTTTCATCTTTTTGTGGGTCTTCCTTTTCCTCATCATTTGTACTTACGTCACCATCATGACTTCTTATTCTCCTTGGTTTTATGTCATCGATTCTTACATATGCACTTTCTACAATCTTGTGTAACCTTTTATGGCAACATCTATACGCCTTCTTGGTGGATGAATATCCTAAAAATATTCCTTCATCATTCTTAGAATCAAACTTTCCAAGATCATCCTGATTCCTTTTAATGTAGAAATTGCTGCCAAATACTCTGAAATACTTTACTGAGGCTGGTCATCCCACAACAGAATTTCAACCTAAAATCTAACACCTTGCATGTATGAAATTCGACACTTATCTGTCACCTTTTCGACACATACACATTTTTTTGCCGTCGGTGGCATAACGTCGGATCTTCGACATGTGACTAATGTGGGTCGAAGATCCGACAGACCATTGTGTCGCATATTCGATGGTATTTCCTTCCAAATTAGTCACTAGAGGAAATTTCAACACAAAATGGGCCTCCTAAAATGAACTAATAAAATAATAGTTAAAATAATAAAATAATATTTATTAATTTTGGAGGAAGAAAAGAAAAAAACTACTTTCTTGTTTGTATTTTTGATATATCTCCCTGTGTTTTTACTCAAATTTCGATCGGGAGAGCTCATTGGATGCGGAATTAAATTCCGCATCCAACGAGTACCCACTCGGCATACTTTTGATGGACCCCGCTATCCCCAAAAACAAGAAATACCTGAAAAAATGGAATGATGACATCATCATTACGTTTTTTCAGGTATTTCTTGTTTTTGGGGTAGCGGGGTCCGTCAAAAGTATGCCGAGTGGGTACTCGTTGGATGCGGAATTTAATTCTGTATCCAACGAGCTCTCCCGATCGAAATTTGAGTAAAAACATAGGGAGATATGTCAAAATACATCATCATTACGTTTTTTCAGGTATTTCTTGTTTTTGGGGTAGCGGGGTCCGTCAAAAGTATGCCGAGTGGGTACTCGTTGGATGCGGAATTTAATTCTGTATCCAACGAGCTCTCCCGATCGAAATTTGAGTAAAAACATAGGGAGATATGTCAAAATACATCATCATTACGTTTTTTCAGGTATTTCTTGTTTTTGGGGTAGCGGGGTCCGTCAAAAGTATGCCGAGTGGGTACTCGTTGGATGCGGAATTTAATTCTGTATCCAACGAGCTCTCCCGATCGAAATTTGAGTAAAAACATAGGGAGATATGTCAAAATACATCATCATTACGTTTTTTCAGGTATTTCTTGTTTTTGGGGTAGCGGGGTCCGTCAAAAGTATGCCGAGTGGGTACTCGTTGGATGCGGAATTTAATTCTGTATCCAACGAGCTCTCCCGATCGAAATTTGAGTAAAAACATAGGGAGATATGTCAAAAATACAAACAAAAAAAGTAGTTTTTTTTATGATACCTATCCCCAAATTTATATTAAAAAAGTGTTTAAGGCCTATACGGTATTTCAAATTTAAAGAAATTTCATTGGCTAACACATGATGACATGGAATTTGAATAAAAGTTAAAAGGCCCAATTTGAGTTGAAATTTCCTCTAATGGCCAATCAAAATTGTATAAACGGTCGAAAATCCGACGTCCCTTGACCCTTGAAGCATCGGTCGTTCGACAGAAAGAAGTGTTGTAGGAATGGCGCTGCCGTCGGTATTTTTATCTAGCAAGTGTCGGCTAACCGACGCCATTCGACACTGGAAGAGTCGGCCTTCCGACGCGATCCGACACTTGAACCGTATGTCGTCCAATGGGTGGAAGTGTCGAAGTCATGCCATGGCAGTTAGATGTGTTTACCGGAGTGTCAGAAGCACGTCGAAAAAGCGACGCCTATTGATGGATTTTTAAAAAAAATCCAAAGATTAACTATGAGTTCATGCTCATATATTTTGTCTCTTGTAGGAATCAACACATAATATTCCTACGGTGTGTCCTCTTGACAAAAATCTAAATCAACCAAAGCAACCATCAAAATTCATTAGCAAAACCTAAATATAAAATTGCAATTCTAAAATTTCAACTGTCTTCCACAAAGAATCAGAATTTTAGTTAACTGTAAGCTTGTTTATTGCATATCCAGGATCTCTCTATTATTAGTTTCCTAAATAGCTAATTCTTTTTGTATGAGTCACAATAAAGTTGAAAAAAGAGTATAAAGGGTGTTTTACGTCATGGGTGGCCAAAAAGGCCTGGTACAATATATCTGTATTTCCAATGCATTCAAAGCTGTAATCCACACCGCCATCCACCATGTCTCTTATCACATGCCAAAGTGTTTATCTTCCCATGAGCTTTGTAGCTAATAGGTGTTAGAGAGATGACTATTATATACAACCATAATCTGAGCTTTGAGCTAATTGTGTTAGAGAGATAGTTATTATATACAACCATAATCTGAAGTAGCAGTACCTCTTGAATGGGCTTCTTGTGCTCTTTTGGGTTGATGCAGTCTGTCACTCCCATGGTTTTGGTTGTAGTGTATGTAATGCAAACAGTGAAACCCTTTATCTAAGGGATGCGAACATTATATATTTTGCTATATCTAACTGATAGTGCATTCTGTTCCTGAATAATTACTTCCATACAAATTTCATGCTACTATCCTAGTGAGTTAGGCTCATAAATTGTGGTCCGCGATTACATTTCCATTAACAAATAAAATGTTAAGGGTAACTTGCCTCGGACATTTACTTGACTAAGCAGGGTTGAACTTTCAGTTAGAAGCAACATTTCTAACAAGCATACTACCTCTTGTGCTTATGTAAGACAATTCAAGATGACAAATTGAGTATCCTAAAGAATGCGTAAGGAAGACTTTTAATAGTTTTTTTAAATTTCTTTGTTTTTGAATGATGGACAACAAAAAAGTATCCAACACACTTGAGTCCTCACAGGACTAGTCAAATGTATATTTTTATTTATTCCTTGGGAATATCAAATATAGTGATTTTAAAACACATCTTAGAGAACAAAGAAATCATGGATCTGATATAAATCTAAGTTAATAAACAAATATGTTTACCTTTCAGCATAAATATGATTCATGAGTCCTAACTAAAGAATTAAAAGAAACTTATGGGAAATTGACCTCAACTTGACAGCTGTTAGAATTGACCCTTACTGAACTATCTTAAATGTTGTTTCATATAAAGCCCAAAAAATAGTAAAAACAATACTAAGTTTAAACTTGCAATACCTTACTCTCATGCAGAAGGTGTTTAGGATGTCCTTGTCCAAGGTTTCATGATTCAAGTCTTCATATGATTAAAAATAAAAGACATACATGATGAGCTTCCAATGCTTGCAATTCAACAAGGAAAGAAATTATATTTGTGTGTACAAATATTGATCAAAATAGCCATCACAGGGAAAATTATCATAGTATGGGGAAGCTTTATTGATTTTCAAAGAAAGGTTATTATATATTTCTAAAACATATTAGATTGTGTTAATCCATGCTCAACATAAATATAGTCAATTGGAAGGAAAGTTATCTTTAGAATTTTATAACTTGTCTTTTAATCCATTATTGCAACAAGTTATAAAACTTAGCAAATAAAGTTTCATGTTTATCAGAATAGATATACCTTTCCTTCCACCACTCAAGGTTCACTTGTAGGTTCTATGTTTATTTCGGGGAAAACTTGATTTCCGTCTCAGTTAGCCAATGTTGAATATCCTACTTTGAAGGTTTCCATGATATATCCATATTTTCTTCTATAAAAATTTCATTATGTCATGGTAATAGAACCTATTGTTGGCAACAAAGTGATACCCTAGGTTTAGTGAGCATGCACATGTATTTTCAATATCCTAGACATGGTAAATCTCACCCTGGACACTAATGAATATTAGAAAGACATATTTAACTAATTAAGACAATTGTTGAAATTCAGGGTTAGGTTAGGATTTTATCTAAGAAAATTAAAATTTTATACTTTAATGCATAACACAAAACTAAAAAAGAGCTAGATACAGAACAATACTGTTGTAATAAATTCAAAACATCATTTTTGTCTCTTTCAACTTTGACACTCCAATGGTTATTATGTTAAAGTTGGTCCTTGAGATACAATTTTTCAATTGCAATGTACGTAACCTAAACAATAATAATAGAAATAGTATCATGTAAAACAAACTAACAACTAAAGAACAACGATAATGAACTATAACAATGTTGGTTTAGATCTAGTTTGGATCTTCCTTATACTCAGATACTTTTAGGGTAACATATTGTCATTGAAAGAACAAGTCACCAAAGGATCAGATGGCATACCTTGTGAGAGAGATAAAAGATAGATTGTAGTAGGTTAAAGGTTAGGCTACAATAAATGGCAGGCCTTTAGGATAGTCCTAAATCAAGCAAGATAGATTCTCCTTCAAATGAACAAAGGCATTCTTAATCCATACACGTAGAGACACTCTTTAAAGGACTCAACTTGTTGCAATAAGAAAGACAAAGGTAAGGTAGACTTATTAGTTTAAATAAGGTTGCAATCCCCTTCCATATAGTCCACAGAAGGTCATGAAAAATAGTCCAACAAGATCACAATTTATTTTAACGGTCCATAAGGAGATCACACCCATCCTTAGAAACCCAAAAATAAGTCACTCCCATCCTTTATAATGGAATTAGGTTCATGAATAAATTCAGTGAACAATAACAAGGTGACAGCCTAATCCAATGAGCATCAACAGAGTCACTGACTGCTCTAATGAGCAGCGGAAAGGTAAAGGGTCAAAATTGGGAAGCCAACAAGGTCATGACTAGCAGTAAGAAGTTATTGTTCAACCCTTAGTTTCCACAAGGAGGTTATGACCTACTCAAAAGCAGCAACAGGAAGGTTGACCCAAATCAAGAGGTCACGGGACAATGACAACCCAACTAAGTGTCACCAAGATAGTCACGACCCAACCCTAAGGGAATCAAAGAGTTAAAAACCTAGCAAGATAAGAGCTACACACTCACAACTTACAAGGAGAAGGGTTACAAAGTCAGGGCCCAACCCTAAGGGCATCAAACAACTCATGGCCCAGTAAGAGAAGAGTTACACAGTCACATACCAGCGGGAGAAGGGTTACATAGTCACAACCCAACAAAATATATTCAAGACAGTAACGACCTGGCCAAGGAGAAACAACAAACCCTTAAAGCAGTCCCTTAATCATATCTCCAATCTTCTTGTCAAGACACATACCAAATGAAATTCAATACTTGAATTTATAATCTTAGAAAGCCTTCTAGAAGGGTTAATCCATTAACCCCTAGCTTTTAGGTTTTTTACCAAACATAACATAAAGTAATGTTAGGTTGACTTAGGATAGGGTACTAATGGTCAAGTGGTCATACAAAATAAAACAATAAATTTAAGTTGACTTGAGATACTGTACCAATGGTCAAATGGTATTACCAAATCAAAACAATAAAGTTAATTCATCATACCAAAGGTGTTCATGGTACCACATACAACAAGGGCGCTAGAATCAAAAGGACCAAAAGCCAACTAAGGGTCACAACAAGGTGGTAAGGCTACCACCATATCCATAATACCAAGGTGTACCATAAAGGCGGGGAAACAACCCCTTTTACCCATAGGACCAACAAGACCAAGGACTTTAATCTTTTCTCTCTCAAGGTATATTTTCATGTGTTCCATATATATTTTTATCATCACAGTATAAGGAAGAAGATCCAAACTGGTTGACCTAGTTCTGTGGTCATTTGTTAGAGATTAATAAAAAAATTCTTATATATTGCTTATAGTGCATTCCCATATTCAAATGATTAACAACCTAGTTTTATCCTCTACAACTATGACTCCCTCTGGAATATTCATCACTTATTAGAGGTCCATGGTGTTTGTGTTAATTCACAACATGTAATTTTTTAAATTTCCCCCTTTTTCCTCTTTTTATTCTTTATATGATTCACATTTAACCCTATTTCAGATTTTGCATTTCCCCATTTCTCCCAAACATTACTACCATGATATATCACTCTAAGACATTTTTTAGGACAATAGTGTTGGAGATAGCAATCCACACCTTTATATGCAACCAGCATGGATTCCCATCACAAAAAGAGAAATAACCTCAGTGGTAAAGCAATTTATCAACCGATGGTGGATCATAGCTTTGATTCCTATCATGTCCAATTTTCAACAAGGTAACCCAGGAAAGTGGTTGGTGATGAAAAGGAGACCTGAGCCAGGGTGTTATTTGAAGGTGAATTGTTAAGATAGAAATCCACACCTTGTAAACAAACCATTATGGATTCCTAGTATTTAAAGGGGTGAAGCTTAATGGTACAACAACCCATTGGCCAAAGGTAGCTCCTGTGTTCAATTCCTATTCTATCTTGTTTTCAACAAGTGATATTTGTTGTAGTCAAAGACACATCCAATTAGGATATGTGGAATTTGAGAGATAAAATGACACTATCGAGGGACACACTAAATGTATTTAGTTCAATAATTTTAGATGCATTTAATATATCTCAGTCACCAAGTGTGAAGACCCTTTTCATTTAGGGCTTAACACAACCACAACTCAGCTTAAGATGGGATGCAAACAAGTCACTTCCAGAGAGGTAAGGTCAAATCATCCTTGGCCTACTTATGAGAGGTTACCACAATTCATATTAAGGTTGAGGGAGAACATCATAGTCCATATCCCAGCTAGGAGAGATCAAGACATTCACAACCCACTAGGATACACAGTTACAAGCCACTAGGATAGTTCTTACACAGTCACATATCACTAGGATAGGTCTTACACAATCACATGCCACTAGGATACACATTCACATCCCACTAGGATAGTTCTTACACAGTCACAAGTCATTAGGATAGGTCTTACATAGTCACAACCCACTAGGATAGTTCTTACACAGTCACAACTAAGGTTTAGCAGCCTCAAAGGGATGAAGTCCAAGCTAATAGTCCAAGAGCATTCCATGACTACACTGCATACATTTCATATAAAGTGTGTGTATCAAAATATTTAAGGCTCAATTTTTTGAAAAAAAAAAGACTTAAATAAACTAGTGAGGTATTTACCAAACAAATCTTATATAATGGTTTCTTTTTATGCTAATGAAAAATCATCATTTGTATTAAAAAACAAACATCTATGTGGCAAAAAAACATTCAATTACAAGGAAGTCTTTGAGTTGCGCAAGTCCCATAGTTGTACTCTTTGGTCATATGAACATGTATGCCTATCCATTTGAAAAATTGTAAAGAAAGTAAACTAAATCAAATAATGACTCCAGCTAGATGCATATGACCATAAATCCCAATCACACCATAAATCAACACTCTATAGACTTGCTGCACCACAACGAACATAGTCTTTATTCCCTTCTTTATTTAGTAACTCTTCATGTATAAACACAAAAAAGGAATCAATTGACCTGTGAATACTAGTGGGCAATATGCTCTATAGTGTTGAAAATTTAGAAATTATTTCAAAAGAAAATCAACAAAACATAATTACTCCAATACCTAGATTATGACATCCCACCACTTGACCATGATATCATCACCTGCTGAAAGTAATGAAGTTTGTCCTATGAAGAGTACCTCACCAATCCAATAAATGGAGACATCCATTACAAAACTAGTGGTTAAAGGAAATGTTGATCCTTTGAATAGTTCCTGCCATCTTAGCTACAATATGGTATTGAATCATATGCATTTCAAGGACGGTGGCATAGATACTATTGAAATAATATTTCTACGAGTTCCAGTTTGATCATGAGCTTCCCATTCTTCATAAATGTGTGAAGGATCTAGGGGAACAATAGATGATGGGTATGGTCTTGTTGGAAAAGATTGATTTAAAAGTTAATGAGTGGATCTCACCTGTACATGAAGTGACTCATGGAAAAAATGTTAGGACTTTGCTTATCAAAATGGATCAAACATGAAAAAATTCAACATAGGAAAATAAGGAAATGTAGGACTATGTGGATTAGATTAGAGTCCATAATTCAACAAACAATGGCAATTTAACAATGCAAAATGAATAAGCATTTGATGAATGCATGGTTAGGTTCATGAAGAGGAATCTAATCCTCGGGATTTATGAAAAGATTTTAGATCTATGACTGTCATGGAGAATATTATGGATACTCAATATAAGGTTTCTCTCATATACCTAAGGTTCTTTTGTGCAAAATCCGAAAACGCCTAAATCTAGCAACATACTTAGTATTGAGCTGACAAAAAGAGATTCCTTTGACATTTTTTACTCATGCCAATATTTTTTAATTTTGAGCTCATATTTAAATAAATGGATGCATATGCAACTAAATTGTCGTGACAAGAATTGTTTATTGTTTTGATTTTCCAAGTCTTAATCCTAGAGTTCAATTTTTCCATCCCAAGGCCAGTATTTAGTCCATCACTTCTCTAAGTCATGTCTAGTTCTCAATGTCAATTTGTAATGACAAGAAAATAGTATGAATGAATTTAGGTTCCCACGTTCAAATTTTAGGGGTCAACTCACTTGAGCTCCATCGGTATGTATCATATGAAAATATAAAAAAATGAAGACAAGTCACTTGGTAGAAAATATATTGAGGAAGAAAAATGTTACACTTTTCAGTTGCACGGATTTGTTGGAGGATTTTGAGGTTCTCATGCATCCCACAAGAGGTGTTATCCCAATGTGATACCACCATTGTCCCATAACCTAAAATGCAATGGAATGTTTTTAAGGTTATTCAAAGTAAATTTTTGGGGAATCCAGCATTCCACCTCAAAACATAGGAGAAAACAAATCATGGAGTGTAGTTTCTAAGTGAGAGTGGGTATTATTGGGATTGAACCTAACACCCAAGAATGTACACAGGTCTACAATGAAAAATATTTCACGCCGATGCATCAGATCAATATCTAGAACAATGTTGCAAATATTTCCAATTTCTCCCAAAATTTCCAAAACTTTATTGAGCTTTAAATTTTTCTATTGTTCCTGATGTTTTTGGTATTTTCTATGTTTTTCAGTTCCAAAATTATGCTTGCTGATATTTTCTGAGTTTTTCAGGTTCAAGTTTATGCCTACTAATATTTTCCCCGACATTTTCCCTAATATTTCCAATATGTGTATATCTGGGACGTCAGTGATATATCCCAAGATGAAAATTGCAACATTGATCTGGAAAAATATTTGTAGCTAGGGATGCAATTTGGTAAGGGTGGTTGAAAATTGAAAAATGGGCTTGAATCCATTTTGGAAATCATTTATCTTTCAAGAGAAACTAGAGAAAAAAATCCAAACATGTGGAGAGGTGCATAATGTGAAATACTAAATCCCTATGACCTTCTTTCTCACCAGGAATGTGTTTCGAGTGCCTCTATGCACTTCATAAACACTTGTCAGGTTGTTTCAATAGATAGATTTTTCAAAGAAAAATTTTCTTGTTTTGGAACAACTCCAAACTTTTTGGTTTAATGATGAACCTAACAATGTAGAAATGTCAAGGATGTCAAAAGCCCCCTGCCTAAATTGTAGAATGTTTACATAGTCTATATTCTTGCCTCTAGTGATTGTTTTTCGCCTCTATGTATGGTAATCATCATCATCAACTAAATGTATGTGTGTGCACATGCATAAATACCCAATACACAGCTCAATCAAACAAAAGAAAAAATGTTTATACCTTGATTTATGGATCTTCACACTGTCTTCTTATGCTTTACCTTTCAAAACATCATTCAACATACTTCATTTTTTGTCCTGTTGCAATAGTTTCATGTTAGGACCCATCAAATATATTTATGTTTGTTTATGAAAATAACAAAAACAATCTAAAAAAATACAATTCTATTACAATGTAAATAACAATACTATTCAACTATTCAAGTAAATTAATTGTTAAGAATATATCACCTGATAAAACATGGATAACCAAAAATACTATGTATATAAGGCCATCGATCTAATCAAAACTCCATTTCTTGCCTCTTAACTATGGAAATGCTTCTCAACGCTATCTGTAACAAGTTCCAATGGAGGAGTCAAATAGCAATAGTGAAAATTACAGAGTAAAAATATAGAAATAGATGTTTTTTAATGTATTCTTCCTTACCATTCATTGAGCTGCTCTCTGTTTTGAGAATAATTTAATATTCTCTACTAAACAAGACCAACCACGTGAAGGTGGAAGCTCTTATGGCCCCTCCCCCCCCTCACATCACTCTCAACTCCCCAAACCCAATGCCTATACTTGCAAATAACAATTTATTTCACTATTTCACAAAGCAAATAACAATGCATCTACAATGCAAATTATTTCACTCAATAGTTGAAAAATTCTTTCATTAAATCATTCTTTAAGACATTCATTAAACCATTCAATCATTCAACAGCTTAAAAAACCATTGATTAACTCATTCATTAAAACATTAATTTAGTCAATGGCAGAAAAAAAAATCAGTAAACAATTCAATAAAGCATCCATTCGTAAAAGACTGATTTTGTGCTATGCTTTCAAAAATATATTTCAAATTTACAAAAAGTTTTAGAGTGATGGATTTATAAAAGGCCTGTGCAGATATTCCATGGCCTTGGAGTCCTATGTTTCCAAAATTTTCCATTCACCCCATTGCAATGTCAGACCCTTCTTTGAGAGCCTGTCTACCTCCTTATTTCGCTCCCTGTAAACATGAGTGAAAGAGATTGATTAAAAGAATGAGAGAGAATGGGTTGTCTCTTCAAATAATTCATCTAGAGAAGGAGTTCTACATTTATGTATCTTAGTCATCCAGTTTATAACCACCATTGAGTCACCATATACTTGTAACTATCTGCAATTTCTTTCATTGGCAAAACAGAGAAGTAATTTCAATGTCATGAGTTCTGCATAGTTGTTGGTTCAAGTTCCCAGGCCCAAATAAAATTGAAAAAAATGACTTTGATTTAGATATAAGCATGCACCTCCTAAGTTTGTGCACCGAATGCTTGTTTTCTTCCATGTAATTGCTAGACCTCCAGAGTGGCCGATCGCACTTTGCACTGTGAAAGAGTATTGCGGAAGAATTGATGTTAACCTAGTTTCAACTTCTAGCTCTAGACCCATTGTTTCTTGTAGAAGGATGACTTCTGGTGATAGAACCTCCATCATCCTTTTTAGGGAAAGCTTTTTCCGGGTGCTTGCTAGACCCCTGCAGTTTAGGGAGACAAATTTCATTTGGGCACCCCATCTGGGGTTTGCACCGCTCTAAGTGCCCCGAAAATGGTTGTTTTTCTGCCACTTGCCTGATCCCTGAGCACCATGCTCTAGGACATAGAGAGGTGAGATGGTATTCCTCTCCCTTTCCCTTTGGATGTGATCCTGGCATTTACCCCTAGTCCTTTTATAGGGATTTTTGGTTTTTGAGGGATTGGAACGTCCCTTGAACGAAGGTGGAAACGGATAGAGGAGGACTGAGTGGGCGAGTCATTTTTTATGGTGGAAGGGGAGGCTACCTGGTTTGAATTGGAGGTACTTTTGAATGCGGGGGAGGAGGTGCTATTTTTGGGGGGAGGGGGACTATTTGTGATAGGGGTAGGCAAAGATTTTTCCTCATTCAAAGATAAATCATTCAGATGATTGCTGAGGGAAGAAGTGTTCATACTCGGTGGGGGAGATGCGATCAGACGTTGTTTCGTATGTTGAAGAGGCCCTTCTGCTGCTACTGCTCTCGCTCTTTCTAGTTGATCCAATGGTTGTTCTATTCGCCTAACCCACTTCTTTCTTCCAATTGTTGAGGGAAAAAGTTTGGGCAGTTTCTTGCCAAATGTCTTGTTTCATGACATTTGTGGCATCGAAATGGGAGCCCTTCATAATCCAACAGTTGTCTTTTTTTCTTGTTTTGCCATACAAAATTAAAGGCTTCCAGAAGACTAGTTCTAATGTTCAAAGAGACTAGTATCCTGGCTACCTTTTTTATTTCCGTCTACTGAAACGAGAGGTTCGCTTCAATGAAAGTCCCATTTCAGTAAGCCAGGCCAGGTTCCAGAATTCCAATGGTAGTCCTGGCAGGCGAACCCAGAATGGTATTGTATCCAGTTGCTCTGTTTCCACATCAAACAAGGGGGTCCACTGCTTTAGCTGAAACGGGGTTTTCCCATATGTCTAGACTCTGCTGCATATGAGGTCTGCATCCTCTCTACATCTGAACTGGAAGCCGAAACATCCCTTTGCAAGCGAATTAATAACTGAGACGCCACCTTGAAGCCCTATCCAATTTTTCCTAGCCCATTCCTTCATTTTCCCCAGGGTGGGGTTTCTTCCTCTGATTTTCCTAAGTAGGGATAATCCGTCCATCTCCAGTGCTTCTTCCATGGTGCACCCGACTCCACAAATTAGGTTAAAATATCTTCTAGAGGGATTTAAACACTGATTCTTTCATTTCCTGGACGTGATTTGGGTGCCTTCGTCTTCCGGGGTGGAGTTCCAGTTCGAGATTCCATCCAATTGTTCAGTGGCTTCTCCTGTACGTGCTCCCTGTGACACTGAAGGATCGATTTCCCTGTTTGGGGTTCCTTGTGGTTCTGCTTGGGGAAGTTCGGTGAAAAGGGCTACTGCAGTTGTGCTCGGAGGTTGGATGGAGTGGAATAATGAGTACGGGCCTCCTCCTAAGGCTAGGTTCAATGGCCATGCTACAAAGACACCTAGAAGCTCTTCATCTGGTGGAGAAACTGGAACCCTGCTCTCGCTTCCAGCTATCAAAATTTCCAGCGTGTTCTGCACTGTGTCCGAGGACGGTATACCAGTAATTTCTGGTGAGGAGAATATGTTGAGCTCTTGCTGCCACGGGTCAATAGAGTTGTCTGCCATGTCTACCGGACCTACTCCCAAATTCACAAAAACCTCCAAATTGAACTAACTGTCCAAAATGAAAACGAGTCATTTCTTATTATATATTATTATATATTATATGTATTTTATTATTATTTTTATTATATGTTATTTTATATTATATAAATGGCCATAATACTATTATGATATTTTTATTAAAAAATTTAAAATCATGTAAACCTTAATTTTTTTTTATAAAAAAATCTATACCGCTCGTCGGATATCCAACGCATCAGTTTCGGATAACTGCCAGTTTTGCTTTCGCAAACATCGACGATCCGACCCTGGTAGTGTCGGTTTCACGTCGGATATCTGACATGTCAGTGTCGGATAACCGCCAATGTTGCTTTTGCAGATGTCAAAGATCTGACCCTGCTAGTGTCGGTTCCCTGACACTACAAGGGTCGAAAATCCGACTCACGCATGTCGGATATTCAATGGCTCTATAAATATTCTGTTATCAGCATTCTGATGATTGATTATTGTTTGACACATCCGTGCGAAATGTTGGATGATGTCGGCATTCAGGTTCAAATTCTGTTGTGTCCATACCATAGTTCATAAGGATTCTTGTCCTTATTCACTCTGATTTGTCCTCTATTAAGTATATAAAAAGTTGTGTATATTGCTTCTCTCCAATATGCATCTGACAACTTTAATTCATTAAGCATCGTTCTGGCATCTTCTTGGACTGTTCTATTCTTCCTTTCAACAACACCATTCTGCTGAGGATTATTTGGAACTGAAAATTGTATTTTAACCCCATGTATCTCAAAAAACTCATTGAAATTATTTGAGGTAAAATCTCCCCCATTGTCTGATCTAAGACACTTGATTTTCTTATTTGTCTCATTTTTAGCCATTTCTTTGAATATTTTGAACTTTTCAAAAGCTTCTGATTTTTCTTTGAGAAAAGTTACCCAAGTCATCCTTGTGTAGTCATTAATGAGCAACATAAAATAGTATTATCCTTACAGACTTTAATTCCTTGTTGGTCAACAAAGATCAGTGTGAACTATTTCTAGAGGATGTGAGGTCATATGTTCTTTTGTTTTGAAACTGGCTTTATTTTTCTTCCCATGTTGACAATGTCTACAAATTGAGTTTAGAGGTTTACAATTTCAGGAAAGTCTCTCACGGCTTCTTTCTTACTTACCTTGACAAGGTTATCAAAGTTTAAGTGTCCCATACTTCTATTCCATAACTAACTTTCATCAACCATACTCAAGTAACATTGATTTTCATTTTCCAGAATGTATACATTGCTTGAATTTATTACAGCAGTGCCAACGATTCTTCCTGAGTCCTTTTTTTTCTGATTTCACATTTCTTAGAGTAAAAAATGCAGATGTTCCCTTGGTCACATGTTTGAATTACACTGAGGAGATTAGGCTTAAGTTTTTCTACCAGCAACACATTTTCTACTTTGATCTTACTATTGGCAATAGGTGTACCTTTGCTAATTATTTTGGAAGTCATATTATCTCCAAATGTGACTCTACCCTTATTATATTTTCTTAGTTTTATGAATTTCTTTGGGTCACCTATCATATGTTTTTAACACCCACTATCCAAATGCCATAGATTGCATTTCTGTTTTGTGCATAGGGCAGTAATGGAACTCTCCTTTTCTTCCTGTTTCTTCCAATCCTTCATTTGTTTTTTGTCTTGAAACTCATTTGCAACAGTCTTCTTTGTAGAAGTCATCAGTTTACAATCTCTTGCCATATGTCCATGGTTATTACATTTGTAACACTCTAGGTCATATATTTGAAGAAGTGTAAAACAATTGTGATTCCTTTCCTTTGGTTTGTTACTAGGTGAATTCTTCTTATATTCACAAAACTTTCCATAGGATCTGCAATTTATGGATCTATGACCAAAGTTATTACAAGAGTAACAATGACCAAGGAAGATCTGCTGATATATGTTCATCATTGGTTTCTTAGGAATCACATTAATCATTTTTTTTCATGAGAGTTTGGAATAGATTTCTTGTTTTCTTCCTTCTTAACTAGACTCTTTAGCGTAGCAACATAGATTTTTTTATTTCCACCTTGGTTTGTGAAAGAATAATATTTTGGCCTATATCCCAATCCATATTTATTATTTGAAGGTCTTTGTCTATTTAGGATATCATCTAATATCTTTGAGTTGCCCTCAAATTTTGATTTCATAGCTTCTTCATCAGTCTTTTCAGTTTCTTGTATTCTTCCTTTGAGCTGCAAATTTAAGTCCTCTTCAATCCTTTTGGCCTCTAAAAGTTGAGTTTCCAACTTGCTAATGACATGATTTGCCTTTTTTTTATTTCTCCTACATTTTTCAAGTTCTTCAAGAGCACTAATGAGTTCATATTTTAAGTCCGCTTCACCTTCATCATCTAATTCACCATTCTGAGCTTGAGTATCTACTCCCATGAATAAAATTTATGTTTCTTCATCTCCACTTGTATCTTCATCTTCACTATCGTCCATAGTGTAAAGAATTTTCTTTTTCTCATAGTACTTCTTTTTGTTTCCCATGTTACCCTTTTTGAACTTCCTTGAGGCTTCTTTCTCATCACTATCATCTTGTTTAGGGTAAGGACATTTTGAAGCAAAGTGTCCAATTCTTCCACATCTAAAACACTTTAGGGGTATATTTCCTTCGTATTTTCTAGTACCTCTCTCAAGTTTTTAATAAAGATAGCTTCTTCATCATCTAAAATATATGAATGGTTTTTGGATGGGACTTTGAAATTCTTTGATTCATTTGTGGCTTTGATTGTTGCCTCTTTTCTTGAAGAATCATTATGCCTCATTCTCATCTCATAATCACTGAAGATCCCATGTAGTTCATCTACTATTAAGGAATCAAGGTCATCTCTTTCTTTTAGAGTGGACACCTTTGAGTCATACTTCATTGGCCATGTTCTTAGTACCTTGTCTACTACTTCTCCTTCTTTTAATTCACCTCCAAGGCCTCTAATAGCATTTACAACTTCATCTACTATTAGAAAGTATTCTCCATTATTTTCTTCTTCTTCCATTTTTAGGCTTTCAAACTATCCTTTATATGTTTGAAGCTTGAATTGTTTGACTTTGGATGCCCCTTCATAGACAATATTTAACTTATACCAAGCTTGTTTGGCAGCCTTGCATCGCATGACTTTTACAAACACATAGTTTGTCAATCCACTCAAGATGGAATTTATAGCTTTTGCATTACCCTCATATTGGTCTAGTTCCAATCAGTATGTAGGTAGGTTGTCTGTTATTTTATACTCATTTTCAGTTGCTACCCAAACATTCCATCTAAGAGACATCATATGGCACTTCATTCTCACACTCCAGTATGCATATTTTTCTCCTGTGAATAATGGTGGTTTGTTGGTGGCTAACCCTTCTTGTTGATCCATAGTGGGTTTTAAGTAGGATATTCCTTCCATTGGTTAAACTGTGGTGAAGGAACCTTCTCTGATACCAATTGTTGGAATATTAGAGAATACTGAGAGGAGGGGTGAATCAGTATTGATAACTTTTAACAATTTAAACCACTTTTAATTTATTCATTAACACACATGATCAACAAGAACACAAAGAACATAAATTTATCGTGGAAGACCAATTGGGTAAACCACCAATACTTCCTATTACTGCAAAATTGTATTTAAAAATAGTTTATGCCTGCTTCTATAGACAAGGATGGTACTACACCCTATTTACTAGAAACTACTGGAAGGAGGCTACGCCCCCTGGTTTTATCATCTGCTACTAAAAGGATGCTACTACACCCTATTTACTAGCTACTACTGGAAGAAGGCTATGACCCCCATGCAGGATTGTATCCTGCCCTTGCACCACCCTTCCACCATATTTATTTTTGTTAATCTTCCATATCTAGTTGCTTCTATGATCTAGATTGCAGAGATGATTTCTTTCACTCAACACTCTGTTTATAAATACCCTCTAACACTTTTTTTGTGAATGCATCTCTTCATCGTTGCACATTTTCATTCTTAGATCATCCCTCTTCATGAAAACTCAATTCTTCACTTTAAGAATTCTTTAACTCTATTTAGGTCTATTAGTCATACCTTTCCGCAACAAAATCTTACCAAAATTGCCTCTCTTCACCAAAAATTCTTCTGAATTTTCCTTTTTTGAAATGATATTTCTGCAACAAAAAATCCTCTCGCAATTTTCTTTACACAACAGATCCTTTCTGCAGCCATCCTTAGTCGTTGATCCATTGTGGAATCTTTCTTGTCCGTTGATATGAGATCGCATTGCATATTGCATACGCGCGTTTTGAATTTTCTCAACAATTCCTTCCGTAATTTCCTTTCCACAACTACCTTTTCGCAAGGTACTTTCAACATCGTTGATTTCTTGCAGAATCTTCTCTGACTGTTGATTTCAGATCATATGTGGATTGCGGGTTATCCAAATTTCTTGAAAATTATTCTGCAATTTCCTTTCCGCAATCTTTCTTTTGCACCGTCGATATCTTGTGAAGTCTTTCCTGATCGTCGATCGTCTGGATTGTGGGTTACATATTGCGGGTTCATAAAATCTCACACATTACTTCTGCAATTTTTCTTTCGCACCGTCGATCTCTTGCAGATGCTTTCTTGACAATCGATCTTCAAATTGCGGATTGCGGAATGTGGAATCACACTTTCATATTTTGGAACTCTGCAATTTTCTTCAAATTTTTTTACACATTTCTTTTTAACCATCGATTTCCTTGTGGGTTCACTCCTGACCGTCGATCTATGATCAAATGCGGATGGCACTATAACGTTGTGGATCACTCTACAACTGTATATCTTCTGCGAAATTTCTTCTAACCATTGGATCTGTTCATTGTCTCTTCTTCCAAAAGGTAGGGGGGATGGCAGGTCATCCCAGGCTCTATTTTGGTGACTTCTATTGGAGTCCAAGAACCTAAAGACCCCACAATAACTTTTCTTTGTGCGTCGAATAGCAATAGAGAATTCGATGCATATAAACACATACAATCTCAAACGTGCTGCCTATCTGGGATAAATCCCATTCTTTGAATCAATGTGCACCATTGATCACCTTGTTGAATGGTTGTTGAGTCTTCATAATGAATTCTGCTGCATATCCTCATCTCCTCTTTCTTTTGCATTGATCAAACGCTACTCTTTGAACTACCATCTGATGCAAATCATCAACTCCTCTACCTCTTGTATCGATTCGACCGCTACTCATCGAACTACCATCCAACTTTGTAACTCCTTTGTCTTATACTGGGTTTTACATGTCATCATGTTCACTGGTTATTCCTTTGTAATTGCTGAACTCTTTCGACATCAATTGACAACTATAAGCATTTCCGATATCAATTGACAACTTATGATTTCCGATATTTGTATAAGCAATAGTTAGATTTTTATAATTCTCAAATTACTATGGAAGAGCTGTAAATCTATCCTTTTTTATAAATATATTATGTGATGGATATGAAAGTTTATATTAATTGAGTAGGGTATAAGAACAGTTTACCATTAATAAAAATAGATTTATATTGATTATTTACAGCTAGGTTTACTAAGTGCTTAAACCATGTACTGTAATATGAATAGAGTAATATATTTATGATTTAGGTTTTATAGTATTTGAATAATGAATGATTTTTATGTACTAGGTGTAACTAAATAGATTGTATTACAAGAATTATTAATGTACTATACTTCACACAGTTTAATGACTGTGTGAAAAAAGCTTGATATAATAGACTCTATGTAAAAGTTCTCAGAGGTTTTGTATAAATGATTAAGTCCTAGAAATGGAATTATTATGATAATAACTGGAAAAATAACAGTAAAAACAAAGCTTCCAAAGTTAAATCAGTTACTTGAAAATATTGTTGGTAACTTATTATAAGAAAATATTGTTGATTCATTTCTACATAAACTCTTCAATTTGATAACAGTTCAGACCATTTTATCCAAGTATATTCATTCTTATCTACAACTAAACAATCCTTCTGTACTAGAGTACATCATCATAAGGTGAGTGGAAAAATGCAAAAAGGAGTTTTTACTCATTAATCAGTCATTTCTAATTCTAAGCTCATTTATTCTGATAATCATATACAAGTAAAATTTCCTAAATAAAATGCAGACTTAAACATTCTACTTGCAGATTCAAAGTATCTAAGTAATAATAGTAAAACTAAATATGGCTGATTTCATTTCAGTAATTTGCTTGGACATAAATAAATAATATAACACAATGGAACCTAGTAATTTTTAGATAAGACAAATATCCCAAGGGGCCTGTTCCACCCAACCTTTTCCTGAAGATAGCTCAAGTGCTTGTCTTAGGACCCCCGAGCCTATCCAATGATCCACCTGGATGAATGCATTGTGTGAATAAATGGGATTAAATACCCCTGCAACTCAATGGAAGTACTTAACAGTAGTACTACTGTCCTCAATAGTAAAGAACTCAGCTATTAAGCGGCACTAGTGTTGAATGCAGTCTTAAACACTCAATTCAATTCTAACTTTCCCCTCATCGAATCTCTTGTGCTCCTTTCTCAACTTTAGAAATTTCACAAGGTGAGAAATGAACATCCTCTTACTGAATTCGATGGATAGATATATGCATGCCTAGGTCTTTTGGTCAGTTTTTTTAATAATGAGCCACCTTCTTTATTCCACTTTCTTGGGGAACATGACCACAAAATTAGGGAAGTTGCCCCCTGCAACAGCTAGAAGTGATTGAGGATGTTTCCATGTCTCATTTTGCTCTCACCCCAGTCTATTCCTCCTAGTGGTTCAGTGGACACTCATTCAACATCCTCCTGAGGATATTTGTCTCACCTTTTATTTACTAAATAATAAAATATTCAACATAATTAATTACAATCATCCTTGACCCCACTTGGTCAATAGTCATAAACTTTACAGTAAAAATAAAATATAATGTTTTCTTAAACATAAAATGTTATTGAAAATGGGGTACCTGACATACACCCCCCCTTAAGTCCAACATCATCCTCGATGTTGCTTTGTTCATCATCGTCAAAGCTTCCCTGGAACAGAATTGGATATGTTGCCTGCATATGACTCTCCAATTCCTACGTTGCTTCTTCTGGATTAAGGTGCTTCCATTGCACCTTCACCTGTCCAATGGTGTGATTCCAAAGCAAGATCTCCCTCTAGTCGAGGATACAATTCGATTCCACCAGAAAATATCCTTTGGGTTCCACCTTCTACTTCCACCATGGAGGTCTAATATTCAACCTGTTTGTTTTCTAGCACCGCATTGATTCTGGGCATCCCTTTCGCTAAATCACCAACCATTGTTTCTTCCTGCACAGCATGAATGTTGTTCGCGGTATTATTTATGATAGGACAGACTGATGCATAGTGAGGTCCCTGTCATTCCCAAAATTTTACCGGTTCCTTAAGTTCATTATTTTTAACACAGTTATTGTGATTATTTGTAAATTCTTTATTTCTTGTGACAGTAGGGTTTTGCTGTGACTTACCTTTTAAATTATTTCGTTGAAAATTTTTGTTAGGATGATTGTGTGAGTTATTAAGCCCAAAATTTCGATTAGGTGTGAATTTTTTCTTTTTTGGTTCAAAATTATTAGAACTTTTTGTTTTCCAATTTGGCGTGTTCTCCCTTTTCCAGTTCTACTCATAGTAGAAATTTGCTTTTCGATGGCCTTTTCAAGGGTTTTGGGATTATCATATTCAATTCTGTCCTTAATATGAAAAGGTAAACCTCTCAAAAACCGTTGTACCTTGGGTTTTTCCTCAACAATATAAGGCACATATCGCAGTAAGCTTAAAAATTTACTATTTAACTCTTTCATACTCATGGTTCCCAAATTTATGTCATAAATTTCTTTAGCTCGTTCCTCATAATATTACTCTGATAGAAATTTATTTTTAAAGTACTTTTTAAAAGTACTCCAATTTATATTCTTCTCTTTTATTTCCTTAACTCGTTTTATGTCCTGCCACGAGATGTCGGCTTTTCATGTTAAGTTATATATTTCCATCCTCGCTTTTAATTGATTTGAATAATTATATATCTGAAAGTACTTTTTCATTCCAGATAGCCATGCTTCGACTTCCTCACATTTTTCTGTTTTTCCATTAAAAGTTGGTGGTTTAATCTTTTTGAACTCCCCAGAAATATCTTCATAGGGCTTGTACGCCTTCTTTCTAGAGCTATAATTACTCTCGCTACTATCCCTAGAATATTGGTGTTTCTTTCTGTGTGAGTTACCGTTAATTTCAGAAGAAGAACTGCTTTCAATTTTAGAATTTTTTGACCTTTTACCCTTAGGTTGATAGGATGTAGTGTCAGATTCTATCTGTTTATCCTTTTCTTCGTTATAAAACTTATCCGGTAATATTTGATTCAACTCCTCCTATGCTCTTAGGATTCTCTCATTTTCTTTTTTGACGGTCTCCATTTCAGTTTTTAGATCCTTAACTATTTGCAGTAGTTCGGATGAGTTATTAGTTATATCTTCTTTAGCAGGTTCTTTTCCATAATTATTTTGTTCATTTAACGGGGACCTTTCTTCTGCATACTCTTCGAGTCCTTCCATACCTGCAAATCTAATTCAGAAAATATTCTGTACAACAACATTTAAAATCATAAATTAGTATCCATACTTTCTATTTACTTTTTTTTTACGTGCGTTGAGCCACTTTAGGCCTAGTGTCTGAACTTGGCTCTGATACTATATGTAATATCCCCAAAAATTAACAAAAAATTAAAAGTTTTCTATGTGATATTAAATGCTAAATCATAGCCAGAATGCTAGTTTAATCATAACTTTAGTCTAGTTAACAGATAGATTACAAGAAAAGACATCAAACGAAAACTTAGGAGTTAATTCTCTTTAGTTAACTGTAATTAAAAGGATACAAGTTTTACTTACTAACTTGTAAGTCGCATGCTACTAACCGTATTCAATCTATATTGATTTTCAATCTTGAATAAAATGTTCATCAAAAGTTAATGTGTTTCAAATTATTGAACTCAGATCATTAGTTTGTTTGTAAGAATGTGTATTATTCTGATGATTATTTTCTTGTCTTACTGAAGGGGGCTTGAGTTTATCCCGAGGTTTACTTAGCTTTTCTTAAAGCTAATGCAGATCCAATGCTTGTACAAGATTCACAGGTAAAAAATTACTTCCAGGTTTACGATGTAAGAATTTAAGGCTCGAAAGACTATACGAGTAAGTTAGGAAGGATCCTTAACTCTGTTTATTGTCTATATTATAGAAGTGTAAGAATTCCTATGCCTATAGCAAAGACTATTTTACCTAGGTAGCAAATGTGGTAATCGTGTGATTATTTGTTGTAACAAATAAATTATATAATTGATGGTATATAATTATCAAATGTGCTTTTGGTTGTTTGTAGTACTAGAAGCCCTAATACCTTCGAAAAGATTTATAACTATGGACTTTAACCATGTAAATCTTAGAACTTACCTAAACACAAAAGATTAACATCATTAAAATGGTATCTAGAAACTAACTACAAATTCAATGGAACTAACCTAGGCATATAATCAATCCATACAATAACAACTATAACCTAGCTAGAAGTTGACAATGCATATAATATCTTGTCAATTTTTAATAATTGTAATAGTATTATGTTTTCCCATTTCACAGGGTTACAAGTAGGTTAAACTATATCAATACTGAAATGATTTTTAAGTGTAGTGGAATCCACATGGTGGATGCTCACTAGATGGAGGGTTTTGGCGATAAACCCTACGCATTTATAGTCATATTTTTAAGTGTAGTGGAATCCACGTGGTGGATGCTCACTAGATGGAGGGTTTTGGCGATAAACCCTATGCATTTACATTCATATTTTTCCCTAAAACATGTTTTGTATTCAACAGCTTGTTGTTTTTGGGAAGGAGAAGTAGGTCGACAGGCCCTTGACCTTCTAGGGTATCCGCAATAGCTATTGTTCTTGACTTTCCAGTGACATTAGCAAGTTTGATTCTCGGGTTCCTTACCATCATTGTTCTTCAATATCGGTCGTGGCGTTAGCAGGTTTAAAGCTTTGGTTCTTCACCATTATCGTTTTCTTCGAGCTCCCTGCTAAAAATGGTAAGTTATACGAAACCCTCCCAGCATTCTTCTTTTCTTTTAAAAATACCAAGCTATATAAAAAATAACTCTAATCAGTTTCCTATTTGGTGATAGGTGACATTACTTGGCATTGCACGGTCGAATGTTGAAGGTGAAACTCTGACTTGGAAGGTGTGAGCATGAAGGGCTCGGGTAAGCCTCAGTCCCAACCCTGGGGTGCCCTTCGTCGTGAATGTGTCTATGGTGATACCACTGGTTCCTATAGAATGTTACTACGGTGTTCATATTTACTTGTGGTAAACTGTTGTTTTGTTTGGAAAGGAGGTCATAAATTCATCCTTAATGATACCCTTAGGGTTTCGCATGTGGACTATGGCTCTTGTAAAATAAGTTTAGGGTAGGAATAATAGTATTCCAGGTTTTTAAATAGTTTGGTTAATACTGTAAATACGATAAGTGGAAGCTTTCTCGGCGTTTTGCTTGGCCACTGTACTCTTTTGTGGCTACGAATATGTTAAGGCATTTTGGTGTTAAGAG
The DNA here is from genome assembly GCA_001517045.1 of Pseudotsuga menziesii. Lineage (NCBI taxonomy): Eukaryota > Viridiplantae > Streptophyta > Pinopsida > Pinales > Pinaceae > Pseudotsuga > Pseudotsuga menziesii. The sequence continues at coordinate 118,370 of LPNX010278114.1, read as the reverse complement.
TAAGGCAATGTGGCAACCATTGGTTAATTTCTTAATAAATTAAAATACTCTGGTTATATTTCTTTTGTTTTAAAGGGCAGAGCTTATGGGCCACAAAGTAAAATAGTTGTTAGCAATTATTTTCCTCTTGTAATATTTGGTTGCACATTGTATTACGCTTGGTAAAAAAAAATGGTTTTTTGCTATGACAATAATCAGTTGTAAAGTGTTCTTCGGCTGCGAATTGGTTAAAGCCATTAGTAATTTTAATTGCTTGAAAATCTATTTGTAAAAGTTGTACTGTAAAGGATTATCCTAGGGTTTTGTTTCTAATAAATAGTTTTTGATATTTAGGTTAAATGGTTAAGTTCTGATTTTCGATATTTGTATAAGAAATAGTTAGATTTTTATAATTTTCAAATTACTATAGAAGAGATGTAAATCTATCCTTTTTCATAAATAGATTCTGTGATGGATATGAAAGTTTATATTAATAGAGTAGGGTAGAAGAACGGTTTACCATTAATAAAAATAGAGTTATCTGGATTATTTACAGGTATGTTTAGTAACTACTTAAACCATGTACTGTAATATGAATAGAGTAATATATTTATGTTTTAGGTTTTACAGTATTTGAATAATGAATGATTTTTCTTTACTAGGTGTAAATAAATATATTATATTACAATAATTATTAATTTACTATACTTCACACAGTTTAATGACTGTGTGACAAAAGATTGCTATAATAGACTCTATGTAAAATTTCTCAGAGGTTTTGTATAAATGATGAAGTCCTAGAAATGGAATTATTATGATAATAACTGGAAAAATAACAGTAAAAACAAAGCTTCCAAAGTTAAATCAGTTACTTGAAAATATTGTTGGTAACTTATTATAAGAAAATATTGTTGATTCATTTCTAGATAAACTCTTCAAATTGATAATAGTTCAGACCATTTTATCCAAGTATATTCATTCCTATCTACAGCTAAACAATCCTTCTGTACTAGAGTGTCTCATCATAAGATGAGCAAAAAATTGCAGAAATGATTTTTTACTCATTAATCAATCGTTTCTAATTCTAATCTCATCTATTTTGATAATCATATACAAGTAAAATTTCCTGAATAAAATGCAGACTTAAACATTCTACTTGCAGATTCAAAGTATCTAAGTAATAATAGTAAAACTAAATATGGCTTCTTTCATTTCAGTAATTTGCTTGGACATAAATAAATAAGATAACACAATGGAACCTAGTAATTTGTAGATGAGACAAAAAGCCCACAGTTCCACCCAACCTTTTCCTGAAGATAGCTCAAGTGCTTGTCTTAGGACCCCCGAGCCTGTCCACTGATCCACTAGGATGAATGCACTGTGTACCCCTACAACTAAACATAAGTACTTAACAGTAGTACTAATGTCCTTAGCAGTAAAGAACTCAACTATTAAGCTGCACTAGTTCCGAATGCAGTCTTAAAAACTCAATTCACTTCTAACTTTCCCCTCATCGAATCTCATGTGCTCCTTTCTCAACTTCAGAAATTTCACAAGGTAAGAAATGAACATCCTCCTACTGAATTCGATGCATAGATATATGCATGCCTAGGTATTTTGGTCCATTTTTTTAATTAATGAGCCACCTACTCTATTCCACTTTCTTGGGGAACATGACCACAAAATTAGGAAAGTTGCCCCCTACAATAGCTAGAAGTTATTGAGGATGCTACCATGTGTTAGTTTTCTCTCACCCCAGTCTATTCCTCCTAAGGGGTCAGTGGACACTCATTCAACAGCCTCCTGAGGCTATTTGTCTCACCTTTTATTTATTAAATAATAAAATATTCAACATAATTAATTACAGCCATCCTTGACCCCACTTGTTCAATAGTCATAAACTTTACAATAAATATAAAATGTAATGTTTTCTTAAACACAAAATGTTATTGAAATTGGGGTACGTGACAAGCATAGAATCAACATGGAAACTTGGACAACTTTGCGACATAGGAGGAATCAATAGAGGCTCCATAGAGACTGGAAGCATAACAAGTCGGTGGAGAAAACTTATAATAATGAGTACTGCTCCTAAAGTCATACTAATAACCTAACTAATGGATAGAATATATAGTGCTCTGTTCGAAGGAGACACAACACGGCAACTGCCAAATAGAAAGTAATATTGTTTCTTGTCCAACTTTTTATTTTTTTTTATTTTTTTTCTCTTTTTCATATTGGAAAGCTTGAAAAAGAATAAAATTGATTATAGTGCAAAACTAGGAGGAAACAAGTGTCGTGCGAAAGCAAACTAGTTCCAAGTAGTGGAACATACCTATGCTCAATGCAAGGAAGCATATGCAGGATAAGGACTCTTGTGGGGATGTCTCCTCCGGGTATGGGATGATCAAGATGCAAAATATATATAGAAGGCTCTACTTGGCTAGGATTGAGAAAAGCTTGGGCTATATGGCTCATAACACTGAAGTAGGGATTTGGCATAAATCTCAATACGACAATCAAATGCATGAAATGCAATTACAACTTGATATAAATGGGAGTCCCTGTGGGAGATGGCCAGCATAAATTTCAAGAAAGAATATGAGGTTCTTGCTCAAAGACATGGAGGAACTACAAGGGACTCCCAAGCCTAAGGGAGAATGCTCAGCATGGGTACCAAATGGTAAATCGAGATCTATTTAGGGCAACCATGAGTGGGAAATCTCTACCACTTATGTAATGCCACTTCTAGTAGTAGTGTGATGGTTATGTAACTTTACGGCGTGGGTCTGTGCCTATAGTTAAGGTGACATGGTCATAGGACAATACACAATGCAAGCAAAAGAGTGATCCTATCTAATGGAAGTTCAAAGTTATACCTGTGATAGGCATGAACGAGTCAAGGCCTCGACAAAAGTGAACCCAAAATGAGTCCCTGCACATCAATATTAGGCCAAAACAACTCAAAAGAGTTAATAGAAGTCCAAACTATAGGCTAAGTGGGTAAAAAATTCAAAATAAATTTGATAAATAGTAAAAATTGACATTTTTACCATACAATTTTCTTTTTTACCACAAATAGTGCATTTAGAACCATTTGGACTATGAATTTCAACTGTCGATTCTGGGATCTAAGAGCAACGAAATCAAGAGTCGTTGGGAATAGGTAGATCCTCATATCATCCCTCATATATTCCATGTATTTATTTTCATTTTCCATGGTGTATTTTTTTGTTTGAAGAAACCATAAATGGGTATCTAGGCCGACACATGTCACAAGCTATTAGGTCACGTACAGGGCCTGATGTACGCAGGAAAAGTACAACCTTCCTGCGTACATATGCTATTGTTACCAATAAAAATCGTATATGGCTCATTGTATACCAAATTTAATGGTAAACTCTCATCAAAATTGAATGTTTTTGACAGGATGGTGCTAGAATGGAGGAAGCGTGAACATGAGGGCGTGGATAGGGAAGTCCATCATGACATAAAATCTCAATAAGCTCTAAAAAGATGTGCATTATACAAGTTTTGGGAGCTTGGATTTTTGAGGGCCCAACCAAGACTTCTACAAATGTTTGTTGATTACTGGGACCTAGACTCAGAGGCTTTTTTAGCTAGTTCGAATGCCACTGAGACTAGAAGTAGAGGACATCCACTTCATTACCGGACTATCATGTTGAGGTGAGGTAGTAAACTTGTGATATCATGGGGTGGGTGAAGGGCTCACCATCGAGGATCATATAGTTGCTTATTTCCTTCTAGATACTGAGAATATCGGAATCCAGATTCCAGTGAAATCCATCCAGAGCCTTAGTCTCAAGGTTATATTTCTGGTACTAGCCAAGATAGAAGGGTTGGCATCACTTTATCAGACCTCCAGGACTCTCATGTTATATTCAGTATGGTGTATGAGACCTATAGTGTATTATTGGAGCACATCATTGTTGAACTTTATGAAACAACATTTAACAGACTAAAAACTGGGCAAGATAAAGAACTTTTGGTTCGTCAACATAGTTAGCATTTTCTTCTTCGAGAGGGTACCGATACTTAGCCCAAGAGTCGAGGTTCCTCCCCATAGTCTGTGAGATCCATCCCAAACCCGTTGGGAAGAGGTGATGTGATGGTTAGGGGGAGGTCGGACACCTAGTCCTTTCCCACCAGACTTCTACCACCGGTGGTGGTGACAGATCATGGCCATGGACGACTATCCTTATGCAGGAATCGACTTCCGTGGAGACCTAGACATGCCACTACCACTGGCAGCCACATACGGTGATATAGGTAAAAAATCCCAAATGTGTTTTTGAATTATTTGATTTTTTTGTATTTTTTATATAATGGAATAAAAAACATGTTTTTTGGGGTGTCGCGTACTGATATTGATGATGTAAATGCAGATGCGGGTCTAAGACGACCGTCTGGTTTCCCTCGACATCATCGGAGGGGATGAGGGGATGATATTATGGGTGCATATGTAAAGAATACGCTCCAGAACATACAAGGAAACCTTACTAGGTTGACACAAAGGGTACCCATGGTGCAAGTCGAAGACTCGCTGGAGGTTATGCAGAGACACACAATAGGAGTACCTCGCCCATGGATTAGACTATTCAGAAAGTTGGCCAATGCAGTTTTTTGTTACCATGATTATCACCTCGATCTGTAGGCATAGAGTCCTAGATATAATTTTTGTATCGACAGTATAGTTTTTGGTGGCTTGAAGCCCCAATTTTGTATTATGATATTTTGTATTGTGACACCATTTTGGACTATATTTGGAAATAAAAACTTATAGTGATCGTCTTGATGTATTTACATATGTGTTTAAATTTGAATGGAATGTGTATGCTTCATTGTTGATGTAACAAATTCCAATTTAAAACGTAATTTGCATAAGAATTGGCAACATGATTGTAAATCCTAATGAAGGGTTTAAATACCTAGGGTTTGTTCTCAAGCCTAATGCTTACTCCTTTAAATACTGGATGTGGTTATACAAAAACATTGAAGGAGGTATTGGGTGCTAGACTTATAAATTATTATCCAGGGGAGGGAGGCTGGTTCTACTTAAGGCATTCCTGCAAAGTATTCTGGTTTACTGGGCTACAATTGCTTACATTTAGAAGGGTATCTTACAGAAACTAAGGAAAACATTCTTCTCTTTCTTATGGTATGCTAATAAACACTCAGAAGGAATGCCTCTGGCTAAGTGGCAATTTCTAGCCAGTCCTAAAGATTTGGGTGAATGGGGTATCAAGAACCCCTTTCTATTCTGTCAATCTTAGGCTTCAAAAACTTTGTGGCTCCTAATCAAGAATCTGATTCCTTATGGGGGAAGGTCTTAATTTCCAAATACTGTAATAATGGGTCAATCCAAGGTTGGATCAGGAAACAAGATAAATCTTTCAAAAATGGGTCTATAGGCTGGAAAGCTCTGTGTTAGCCTAATTAGGGAAGTGCTTGGCCTGATCGGTAGGCAATGGAAGAGAATTTCAGGTTGGAGAAGACCCGTGGTCTAGAGTAAGGGGGAATTATAAACTGTCAAAAGCCCTAGTTCCAAAACTAAGAAGCTTAGGGATCTACAAACTTTGCATGGATGGGGTATCAAGAACCCCTTTCTATTCTGTCAATCTTAGGCTGCAAAAACTTTGTGGCTCCTAATAAAGAATCTAATTCCTTATGGGGGAAGTTCTTAATTTCCAAATACTGTAACAATGGGTCGATCCAAGATCGGATCAGGAAACAAGATAAATCTTTCAAAAATGGGTCTATAGGCTGGAAAGCTCTATGTTAGCCTAATTAGGGAAGTGCTTGGCCTGGTCGGTAGGCAATGGAAGAGAAGTTTAGGTTGGAGAAGACCCGTGGTCTGGAGCAGGGGATAATTATAAACTAACGGAAGCCCTAGTTCCAAAACTAAGAAGCTTAGGGATCTACAAACTAAACCAAGCATGCTCTATTTCACTATAGAGGGAAACTCTCTGGAAGAGTTCAAAGGATTTAGGTCTAGAGGAAGGACTTAGGGAGGAATGGAATGATTTTGTTTCTTTACTCAAGTCATGTTTTATTCATCTAGAGGAAAAATAAAAAGACAAGTTGGTCTGGACTAAAAATCCTGTAAGTGGGGATTTCACGGCTAAACTAGGCTACAAGACTTGATCTTTGGAACAGTATCAGGGAGAGAATTTGGACTGGTGGAAGAAATTATGGAAGACTGAAGGCCCCCTAATCACCAAATTAACTTTGTGGTTGAATCTTAACAACAAGCTCTTAACATGGGAAAACTTGCAGAAGAGAGGATGGATTGGTCCAAGTAAATGTGCACTTTGTCACTCAGATGAGGAAACTGGTACTCATTTGTTTAATTTTCGTTCTTATGTAGAAACTATATGGAATGCATCGTGCAAGTAATTTAAGTATCAAGGGACAACGGGGGTCTCTCTTGAACAAAAGACAAAATATTGGTGGACTGAAAGATCGGTATGTTTATACAGTTCCTTCCCATCCCTTTTCTCATATGGAATTTGGTGGGAGAGATACACAGTTATTTTCAATAATAAATTGATTCCTCCTGAAGTAACAACAACTCTTATGGTACAATGGACTAGGGAGCATATATCCAAAGAAAAAGAGGCAAAAATAAGAGTTCTTATTCCTTCAGAAATAACTAAAGTTGTTCCATGGGCTTTCTTCGACAATGCAAGCCAAGGAGACCCTCCCCTAGGAGGCTCGGGAGGAGTGCTATACTTCTCGGACAAACACAAGCTACAAGCAAAGTATGCTCCTAGACATTGCACCAATAATAAGGTAGAACTAGAATCCTTGCACTTGGTCCTAAATCTAGCTCTAAACAACAATATAACACAGCTGCAAGTTTTTGGGGACTCCAAAATGGTGGTTGACTGGGTAAATAGGAAAATTCAGATCAATGCTCCTCACTTACAACAACTGTTGAAACCAATAAGTAGGCTTTTGGATTTCTTCACAGGTTTCAGAATTGCTCATATATACAGAGAGCTAAACATGGAAGCATATGGTATATCTAAGTTAGCTCTTCTATTGGATCCAGGTAACATGGAGACTGAGGAAATAACAGTGAATTAGAATCAATTCTTATGATGAAAAGGTGGTGTTTTCATTTAATGATAATGAAGATGTATATATGATACAGGACTATGGGTCTGCAAAGATGAGACATAATTTTTGGCTGAAACATTGAGGGTCTAGCTCTAATCTAGACATTTCATTTTTTGATACCTCTGTGGATGTAACTTCAGGAACATAAGTATTTTGTGATATAATCAGGGTTAAGCCCTGGTTTTTTAAGTGGATGTAATGAGAGTTCCTTAGGAACAGTCTATGATCACTCTTTATTTAGAGTGGTAGATATTTTCCTATTATATATATATATATATCCGTGAGATGTAGAAAAGTTGGCGGTGGGGCATGGTTAAGATGACCCTAAATGGAAAGGTCGTCGATTCAAATCCCATGGATACCAAAAATCCAACCATGTTGAGGGTTGGTGTGGTCCAGACCAGGTGCGATCCCCGATGAAAAACCTACTAGTCAAGGGATTCTTCCCTTTAACCACCATATATATATATATATAACTATTATTTTTATTTATTGTTCATTTCCAATAGTTGAAAAAAAAATCATTTATAATAAAAATTATCAAGACTATTTTTTTATGTCATTATTATTATCTATTTATTTACTTAGTTCTTTATTTCTAACCATTTTCTTATTCAAATACACCTTGTAGGAAATATTTACTTTATTTTAAAGAGCTAAAATTATGACTATCCTTTTTCAAAAAATTGGTTTACTTATTCTACTTATTAATAAACTTTACAATTGAGAAAAATTACAATATAGACCATTTATTTTTATAAGTCTAGCCTTTCAAAATAGTACAAATCATAGACCTTTTATTCATACACTTTATAACTTCTACAATATCTTAATACGAAATGCATTCTATAAATGGATTGTTTTAATTCGAATATTAAAACAACATTATTTCATTTGCATTAGATATTAAAAGTAATATTTGTATGAATTTATTTCCTTCAATTCCTGAATCTCTCGAGTCAAACCAAGTCTACTATGGGTGTCGTTATTAAGTAGCTATTTAATATTTATCCAACCCTCTTCCCATGGTTGAATTTCATGGTTCATGGTTGTAATGTAAACTTAAATTTTTGTTATGCAGTCAAGGATCTAGAAAGAAATCTGGACACGATCAAAATCTTGATTAATAACTGCTTCAGCTTCTAGAGCAGAAAACGGTTTCTCTCTCTTACCCCTTTCTTATACGTTCTTTCAAACTTACAAGATGGGTATTCTGAAGGTTCTTTATGGGTGGAGAGAGGAACGGTTTCCCAAGACGGTTATACTCCACTTGCCCATCATAGAAGGCGTTTCCGTTAGCATTCGAAAATTGTAACTGCCTACCACATGCGTCTCTTCATGTGGGCCACTAAACTAATAAGAAATTAGTCTTACATGTAAGTGCCTCTCTCTGTATTTATTTCCTCCTCTACTTTTCTCACAGTAAATTACAATAAATCTATTTTCTTTTCCTTAATTCTTTTTAGGAAAATCTTGTTTAACTATGAAGAATTGTTTCTTTTTATTTGAGATATTTGTATTATTAGGGAATTGTTTAAGTTTAATATGAGGAAGACACCTCACATTATTAATTAGGTCTTTGGGGGAATTATCTTTAAAATAAATTAGTATTTCAATTACTTAATCAGTTTTACTTTCTTTTAATTAACTTTCTTCTAACTTTCACCTTAATGGACTTGGTTTCTCTTTACAAAAACATATCGTTTATAGATAATTAAAATAAATCAACTTACTTCTACACCATTTATTTTTCATAGTGTTTAAATGTTTAAATCCTTAGTTACAACATCAAATAAATGATTAAATAAACTTGAGAGTTAAATTGGAATATTAAATAAGCATTCACTAGTGACCTTTTTCATTTAAAATTGTATTGATATAGAATCATGAGAAAATATATATAATTCATTAATAAAACATAGACCAAGTCAATTTCAAAGTGACTTAGAAATCCTACACATAATGAAAGGTTGAAGAAGTCAAGCATTTATAAAACCATGAATTTCAAATAAGTTGCATCTTTAACCCATAATATACAACAATTTGGACATAATATTTTGTTTTAATACCAGCATAGATCCAAATCCTAGGCTCTATCAAGCGCCGAGAGGGATCAAATCTTTTATTAGGTATCCATTGATTTGATTCAAACCAATGGATACCTAAGGTGAATTAGGGTTATTGGTCGTATATTGTGTTGTGTAGTAGTTATAGCCAAGAAAGTCGAATCATCTTTTCAATGCTTTTGCCTCTTCAGCGCTGAACCATGGTAACCGCACTCCAACTAATCTTGTTAAGGAAGCAGGGTACTTCCCTAATGTTAATGGATCTAGAAACCTGTAATCCATAAAACATTGGTTTCTTATTTTTAGAGGTGATAAGTCCTTGCTGTTAAAATTGGGTAAAGCTTCTTACTAAACACGTATAAATTTTGGAAAAACATAAAACCCTTCCATACCATCCTAATCTGAAATCGCACATTCTGCGAGCAGCCCTTCGATCAAGCATAGTAGCCCTTCCATACCATCCTAATCTGAAATCGCACACTCTGCGAGCAGCCCTTCGAGCAGCCCTTTCATGTTCGTACAAATTTGATAATAGTGCACATATGTTTTCATTCAACATTATCGTTATTGCATCACACTGTAAGGAATTCCCCTTTTCAAAAAAACTGTAAAAACACTCCAAAACTGCAGAGTTAACAAAAATAAAAAACAACACTATTTTGTAAATATCTAATTCACGTTGGTGTTAAAGTTGAGCAACATAGGCTCACAAGTGCAAATTGGCCATGAATTTCTACAGCGAACCCATGAGATAATACACTTTGAATGGTAGTGATGTTTGAATCGCAATTGCTTTGCAGGCTCCACTCTGGAAAACGTATCATGGCAAATGGGACAGATCTCTCCATCAGCATCGTTTTCACTTTCATTGCAAATATGAACTTCTGGCAACCCATCTACTGCTTCAATAAGACTGTTAGGTATTTCCTCATCCACTGCTACACCAACTTCACTATTAAGTGGACTGAATTCTCTTATACTGGTCAAGCCAATAGAGATATTTTCAGATCTGAAATCGAATTTATACGTATTGTCCATTACATGTTGTTTGATCTCTCTCCATGTGAATCTAGAACTCCATATAATTTGAGTTTGGATGTAATGATTGGTTCGATGGAGAAAATATTGTATGGATCGAACAACAATGATATTCTGTGGAAATCTGAAAGTTGTGCAATAGTCTTGAGGCTCCTCATCTTCACTTTCAATGGGGAATCCCCGAGCACGAACGTGTTCTCCACGCCATTGATCATCTAAATGACTTAGATCAACATTCTCCAATAGAGTCTTTAATTCCATAGGGAGTCTATGTTGAAAGCTGGTACCCTCTTGAATTAAAGGTGGCCACTGGGGATAAATGGTCACAGTGGACACCAAATGGTCCTCCTCAATTCTGGGCGTTTGCAGAGGACTAGGAATATTGATACCTTCATTTTCGTTTACGTTTGCTTCCAAACATCTCATGACACTGAGAACATGTTCTCTCATGTCATCGTTATGGGAATTTGTATCCATGTTCCAATTTTCTGTGTCCATTGTTTGCCAATGAGCTAATTCAACCTCACAAAAAATTCCCACAGACACCAGAATATAGCTGTACTCCCGTGCACAGAAGTGATCGAATGAGAAATTTGTACCTCTAAATGAAAATATGATTTCAAAATATGTACCTCTGAATGAAAATATGATTTCAAAATATGTACCTCTGAATGAAAATATGATTTCAAAATTCGTATTAATAATTATGTTAAAGGGATATTATAACTACTTCCCATTGATTTATGGATTGACTACAATTTGACACCAATTAATTCCATCAGCCACAGAATATCTAAAGAATTTTTAATGGCTCTAAACAAGTGCAAATTGGCCATGAATTTCTACAGCGAACCCATGAGATAATACACTTTGAATGGTAGTGATGTTTGAATCACGATTGCTTTGCAGGCTCCACGCTGGAAAACGTATCATGGCAAATGGGCCAGATCTCTCCATCAGCATCGTTTTCACTTTCATTGCAAATCTGAACTTCTGGCAACCCATCTACTGCTTCAAGAAGACTGTTAGGTATTTCCTCATCCACTGCTACACCAACTTCACTATTAAGTGGACTGAATTCTCTTATACTAGTCAAGCCAATAGAGATATTTTCAGATCTGAAATCGAAGTTATACGTATTGTCCATTACATGTTGTTTGATCTCTCGCCATGTGAATCTGGAACTCCATATAATTTGATTTTGGATGTAATGATTGGCTCGATGGCGCAAATCTTGTATGGATCGAACAACAATGATATTCTGTGGAAATCTGAAAGTTGTGCGATAGTCTTGAGGCTCCTCATCTTCACTTTCAATGGGGAATCCACGAGCACGAACATGTTCTCCACGCCATCGATCATCTAACTGACTTAGATCAACATTCTCCAATAGAGTCTTTAATTCCATAGGGATTCTATGTTGAAAGCTGGTACCCTCTTGAATTAAAGGTGGCCACTGGGGATAAACGGTCATAGTGGACACCAAATGGTCCTCCTCAATTTTGGGCGTTTACAGAGGACTAGGAATATTGATACCTTCATTATCGTTTACGTTTGCTTCCAAACATCTCATGACACTGAGAACATGTTATCTCATGTCATCGTTATGGGAATTTGTATCCATGTTCCAATTTTCTGCGTCCATTGTTTTCTAATGAGCTAATTCAACCTCACCAAAAATTCCCACACACACCAGAATATAGCTGTACTCCCGTGCACAGAAGTGATCCAATGAGAAATTTGTACCTCTGAATGAAAATATGATTTCAAAATTCGTATTAATAATTATGTTAAAGGGATATTATAACTACTTCCCATTGATTTATGGATTGACTACAATTTGACACCAATTAATTCCATCAGCCACAGAATATCTAAAGAATTTTTAATGGCTCTAAATAATACAAATTCTTACCTGGGTTTATTGTTGCTTTCGTAGTGGTTGTTGCTATTGCTGGATCAAGGTAGCTAGCTATGATGTAGTTTATGATACTTCTTGCTATTTATATAGTTGTTGTTTTTTTTTCTTCTAATTTTCTATTTATTTTTATAGCCGACATAATATTATGTAACGTTACATAACGTTACAACTTTATGTAACGTTACAACGTTACATAACGTTACAATATCTACCCCATACTGGGCTGTAGAGCGCCTCTCGGCGCAAAAATAAATAAGTTACAAACATAAAATAACATAGCGACTAAACCTCTTTTGATTTTTCAAAACAATGTAAGAAACGTCTTTATAAATCCATCATAAATTTAATCTATATTAACAACAAGAGCCATGTGGTGGTAAGAGCCATGTGGTGGTAATGTCCTCGACATTATCACGTGTTGTTGCAGGTTAGCTTGAAAGTAAACTAGCAATTTTGCAGTAGTGATAGAGCTTCGTGATATTTTAAATCTACAAACTGTAAAAAATCGCAACAAAAAAACCTCAATTATATGGTTATAAATACATAATTCAAATCCTATCTTAAAACAAGCCCTTGGAATTATGAGGGACGAGAATGCCATTGAAAAGAGCCACAAGGTGGCAATGTCCAAAACATTGCAGTACCAATGGTTGGTTGTTTGTAATTGCAAACAACTCCATTGCATAGTAGAAGGGATCAGATTTAAAAGAAGTAATAGTATTATGCACTTGATTGAAATGAAGTAGCATAATTATCTAAATGTTATAAATATAAATAAATAAAACAAATTAAAAAGACAACACATTTGCAATAACAACTCTAAAATACTAAAAAACAAGATTTGTCATATGGGATTATTTTATAATCTATGTTAGGGTGTAATTATTCTCCAACTTTTTAAGGTAAAGTAGGCATCAATTTGTTGTACTGAAGGTTACTTTATGGGGAAACTATTTTTATAGTAATCATTATTTTATAAAGTCTCTTTCTATTGATATATTGGGAACTAGAAAACAAAAAACCAAGCAATTCTTACCCAACATCAAACACCTAAAATCAATTAACATAATGAAATACAACCACAAGTTGAGTATTTGGTAACAACATAAAATTAGATATACATCAACAAACCCCTAGTAAAAATCAATTTGAAGGCTGCAAATTGCATATGTAAATGCAAATTTCATATGTGTATCTCGTTGCTTTCATTTACCCATCTTTAATGCCATATTTTGGAATTGAAAGTGCCATAGGTTTGACCCTTTGTTCTTTGTTGTCTACATGTTTATGTACCATTGTGTACCAGTATTCTACCAAATCATGCTTACTAACATGCCTTTAGCTTTGAATCATAGTATGTGAATTATCTATGTTGTTTGGTCATTGACTTTTGAAGCCTATGGTTGAATAAGGAGCTTACATATGACTTGATTCATCAACTGGTATGGTAATACCATATAGTATGTGAATCATCTACATTGTTTGTTCATTGAATTTTTAAACCTATGGTTGAATAAGGAGCTTACATATGACTTGATTCATCAACTGGTATCAGGTAATACCATAATTCTATCGGATGAAGCTTATACAAGAACTCTATTAGGTTAGTGAGGATTATTGATTACATGGATTAGTATGAACTATATTTATCTACAACATCATAAATAAGAACAAAGTAATAAATGCGATATACACTAGTTCAATAAGGAGAACATGAACATCGTAACATGAATAAGTATTAATTATATTTATCTACAACATCATAGATAAGCACGAGTAAGAAATACGGTAAACACACTAGTTCAATAAAGAGAACATGAAAACCATAAAGTATTGGGAATAAGAGGAAGCATCAAATAAATAATATGAGTATAGAGCTTACTACTAATACTTACAGTAAATGTATTAGCTACTTAATATCCACACTAAAAGAAGCATAGTTGTTTCTATCTTATACTTACAAAGTTATTTAAAACATATTGTACATTAAATATTGTATACTCAAATTTCATTGAAAAATAATGTATAATGAATACTCTATACTGAAACACTGTATAACGAATACTCTATACTAAAATCTCATTGAAAATTATAGTATACTACAATTTTTCCTACATCTGTAAATGAAAAATCCAATGCACAAAGAAACAATGGAAGAAGAAAATGGAGTCCTTATAAGAATGTAGGTACATTTGAGCCTCGAGATTTTACAATTCAAAATCAAAATTGATATTCAATTCAAGATTGATTAAAAAGTTCAGAATGAGACCAGTGGCATATTCTTATACTGACTTTGTTGTGTAATTTGAATGGCAGTCTTATATTGTTTGTTTATTCTATTTGATGTTAGAATTTTCACAAAGTTTCATATTGAACACCATTAGAATGTTAAAGAGAAACTTGAACAGTCTAGTAGCCTTTGTGGGTAGATATATATTCTGTGTCTGAACTGGTTTATTTTTATGGGCTGATGCACAATCATGGACTCCTTTAAAGACACTTTAGATGCCACATGATACTGGAATAAATGGGAAAATATGACTTTAGGTGACAATTAGGGGTACTTCCCTAACTTATTTGAAGATGAAGTAAAAAGAGAAAAGATAGGTAATTGAATCAGCTTTCATAATATATAGCATTTATGTAGAGAAAATGTGTGTAAATGATTATAAAATTAGTTTCCGTGAAAGTGGGTTTTCAAATTTTCAGCACATCTTAACATATATGTTTGTGCGGGTGCAACACTTTAGGGGAAAAAATTAATGAAATCCTTGATTTCTTAATATAAGATCGTAGAGCTTGATCTAGTCTAGTGCACCATATAGTTTTTTTGGGAAATGGTGATGGAAATCAAAAGTTATATAACAAACAATCGATGTATGTATTTTCAAAAACTGACGTGTGTCATTTAGAAAAATAATTATAAATAAATAAAACATAGTTTTGAAGGAAAAAATTACATATTCAGAATCATCATTTTGTACTCTACAATATCCTACATTTTCATAAAAAAATATTGTGTATGTCATATCAAAACACGCCATCTAATCTGAGCATATTGATAGAGTTTTAAAAGACAAGAAATAGCCCTAGTTGATTTGTCCTAGCCAATAGGTTCGGTATTTCGAAGCTGCTTCCAAACCTAATGCCAAACCTTAATCCCGCCAATTATTTAAATTATAAAATAATGCATATGTGATATAACGCATATGCAATATAGCTTATTCATATCGCATATGCGATATGAATAAGTTGTATCGCATATGCGTTATAACTTATTCATATCGCATATGCGATATGAATAAGATATAAGGCATATGCGATATAGCTTATTCATATCGCATATGCAATATTAATATGTTGTAACACAGATGCGATATATAGAATTATGTTCAGAGCTAATTTATGTGGCATGGATTCTAGATTCACAATGTCACTAGCTACTTCGAATTTGTATGGGTGGTGGGTTCCCACTATAGATTACTTCATGGAAGTTCTTTAATGTTGCTAGCATAATTGAACTAGGTAAATTCTAATGGTGCTATAGGTATCCTCATCATCATCATCATCACCCTCATCCTCATCCTCATCATCATCATCATATAGTCATCATCCTCCTCATCATCATCATCATCATCATTGTTCATCATCATCGTCATCACCATCACCCTCATCAGCTTCATCATCATCATCATCATCATCCTCATCTTCATCATCATCATCATCACCCTCATCCTCATCAGCATCGTCATGGTCATCATCGTCGTCATCATCATCATCATCATCATCACCCTCATCCTCATCCTCATCCTCATCATCATCATCCTCATCCTCATCATCATCATCATCATCATCACCCTCATCCTCATCAACTTCATCATGGTCATCATCGTCATCATCCTTATCCTCATCATCATCATCATCATCATAAACCTCATCATCATCATCACCCTCATCCTCATCATCCTCATCATCACCCTCATCCTCATCATCATCATCATCACCCTCATCCTTATCATCATCATCATCACCCTCATCCTAATCATCATCATCATGTTCATCATCATCATCATCATCATCATCACCCTCATCCTCATCACCATCATCATCATCCTCATTTTCATCATCATCACCCTCATCCTCATCAGCTTCATCATGGTCATCCTCATCATCATCATCGTCATCACCGTCATCATCCTCATCCTCATCAACCTCATCATCATCGTCAACCTCATCATCATCATCACCCTCATCATCATCATCACCGTCATCATCCTCATCCTCATCAACCTCATCATCATCGTCAACCTCATCATCATCATCACCCTCATCATCATCATCACCGTCATCATCCTCATCCTCGTCATCATCATCATCATCATCATCATCACCCTCATCTTCCTCCTCCTCCTCATCATCCTCATCCTCCTCCTCCTCCTCCTCATCATCACCCTCATCCTCATTAGCTTCATCATGGTCATCATCATCATTGTCAACCTCATCATCATCATCACCCTCATCCTCCTCCTCATCATCATCACCCTCATCCTCATCATCATCATCATCATTATCATCATCATCACCCTCATCCTCATCACCATCATCATCATCATCATCCTCATCCTCATCATCATCATCATCACCCTCATTCACATCAACTTCATCATGGTCATCATCGTCATCCTCATCCTCATCATCATCATCACCCTCATCCTCCTCCTCCTCATCATCACCCTCATCCTCATCATCATCATCATCATCATGGTCATCATCATCATCACCCTCATCCTCATGGTCGTCATCATCATCATCATGGTCATCATCACCATCCTCCTCATCATCATCATCACCCTCATCCTCATCATCATCATCATAGTCATCATCCTCGTCATCATCACCATCATCCTCGTCATCATCCTCACCGTCACCCTCATCCTCATCATCATCATCATCACCCCCATCAACATCGTTCATCACCCTCATCCTCACCATCATCATCATCTTCATCGACAGCCTCATCCTCATCATCATAATCATATTCATCATCCTCCTCATCATCACCATCATGGTCCTCCTCCTCCTCATCATCACCCTCATCCTCCTCATCATCATCATCACCCCCATCAACATCGTTCATCACCCTCATCCTCACCATCATCATCATCCTCACCATCTTCCTCATCATCATCATCACCCCCATCAACATCGTTCATCACCCTCATCCTCACCATCATCATCATCTTCATCGCCAGCCTCATCCTCATCATCATCATGGTCATCATCTTCATCGACACCCTCATCCTCAACATCATCAGCATCCTCATCATCATCATCATCATAATCCTCATGCTCATCATCATCATCATCATCATCATCATCACCCTCATCCTCATCATCATCATCATGGTCATCATCATCATCATCATCATCATCACCCTTATCCTCATCATCATCATCATAGTCATCATCCTCCTCATCATCACCATCATTGTTCACCATCATCTTCATCATCACCCTCATCCTCATCATCATCACCATCCTCGTCGTCATCATCATCATCATCACCATCCTCGTCATCATCATCATCATCATCATCATCATCACCCTCCTCCTCCTCATCATCATCACCCTCATCCTCCTCCTCCTCATCATCATCATCATCCTCATCCTCATCGTCTTCATCGACACCCTCATCCTCAACATCATCAACATCCTCATCATCACCATCATCATCATCATCATCCTCATCCTCATCATCATCCTCATCCTCATCATCATTGTTCATCAGCCTCATCCTCACCATCATCAACACCCTCATCCTCATCATCATCGACACCCTCACCCTCATCCTCATTGACACCCTCATCCTCATCATCATCGACACCCTCACCCTCATCCTCATCGACACCCTCACCCTCATACTCATCATCATCATGCTCATGGACACCCTCAATGTTCATCACCCTCATCCTCATCATATCTAGATAAATGTAAATTACACATTTTCATTGAGCACTAAATCGCATATGTGATATATCGTATATGCAATAAATCGCATATGCGATATATCGGAGGTGCGTTATATCGCATATGCGATATATGTTTTATAGAAAATGTAGGGTGGCATCGTGTTGGACACCTTTAACGTATCAAAAGACATAATTCGTCTGAACCTGCGCACAGAGAACTGTTGGACATGCAATTTTTTATCATTACTTACATAATTGCATAGTTTTGTACAGGTTTGGGTGGATTTCAATGGGGAATGTATGTAATAGAAGAATAAAGTCAGCAAGGAAGATGCTTACACCGGAAGAAGCAGAAAATAAAAAACAAAAAAAAAGGAAGAATCAAGAAATCGTCGGCATTCATTACATGAGCAAATAGTTCCCATTCCCCCTCAAGAGATACCTAACGTAGAGGCTAAGGAAGATAATGCAACATTAAACGAAGCTGGTTATACGGAAGTTGATATTATCCATCCATTAGTCGACAGACAATCTTGTGAAGAGTTCAATAATTATGTTACTCCCGATGTAAATGTGACTCAGCAACAACCATGTTCGGTGGTTCAATCTCCTAATCGAAGTTGTGAGCCGGTAGTGGATGTAAATGTCACTCCATCATTTCAAATGGCAAGAAATTTTGCATCAAAATGAAAGAGAACTCCTAAATGAATACAAGTGGATGAGAGCATATTGACTTCCATGGAAGGTAAGGTGGTTAAATGTACTATCCTTCGTCATTCTTCTCAAATAATGAAATAATATTTTGATAACAAATCCAAAGCCGGTAAATGCCAACTATTTTTAGCTTTGCTTAAATCTAGAAATATGGCAACTGTTAGAAGAAATTTAGGCATAACAACAATGAAGAATATGGAATCAAGTAATCACATTGTTAAATCTCTTGCTGTTGCATTCACATCGATTGGTAGAAAAAATCGTTCAAAAGACTGTAATGTGGCTCGTCGTGTATTGGCTGAATCAATTGTATGTAGATCCACAAGACAACGTTGTTTACTTAAATGCACATCAGAAATTGTTCCTTTACATCCAAAGACACTTAAAAAATATTCAGTAAGAAGAGACAACCTTTATGTAGAGGGACAAATGGAAACATTATGGGCATTTAGCGGTAGGTTGCCCCGCAAAGACATGAAGTTAGTCGAAGCAGTGAAGGGCCTAGTGCAAACGTTTTGGCATGATAACACTAGGCCTTCTTCTAACACGAAGGATGTGTTAAAACATTGTAGGGGTTCTCGTCACACTGAACCTCATGTTAAGCATTATCTTGACATGACACAAACTCATCTATTCGAGATGTTTAAAGTTTCCCACGTAGAGCTAAGGCTCAGGCAAAGATCTTTTGAAAAATGCAAGCCTTGGTATGTTAGAATCAATACCATCTAGAACACTTGTTGTTGTAGATACCACATAGAGTTTGACCTATATTACCATACATTTGCACATATACGTCGTTTTTTGCATCCTAACCATGTGCAGGAATGCTCAAGTACAGTACTGCCAATGTCATCCATAGATTTCATCCATAGAATCATGTGTCCGAGGCAAGATGGGTAGACACATTACTTAAAACAATGTGTAGACGGTTCCTGCAACAATTGTGGTGGGCTATCCTTATGGTCTGATTGCATCCATGAAAGTGAAGATCAAGCATTCAGGAATGCAATTGTTGAGAAGCAGAACTATCAGTATGAGACATATCAGCTAAATGATGGGAAAGAAAGCAGGAAGATTAAATTGGTGACTTCACAGGTAAATTCTTGAATATTGACAAATTAATATTCATGTACACACATTTTTTTATGTGGTTTATTGACATATTAATATTCATGTACCAGGTGCGAGTATGTGAATTTATTCCAGAGTTTCGTGGAAATATCCAACAGTACATTCAACATGTCGATATGGCACGGTGGCAAGATGAGCAATTCAAAATATGCCGGGACACCTTCCCTCTCGGAACAATACTATCAGTGGTTGACTTTGCTGAAAATTACACCCTACAACCACAAAATGAAATTCAAAGTCAATACTATCACTCAGAGCAGGTGAGCATAATGGTGCATATCACGTATCGACATGGGCAAGATAGCAGTGAAGAGAAACATGTGATGTTGAAAGAAAGTCACTTCTACATAAGTGACGACCGGATCCATGAAATCCATTACGTGCAACATTGCTTTAAATAATTCTATGACCACGTGATAGCTATGGATATACCATTTTATCGTCATTTCATTTGGTCAGATGGTTTTGCTGGATAGTTCAAGAATGCACGTGTATTTGAATGGTTGTGTTTGTTGCACCTAAAATACAAGGTGCCACATGTATGGAACTACTTTGAAACTGGTCATGGAAAAGGAGAGCACGATGGTGCTGGTGCATGCATTAAAACTGCTCTTCGAAGGGAAGAGATGAAGTTTACAGGTGCTCACCTTCGAGACGTTGCATCTATAGTCCAATGGTGTGCATCTGTCATGGGAGAACAAGAAACAAGGAAACACTTAGTGCGAAGAATATTCTGGGAGATTACAAATGTGGACTGATCACAAACACCTCGGGTGAACACAGTGCATGGAACTCGACAGTTTCATTCAATTAGAAGCTCAGACAACTCGGACCTACAAATTTGGACAAGATTGAAGGCTTGCTTTTGCAGTTCCTATAGCATCGGTGAATGGGGTGATTGTGAGCATACTGATACGGTTGATACATGGGATTGAGTGACACTTGGCACCAATTTCAACGGGGGTAATGAAATAGACCATTTGGAAGATGATCAAACACATATTTCTAGAGACTATGATCACATATCAGATCTCATACAAGCAGGTACATGAGTAGTACCTAAATAAGAAAATGTATTTATGTATTGCTTACTCGACCTTTGTATAATTTAATTTATGTAGAAATTAGAAATGCAAGACCTTATTTACAAAATGTATTGTTAACTCGACCTATTTCCTTTCATAGGTCAGATATATGCAGTGGTTACCCCAAGAAATAATGAATGGGGTTCTAACTATTGGTTGGCACGTTGCTTAGAGGGGAAACAAACCCTTCTAGAACCTGTTACAGATGATGAAAATATTGAATTCCCAACCGGATCGATGGTTATAAAAGGGGAGTACTTGACACTTGCAGCGCAACAGAAAAGGAAGGGTGGGTATGTATATCAGGATTATAGACCAGGAGCTATTGTATACCACTTCACCAACCTAGTAGTTGGTACAAACATCAAGCTCTGCACACTTGCTCACAAAAATAGGTTACATGTACGATACTTGCTACCTCATATAGAGCACAAAAGATTGATGGACACGATTGGCACCAGAGATGATCCGGATGGCCTACTTGTATGAGTGCATTATCAGGTGCGTTATTTAAACCATGTTTGCACATTTTCATTGGGTTCTCTTTTCTTTCTTATGATGTTACTAATGTATAGCCTTTCGTGTGCCTGGGATACAAACACCATCTATGGCACATTGGAGGCGCCAAGAATGGTGTCTTTAGACACCACCAAATATAGTTCAGAAAATAACAAGCTCTCGAGTTGTTGAAATTTACATTTCTTGATGTTTTTAGTTTAATATATACATTTAATTAGGAGAGGGAACTAGAAACACATGATCATCAATACTTGCATGCACCAACTAGGCTTTCATGAGTAACCAATTTGCATGCTCCAATTAGGTTCAAGACAAGGTATGAGATGTCCAACTAGGGTTTGGTGCGCAATCATGCAAGTTAGGAGAGGGAAATAGAAACAAATGATCACCAATACTTGCATGCACCAACTAGGCTTTCGTGAGTCACCATTTTGCATGCTCCAACTAGGTTCAAGACAAGGTATGAGATGTCCAACTAAGGTTTGGTGAGCAATCATGCAAGTTAGGAGAGTGAACTAGAAACACATGATCACCAATACTTGCATGCACACCAACTAGGCTTTTGTGAGTCACCAAGTTGCATGCTCCAATTAGGGTCTTGATACAAGGTATGAGATGTCCAACTAGGGTTTGGTATGTAATCATGCAAGTTATGAGATGTGCTTTATGAGACGGAACAAGGTATGATATGTGCTTTTATTATGATTGTTAGTGGCATTGGTATGGAAAAAGAGAACTCAAAATCATCATAAATTAATTAGTTATTAATTCTACTTGAGGAAAAAACCAAATTCTTTTGTTCAAGAATTAATTTCTTATTCAAGCATTTTCTCAAAAAATACACTAAACACATGTACATTTAATTCTTTTCCCATGGTAGCTTACATATCAAAGTCATGGGTTTCCTTGATGGTTCATATCAAAGTGATCCGAATTTTAGAATCACAGGGCATCTTAATTTACTTTGATATGCATGTCAGTAAGTATAAAGTTGGAACTGGCATTGGAACTGGCAAGGTAGGAGATGTCCAACTAGGGTTTGGCTAGCAATCATGCAAGTTAGGAGAGTGAACTACAAACACATGATCACCAATAATTT
>LPNX010278114.1:51493-95108 GCA_001517045.1 Pseudotsuga menziesii | reverse complement strand
ATACTTGCATGCACCAACTAGGCTTTCATGAGTCACCAAGTGGCATGCTCCAACTAGGGTCAAGACAAGGTATGAGATGTCCAACTAGGGTTTGGTGAGTAATCATGCAAGTTATTAGAGTCAACTACAAACACATGAGATCACTAATACTTGCATGCACCAACTAGGGTTTCATGAGTCACCAAGTTGTGCATGCTCCAATTAGGGTCAAGACAAGCTATGAGATGTCCAACTAGGGTTTGGTGAGCAATCATGCAAGTTAGGAGAGTGAACTACAAACACATGATCACCTTGATACTTGCATGCACCAGCTAGGCTTTCATGAGTCACCAAGTTGCATGCTCCAACTAGGGTCAAGACAAGGTATGAGATGTCCAACTAGGGTTTGGTGCACAATCATGCAAGTTAGGAGAGTGAACTAGAAACACATGATCACCAATACTTGCATGCACACCAACTAGGCTTTCATGAGTCACCAAGTTGCATGCTCCAATTAGGGTCTTGAGACAAGGTATGAGATGTCCAACTAGGGTTTGGTGCGTAATCATGCAAGTTATGAGATGTGCTTTATGAGACAGAACAAGGTATGAGATGTGCTTTTATTATGATTGTTAGTGGCATTGGTATGGAAAAAGAGAACTCAAAATCATCATAAAGTAATTAGTTCTTAATTCTACTTGAGGAAAAAACCATTCTTTTGTTCAAGAATTAATTTCTTATTCAAGCATTTTCTCAAAAAATACACTAAACAATGTACATCTAATTATTTTCCCATGGTAGCTTACATATCAAAGTCATGGGTTTCCTTGATAGTGCATATCAAAGGGATTCGAATTTTAGAATCACAGGGCATCTTATTTTTCTTTGATATATGCATGTCAGTAAGTATAAAGTTGGAACTAGCATTGGAACAAACAACTTTGGATAATTAATGGCCTCAATGCTCTTGATAAAATGTGCTTTCAATGGTGGTGTAAAAACTCTCTAGGTTTTTGTTGACTATGATCTCACTATAAATTGGATGTTAAACAAGACCTAATTGTCAAATACTGCTACTCTTAAGTACATTTATTTTCAGCATGTTTTTGGGAACTAAACATTATTGTTGATTCTCTTCCTTAAGCAAGTCAAATTCTAGAAGATATGGAGTTCGAAGAGATAATTGAAGGGCCCTATTTGGTTTCTTCCTTGTGATTCAAATAAAGGTGACATGTAATATCAATGTATATATTTCACTATTTTGGTTGAGTTAGATAATCTTTTGGTTCATACAGGTTTTTGGATGTATAAGACTATGTGTGTTTTTGGATATTTTCTATAATAGTATTATTATTATTTTTGGACAATTTTTGAAATTGGGATTTTTCTCCCATATAGGACCAACATGGGAGAAATTTTTGGACAATTTTTGAAATTGGCACATTTGCAAAGATCATGTAGTATTTTGTTTGCTGTTATCTATTGGGGTATTTTGATGAGATGGAATTAAAGGCCCGCAGTGGAACTAGGGTTTGGTGAGCAATTTGCAAGTTAAGAGAGGGAACTAGAAACACATGATCACAAATACTTGCAAGCACCAACTAGGCTTTCATGAATAGCAATTTGCATGCTCCAACTAGGGTTACCAAGGTATGAGATGGAACTAGGGTTTAGTGCTCGCAATCATGCAAGTTAGGAGAGGGAACTAGAAACACATGAGATCACCAATACTTGCATGCACCACCTAGGCTTTCATGAACACAAATTTGCATGCACCAACTGGGGTTTATTTCAACAAATTTAGGGTTTGTAGGGTACATGATGTATGTTAGTATGGTATTCAATGAACTCTAGTATCATAGGGTATTGTAGGGTATGATACATGGTATGTATTACACATGCATGCATGACTTAGTGTTAAATGGTACATATTGTTAGTATGTTATGTTATGGTACATGTTATTGTATCACAGTATGGTATGATGTTAGTGTCGTAGGGTAATGTAGAGTATGTTATTGTGTACATGTTAGAATTGTAGAGTATGTTAGTGCATGATACTGTGTGTAAATTAGGGTATGTTATTGTATGTTAGAATTGTATGATGTTAAAAAGTTGATGAGTCATTTAAATTCTTCCTTTAAGTATTGGAAATTCATTTAAGTTAGCACACATGCACGAACCACACATATCATTTTATCACATAGGTGAACCACACATATCATGTTCCAAGACCAAGTCAACCATGATATCATGTTCCAAGATCAACTCAACCATATATATGTATAAATTTGAACCTTGCTTTATATTATATATGTATAGCAATAATGTTGTACAAAAATTGCCATGCCACATGGCCATAATACAAAATAGTGGATCAAAAAGTACATCTGTGTGTACATATGAACAAAAAGATACATCTATGTATGCCCGCTATACATTTTTTCTAGTTATCCCCCATTTTGCTGCCACTGCCAGAGTCTTCGGAGAAGTGTAGCTTTCTTTGTTGACAGTGTCCTATATATATATATATATATATATATATATGCTGTCAACAAATATACATGTACCTTGCAGGGAAGAGGGTTACCAATTTGGGTTTCTTCAAGCACCAAATTAGAGAAAGATATGTACACAAGCGTACAAAGAAAGCAATCTAGACATAAACATACCTGTTGGCTCATCAAAGGCAGGCCACCAGTTTGGTGCTCTTCACGCACCGGTGCCTCACTAGGGGCCTGCATATAAAGCAGCATATATATGTCAATTTCATATAAAAAAGTGAATTAGAGACATATATAATACCTAGAAGGAAAATTATGAACTACCAAAGAAAGCGAAACATACATACCTATTTGGGGGGAGGAGGTGGGTTGACAACAACCTTGCTTTGGTGCTCTTCAAGCACCATTGTCACAAGAGGTTTTTACATAAAGTAACATATGTCAAAGCGATATGTAAGTTACAAAATGATTTTTCCAAAGAAAGCGAAACATAATTAAAAGCATATATAATTAAAAGCATATTTCAAATAATACCTGTGTCTGTGAATCTACCTCTGCATGAGAGGGAATAGGCTGCGAGACAATATACTCATCCTGGGAAACCTGCATAAAACATGGTACATATCAAAATTAGGATACATATTGAATGTTACAATCAAAATATGTATACCAACGTACAAAGAAAGCGATCTACATAAACATACATGCTGGCTCGTCAAAGGTGGGCCACCGGTTTGGTGCTCTTCACGCACCAGTGCCTCATTAGGGGCCTGCATATAAAGTAGCATATATATGTCAATTTCATATAAAATAGTGAATCAGAGACATATATACTACCTGGAAGGAAAATGATGAACTACCAAAGAAAGCGAAACATACATACCTGTTTAGGGGGAAGAGGTGGGTTGACAACAACCTCCCTTTGGTGCTCTTCAAGCACTACTGTCATAATAGGTTCCTGCATAAAGTAACATATGTCAAAGCAATACAAGTTACAAAATTATTTTTCCAAAGAAAGCGAAACATATTTAAAAGCATATTTCAAATAATACCTGTGTCTGCGAATCTACCTCTGCATGAGAGGGAATAGGCTGCGAGACAATATACTCATCCTAGGAAACCTGCATAAAACATGTCAAGTATCAAAATTAGGATACATATTGAATGTTACAATCTATACTATAAATATATAAATAAAGTTGACAAATTAACAAGTATAGTTCTTACCCCTATTGGTGAAGAACCAAACCCATAAGCAATATTGGCAGGCGCATTAATGTTCTCAACATTGATCGATGGACTATGCGATTGTGGTGTGCCATGGGACACCAGTTGCATATTTGTTCACATAAATTGTTAGATAATTAAACAGAAATAAAGTGCGAAACAATTGAAGATTTTGACATGAAACCCTACCCTCGCCAAGAAACTGAATCGAACCATATTTAAGCTGATCTTTGACCTCTAAATTGTCTTGAGCAAGCACTCCTGATGATGATCTCAGAGAGAGATCGAAACGTCGAGCTATAAAAAAGCATTAATGCAGTCTCCGCTCTTCCTTCATAAAAACAATTCACTGCATATGGTTGTTTTTCATAGGTGTTATGATTGTTTTCAAAACAAAGACTATGCTTTTCATGTGGAGATAATTAACAACCGAATATTTTATCTCAAATCATGGTGCTCTTCTCAAATTTTGAATTTGTCTCCAACTGGGAAACTATCTTATCCAAATCTTCTTCTATATAGAAAATATCTCAAACTCTTTCCTTTGAAAAAGTTATTTATTCTCTTGAAGTTGACTTGTTAGGTCTTCATCAATTTTCTTGGCAGATATACTATTTGACTTTTCTTACACCAACAATGGTATTTTCAAATTATTCATGGTTCTTATGTATTTGTTTTAGTTCCTTTATTAGGGAGATAATTTCATCTTCTTGCTTTCAATTTTTTTCCTTCTCCTCTAGTTTATTTGTCAGGGTTTGTTGTGTCTTTTCAATTTTTTCTTTCAATCCAATGTTAAAACCTAAATGTTGGGAACATTTCCCCCTATTGGGCACAGTTCCCCCTATAGTGTGGCACAGTTTACCTCCTGTTATCTCCTAAAATGACCAGTCAGTTTTTCATGATTTTAGGTGATAGGATCGAGTTAAAAAATTTCCTTCTAAATTTTTTAGAGTCAATAAGGAGGTCCTCTTTCCTAGTGTATAGTTAAAAATTTCATCCTTTAAAGTTTTGGGCTTCAAAATCAAAAATTTCATCTTTTGGCAACTAAGCTTGTCTGTGAAAAGTTAGTTAACTGCCGAAACAGGTAGAATTTCCAGAGAAAACTGCCTTTGGGAAAAATCAATTTTCTCAGCCGTGGAATGTCCGTTTTGCATGTTCTAATAGTATATTGACATCTACAGATCATAAGATATCCACTGGCGCTTTTAGATTTTGTTTTATAGCTCAGGAAGTCAGCCAAAATTTCCCCGAAATATCACTTGTCAGAAATTCCTGAGCAAACCCGTCACAGGGCAGCAAGCTAGTGTTTTTGCCCAGATTTGACTTTTTCTCAACCAAATCTCTCGAAGTTGGTTTCTAATGATGTATAATAATTAAATACATCAGGTTTAAGAGTTTATATTGATGTATTTGATGGTTAAGAAGGTTGAAAAGTGAAAATGGTGGACTAGTTAATGAGCAGAAATACTGTATTTTTGCGAAAGGAGGCAAATTCGAATTTCTCATGATGATTCATCAGCCTTGGAAGGCTTTCTACACCTGTAAAGAGAGCCTGTTTTCAGCCACCGAAAAGAAGGATTGTGACGCATTTTCAATGATCATGATTATGTTTCATGGTGGATAAGCTGCCGAAAAATGGAGGGAGCATATATGTCACTTCACTTCAGATGGTACAGACTACACAGAATTTCATAATATATAATTCAATTTGGAGTTTATTTGTCAGTCATTGAGTGTTGATTCATCATTTTAAGTCTCTGTTTTCCAAACGACTGATGCCTATAATCTCGCCCTGTCCCATGTTGCATTGAATATTCAATCTTGTGGCTAAATGATATCAAGTTTATTCCCAGATTTCAGCCAAAATTTTAGTCCAATTAAATGTGATTCATACTCATTAACCCTTTCCTGAGTCTCGAGTTTATACATTGCTTAGCTATGTCTCATTTCTGCCTTGCATGGTTCGTTCACTGTTGAACCATTAATAGAGACTAGTCAAGTTGTAGAGTCTCGTCATCTTTGCTAGAATCTACTTAATATCTGCCAGAAATAATTGATCTAGTCTGTGACTCATAAAATAGTTACTACACTCTGCCTGTGACTCGAATTGTGAGGGAAGTGTCTTTTCAATTGCACATATCATCTTCGGGTTTAAAGGGACAAATCACCATCAATATGGCAAAGACTAACCTTCCATTGAGAACAAAATTGGGCGGGGTTTGGTATCTAGAGTCTCACCCACAGGTGGCATATTTCTTCAAGTCATCAGGTGTCTTTGACTACTGTGAGAAACTAACCAGTTTCAACCAGCAGCTTGCTAAATCATTTTCTCAGGGTTACAATGCCAGAACTGTAAAGATTGGAAAGGAAGAATTTCATATTGATGAGGCTGCCATATCTGAATGCACAGGTCTTCCTAGGATAGTGCAGTGTTGGTTCAAGACCACTCAATCCTCAAATATCGAGTTCAGGTCTTACCTCCTACCAGCTCGTAAAGACATAATCTGGAAAAAAGATATTCCCATATATTTCCTTGAGCCTCAATGGCAAGCCCTTTTGAAAGCCATATTTATCTACATAACCTGTGAAGGCCGTTATCATAGAGTGATGCATTACCACTTTAAACTATTGAATCTTTTCACAGGGAGGGAGATCATTAACTTGCCTTATTTTCTTCATAAAAATCTCACCAAAATGTCAAAGCAGGTTCAGGCCAAACCGACCAAGCTAGCCAGCAGGGTTTCACATCAAGGTCTTATAACACTATTGATCAAAGAGTTATTGAAGAAGAGGAATGTAGACTGGAACTATTTTTTATTTTGGAATGAGTTTCCTACAGAACTGGCCAAAGAAGAGGCAGCCAAACAGAGTAAAGGCAAGAAGAGCATTACTCCAAAAACTAGCAAAAGAAAAAGGAGAGCCATCTCTCCTCAAACTCAAACAGAATCACCTTCCTCATCAAAGAAGAGAAACAGGTCAAAAAGAAAGTTAGTTTTCGAGCAGTCTCGAGATGCTCCTCAAGGAAGTAACCCCTCGAATCTCCCTTATTCAGACTCAGAGCTTGAAACTGAAGATGAAAAAACACAGGAAACAGGGCAGCCATTTGAAGAAGAGAAGAATCAAGAGCTTCTCTTATCTGATGTACCAAGCGTGAAACTGTCAGAAGGTTTAGCTGCCGAAAGTCTGTTTTTACAGATTGCTTCAATTTTCACCCAGATCTCAAAATTTTCAGTTGGGATAGCAGGAGGTTGTTCAAAACAAACAGGTTATGAATTATTCTACCAGTATCTAAAGAGTGTTTGTATCAGTTTAAAGTCAAAATGGGTTTTTTGCTAGATCTTGGTATCTTTGAAAAGCAATATCCCAGGGATTGGTTGCCACATCATCAAGATCGATTTTGTTATGTACCAAATCGAAGCCCACTAAGCCTTGGGAGGCTGACTCCACTTCACCAGCTATCAACATGAGAAAGGGGACCAACACATTATCATTTCCTTGTTTTGAGGGATCTTTCCCTATCTTTTTGTATTTGTTGTTCTAGTTACTATTTTTAGTATAGCAGATCCATGTTTTGAGGATCTGAAGACTGTTTGTAAAGTCTATAAAGCCTAAGAACTCAGACTGAGAGAGGGGTTCAATCTTGGAGAGAATTTGGCCTATGTACTGATTGCTTATCCTAATACAATCACAGTCTTCTTTTGCTACTGTCATCAGACCATTCGTCTATCTTTTTATTCTGTACTATGTTTGAGTTTAGCTCAGCTTTATGCTCATGAACTTGAATGAAGGATTTCTTTATTGTTTAGTATGACCCTGCATCCAAATGTACTTGGTTATTTAAACCCTGCATTACATGTACTTGGTTATCTAAATGATATTCTTCATACCTTTCTGTTATATTGTATCTGATTGGCAGTCTCTAAAAGCACTGGTTCATTAAGATGTTCTGATAAGTTAATCCTTTCATTGTGCTTTCTTGGTATCCCATTGATCCACCTGTTGAAAAACATTTATTTCTTAAGTTACCAAGCATACTTAGCCATAACCACTAAGTAGTTTCTTGGAGTGATAACACCTCCTATATGGCAGTGTATTACATATTATTGATGTAGGCTTGGGTCTATTAGTCGTTATTGCACACATATGTCTCCTATATAGTAAGGTGATATTCTCATATTAGTAAGCATTGCATATTGTCTTGTCTTGGGTACATAATTACATTGTGTAAGGAGGTTCCTCCCTCAAAGAGGATTATTATTTATCTTTGTTCTTCATTATTCATGAATGGATTACTCTCTTTTATCATGTTTCTACTATTTGTCTGTTATTTATGGGACTTGGTTGTATAACATCCAAAACTAATCTTTTAGTCCCTTCTTTTGAAATATAATATTCATCTTGATACTTTTGCAATTGCTCCATTAATGATTAGTTTTCTCTTTCATCTTTCCTTAGTTCACGTAGAGAACTAATAAGTTCTTCCTCTAGATATACTTATTCTTCGGTTTCAAAGTCTTCTTTATCTTTGGAGACTTTGCTTTTTCTCTCAATGGCTTCATCATTTGTTTTGGGTTGTACCTCATTTTATTGAGAGAGTTTCTTTTGAATAAAGATAGTATATATTCTCCCAGAGCTATGTAGTTTAATTCCATTGTCCCATTTTGTTCTTCTCACAAATGATACGCCATTCAAAATTGCATTCATTTTCTTTGGATTGTTTTTGTGTAGATTATTTGTTATTGAACCTTTTGGTTGATTCTTTGGATTTGTGTATCCATTATGAACTACACTCCAAATGTCAAGCTCAACAACTTGCATATATGCCTCTATTCTTATGCTCCATGGTACATAATCTATTCCATTTAAAAAGGGAACTTTTTTAGGATATACTGATTGAAAATCCATGAGTAATCTATGGGATATGTCTTCTAGTTGTCAAACTATGTGAATAAAACATGCTTTGACACCAATTGTTTGAATATTTATAGATGTTGAGATGGCGGGGGTGAATCGATATTAGACACTTCTACTAATTTTAACTTCATCACTTCAAGTAATAATCACACATTAATAAAACATTCAACAACTATTCAATACAAATGCACAATACATAATGATTTTAAATCAAAATCCAAAGAGGGAGAAAACCACCAAAGTTGTATCATTTATTAATATCCACAGAGCATTGTTTGCAAGGTATTTGTTGAATTTGGATTCTGAGGAGCACATGCACTAATTTGTTGAATTTATGAGTTTTGATGGCACGATGGAACTTGTTTTACCTGCACTAAGTATATGTGTTTTTATGAATGGATGGTAATGTTGTTTCGAAGTCCGTGAACAATTTATAATAAGTTCAGTTAATGGCTCCATTATATTCTTTACTATTATGTAAAGGTGTGTTAATACGCCTACCCAGGTAGAGACAAATTTAGTATAAAGAAAGTAAAGAACAATGTTCAGCTCACGCACCCAAGCGAGCCCGCCTTTCCAAGGTTGTCTGGATGTATTTAATTTATAGGGAAATTTATGAGTTTTGATGGCAGACAGGAACTTGTATTACCTGCACTATTTGATGACTATTGCATTAGTTTGGTATGTATTTATGTGTATATCCGGATATTTTTGCAACACGGATAAGTAGCCTATGTTTTATAGAATTCCTGAATCGGAAAAGCTTTAGTATGCTCTATTAATTCTTCCGTAGAAAAATTTATGAATTGAAATTACAGAGAGACTGAAGAAGGTTCAATAGAAACATAAAATTGTTGAGTGCTAGTAGCTGCTTTTGCTTTTAGAACTAAGATCTGGTCGCATCCCTGAAAATGTATACATGCTATGGAGTTGTTAAACATTTTCATGTTTCATTTATAACATAGTTTTTGGTTGTATATTTTCTAAATCTTAACAATTATTTTTTAATCATTTACATTAGAAATTTGCCTAGGTTGTTTGGAATCTATTTTTTATAAATTAAAAAATAGGTTATAGTTGTTAAAATCCATTTCTACACATAAAAACTTTCATAATTAGGTTTTTATAATTAGGAAATGGTTTGTGGCTGATAATAATTTTTACTCTTTCACAAAGTTATTGAAATTCAGTTTTATAATTATGAAATGTTATTTTTTAATAATGAATTTCTCTTCAAAACAAGACTGTCTTTGTGTATAATATATATAATGAAATGAAATGGTATTTTTGTGTATAATCAATATATATAAAAAATGATATAGTTTCGGAATTTGTATTATGTTTATAATACATGTAAATTCAAATAAAATATGTTAAATTAAACAAATATATTTATATGTTTGTAATACATGTCAACTTAAATACTTATGTTTTTTTATGTTTAGGGTTTTTCTCTCATGCTTATGATAAAAAGGTCTTTCGTCCTCCTTTTATAATCAACATGCCAAAAAATGAGGATAGAGGCTATATTTCTTCTTATTGATAAAGCTACAACCCTTATATTTGCCTTTATTTTACAGTATGTTCTATTTCATTCACTTAATAGAATTTGAGCTTATTGTATCACCATGTTTCTTTCAATAAATTTGTCTATCTCGTTCTATATGCTCATAAATATTTTTTCTTAATCTTGGGCTTATGCAAGTTAATGCTTCCCTCTTGTGACACATTAGTTTCAATGGAAATTTGAAGAAACAATAATAGGGTGGCTAGTAGGAATTATAGAGGTACATGCATAGTGCAATTTTCAACTTAGATCCATCGAAAATTGGTAGTAACATCCAAAGAAGATTCTGGATGTTCATGTTATGGCATTGATGCTAGATATTTTTATTGATGCATCTAATAATAGAAAGAGTGATTAACTACCTATATATGTGATCCTATACCTCTCTCAAAGATTTCCATAAACAAAATTCAATATTAACTTAATAGAGTAGGGAAGGAAGCGGGCAGGGAATTACATTTACCTAATGCAAGAATAGTGGAATATAAAGCACCTTCAAGGGAAGGAACTGAGGAAAATTTACATTTACCTAATGGAAGAACATAAGAATGGAAAAGCATATTGAAAGCACATCTACAAATGTAAAGTAGAAGCCAATGACGTGAACTACCTCCTATAGTTCTTGAAGTCTCTATTAATCCACAAGTGTATATAGTTTAGAATATACACTAAATATGCCTAATGTAATATACACTAGTGTATATGCCCTTTGTATATACATACCATCCTGCTAGAATATAATAAACTAAATCCTACTAGAATATAATATACATACCATGCCGTACATTTTTTTAAATGCTTGAACAAAATGGATAAGAACGAGAGGGCCCTTCTTTGTCTGGAAAGGCACATGATATTCTTCAAACAATATTACCTAGTTCTATTTAAATTAGGGCTATTAATCTACGGAAGCAATTTTTTTCAAACTTACCATGAGTGTTTTCCCATTAGAAGCAATGTCACAGTCATGAAAGCACCACATCTCAGCTCCTTATTTAATTTGAAACTCAAAATTTGCATATGTCAAGCCTAGTGTATATACAAGCCAAGCCTAATATAAATTACATACCAAATATTTGTATATACACTAAAATATATACTAATTTGTATACACTAGAATATACACTAGTTTATATACTTGCTAGATACACAATATGTAATACCCCAAAATTTCATAAAAATTTAATTTTTTTCTTGCGACAATTAATGTTTAAAATCATCGATAAAGAGAGTAACTTAACTGCTAACAGTTAATGTTCTAAAGGGTCTAATCTAGAAATTAAAACAAAATCCTTTATAAATTTCTATAATTGCATACTTCACTATCTGCATTCAAAACTAAGTATTGAAAGATTGATTTAGTAAGTAATGATCTGAAGTAGTATGAGTTGAAAACAACTGTTTGTTTACTATGTACTAAAGTTTGTATTCTACTTAAATGAAGGAACTTCAGTTCATGCCCGAGGCTTACATAGCTCTTGAAGCTAATGTAGTGAAATGATGATTCTTGTTACAGATCTTTTTACAGGTAACTTTTATTTTTCAGTTTTAGGCTCAAGAATTCAAATTCGTCAGCAGTAAAATCAAAGCTAGGGTAATCGTTTAATTTTAAAGTTTTTGACTAGAGCAGGTACTACATGACTCATTCTTTTTGTCTATTGTTATTATAAACTTTGTTTATTTGCTATATTACTAAATTCTAAACTTGTCATGTTCAACAGTCAAAGCTCGCTAAATCTAAAACCTCTTGTTTAGGCTTGTAGATAATATTATTTCTTGATTTATGGGATGGAATGTTCATTACCTAAAGAACAGAACAAAATATAAACCAAAAACCTTTGCATAAACTAATTCTCACTATATGATTTTTATATTATAAGTATAAACCCTATCTATGCAAAAACTAACTATAATACCTTTACAAGACTATGCTAAAGCATTTCTATATTTAAAATCTCATGCTTATATGTTTTCAACTAAAATATTAACAAAGGTTATGTATAACCTTTTGCAGGATTCACCCAAGCTCTCAAAACTA
Organism: Pseudotsuga menziesii; assembly: GCA_001517045.1. NCBI lineage: Eukaryota > Viridiplantae > Streptophyta > Pinopsida > Pinales > Pinaceae > Pseudotsuga > Pseudotsuga menziesii. The sequence goes on along the minus strand of LPNX010278114.1, from coordinate 82,881 downwards.
TAGAGAAACACCCACAAATTAAAGTTGAGGTGGAAAATGCGTGGCTAACGGTTAGTGGATAGGGTTTATGTGTTGGAAAACCCTACTACAAAATCGATCAAACCCTAAATTTTTGCATTGTTAACCAACATTTTGGTGTTGTGAGTAGCACCACTAGGATCATGGCCTCTTGGGCCTTTGATGCCATCGTTTAGCTACATGAGTGACGGCCTTCGATGCCAAGATTTAGCTCTGTGAGTGACTTAACCCACTTATCAGCCAAGTTGAATCCTCTGATTAATAGCAGTGTGGTTACTGGATCTATAACCCACAGCTTAATTTGTGGATTTCGTTGATAGTAGGGAGATTTGATTTTGTCGTGGATTTTGTTGTTTTCTTTCTCATTCTCGTCAAGGTCTATTTTTTCAATGAAATTGTTGAGCAGTAGGATGGCCATGCTCCTATAAAATTTGATACTTGAGCTTACAACCTTGCAAATATGATTTTGGATTCATCTATGGGTATTTAATTACGTTGTTATTCTTCCATTTCTAAGGATTGTCGCTTCTTCTTAACCCTTCTTGTGTCGATCTTGGAATTCACATGGTACAACTCTCCCACAGAGTTTTATTTCCTAAGTATCGAAGTTAATAATTTTGTATACATATATAAATCAGAAAGCATGGTAAGTTTATTATGTTTAAAGGCGCATTCACCTTTCAAAGGTTATTTTAGTGCAACCAGTGAAGAAACTTAGGGGTCGCCTTGTAGAATCCAATGTGCCCTTCTCTCCCTCGTCCCTGGTCCAGGGAAATTCCAAATATATCTGAATTGAACCAATTTATTGCATAGTTTCTTGGTTTTCCCTGCAGCATCTCCATATACCCAATCTGTATAAGAGATCGATTTGTGATGTTCTATAATTTGCATGCATTATTTGGGAAGTATAGAATCTGAAGATGCCATGGGCCTTCCAGAAACAATTCCTATCAGAATCAAGTTTTCTATGTTAGAAAAAATAACAAAAATTCATGTCAAAAAGTCTCTTCAGCACAATTGGCACAGTCTACATATAAAAGCATGGCATATGTAAACCTAATAGCTGAAAAATTAACTACTACTCATATAGTAGTAACTATTAAAGGCTAGTTTAAAGATGTGCTCTTCCATTACAAACCATAAAATTTCAATGGCGCAAATTGCACAAACCACAGAATTAAACTTGCATGAGTCACACAATTAAGTTAAATAACACACATGAATTCATTTGTGAAAAAGCATACAAGATATCACTATTCACAACAGCAAGAATAATGACTATGAATAGCAGTACCATATAGTTTAAGTTTGTTGCAAAGAAGCAATGACAAAGTGTGGCCTTATTTGGTGACATCCCTAATTTTAATACAGTAAAGGTTATGCCTAGATGTGACTAAACGGGGACAATGGTGATTTCTAAATCAACATAATTTTTGAAATAAAAATAAAACAACCATTACATTACCTCTATAACCACCAGGTTTAGGCCTCTGGTAACATTCATCCACACCCTACATCTCAGCCATTCTAGAGTCCAAGCCATCAAACTGGTATCTTCCCTAAGGCCCAATCACATTGTCCTCATGTCCTATTCTATCTTGAGAATTAGGAGACCTACGACCATTATAAAAAACAAGAATGTTCATCAAAACTCACCATATCCATGATGGATTCCAAGTAGCTTACCGGAAATTCAAGCTCCCTGGTCATCTTGAACGAGAAAGCGCTCCCTCAAATGCCCTTGATGGTAACCCTTCTCCGCCTGCGGTCACATGGGAAATGATTTATCGTGGCCTGCGAAGGATCTATGGGGTTCATAGACTTCTTATCACCGAGAGTTTCATGGCTCCATATTCGATCCAAGATGCTCATTTCGTAGGCTTTGCACTGAACGCAATCGAAGGAAACTAATCCATAACAATGAAACCATGTTAAAAAACATAAACGTGGTGATTTCTTATTGACAAGGTGTGTGGCAATTTTTTATTGGGCAGACAGACGACGATTCTACAGTGTTCTAAAACCCAACTTCTGAGAGAAAAATGCCTTACAGTGTAATTATGGGAGAGAAAAAAATTACACAAACAATATAAAATATAATAGAAACAACAAGATTTATTTTGGAAAACCTTATGCAGGAAAAAACATCCAATAAAGATATTCATTCATGGCCGAAACCGGTCATCCAAACCATGTGACTTTGCTAAGCTTGCCTTCAAGGCCCCTTACAATGGAGGATTGTGCCCCTATTTACATGGTTCTTTACATGAAAATAATACTGGCAAGAAACCAGGCTACCAAAACTGTGTGCCCAAAACCACTTACAACCTTGCTCATTCGCGAGTCAAGTTTAACCCTAAAAAATATTTCCCTCCAATTAAAAAATTAACTATAGTATCTTAATTTTAAAAGAAACTAGTTTGAAATTTTATGTTACAACGCCATGAAAACAAACCAGCAAAAGTCATAACCATGAATATAAATATTATTTTCCATTTCTTTGCTTTAGGTAACTGCAAATTAGAGGATCGAATAGCTAGAAACAAGAAATAAAGAAAAACATATGAAGGATACAAGAAACGTAAAGGGATACACTTGCTGTATTTAGAAAATCAACAAATCCTCATCAAATTGTCAAAGGTTTTCCACCATTATATTTTTCATGAGTGCCATTAGATTTCAAACTGGTCAGTACCATGGATTGTTGGGTCTGGTGTTATCTCTTTGTTATAACTCTTTTTTAGCGATTCATGGGGAAAGCATCAAGCCAATAGATAAAAAACTTTGGAGTTCAAATTGAGGAAGAAAACCCAATCACATGCAATTGAAATTGAGTTTGAATTTGAAATGAATGGAAAAAGAATCAGAAATTAATGAATAAAAAGAGCAATAACAACCATATTACTCACTTGTGTGTACTATGGAAGTAAATTGGCCTTAGTTTTTTCTAATTAAACTTCCTTATAACCATGAGAGTCAATCCTTGGTCACTTGATGTATGCATGTATACTTTACAGAGTGCTTGACAAAAACCAGTGGTGAATGATTATTGGACAAATGTCCACTCATTGGGCGCATAATTTGCGTAGTGTTTTACGAAATAAATGGTTAATTATTATTAGAGAGATGTCCTACTCCTTCCAATTGTGCTTGTGGTAGTCTCTTGCCAACTGATTTATAGTAGTCCTGATATTCCTTGGATGAAATAGAACCACTTGAACAAATGCTTCATTTTGTGACTTGTTGGAGAAAATTTGGGGTGGTCTCCACCCAAAGGAAATATGCAATACATGTTCACGTAGGAAGTATCACATATATGTATCAATGCACACAAACTAAGAGGATACTACACATAGGTGAACTTATTAGGGTTTTGATATGACCAGGGTTCCTAGGTGCACGATGGGGACAACAATTCAACTGAATGAATCAAGTACTATTATGGTGGAAGCATAATAATAATAAGCAAGGAAGGAAACACACTACATACATAAACATACACACAAAGGCAATATGCAAGAATTCGAACCAATCTCTATTACTTCATTATTTCTCTATTACTTGCTTGCATGCTTGTATATTACAATAATGTACACGCTTAAATTGAATGCTAAGAACACTTGGGTTGTCTTCCTGTTACGTTTAGTTACAAGGGAAGTTGGAACATTCCAGAAGTTCAACTGTTACAAACAACTCGAAGATAGAGGGACAATCTGTCGAAGTCATGTCGAGGTGTTGAATCTTTCGAAGTCGACATTGAACCTGCCGACGTTGGGTGGATCATACCTCCTTCCTTAAGAAACAATGGTTCCCATTGTTTTCTTGTACAAATGAGGAAACTTGTTGGTTAGTTTAGTAGCAGAGTACCATTTTCCTTGTGATGGGATTTGTCCGACTTTAGCCACCTGAAACAAGGGAATTGTGTTCATCCTTGTATGGTGTATTCTTCCTCCCACTAATCTAGGTCATTCCTAGATGCACATTGGGGACAAAATTTGACTAAATGAGTCGAGCATTGTTATGGCGGAAACATAGAAAAAGAGCAAGTAAAGAAGGAACTACACTATGTCAACCGAAAGTATGCGCACAGACAATTTGCAAGAATTCGAACCTTCTCTCTGAAAATTTGGTCCCTTGTAACAATAATGTACATGTTTATATAGAATGTTGAGATTCTTGGGTGACTAATCGTTACGTTCAATTACAAGAAGTTATAACGATTCAGAAGTTCAACCCTCGCAGATGATTGAAAGACAAATACATTATGTCGATGTTCGACAGGTGCTGGCAAGGCATGTCGAGATGTTGTATGTTGAGCGGGAAACCTGTCAAGGTGCGAACTTGTTGAACCTTTCAAAGCAATTGAAGAATTTGAGTAGTCGAAGTGATAGACTTTGTCGAATTTTGACAACATGCCAACTCTGGGTGGGATCATTCCTCCTTCCTTAAGAAACAATGGTCTCCATTGAGTATTTGTTCAGGTGAGTAAAGTTGTTGGCTACTTTAGTAACAAAGTACCATTTTCCTTACATGGGGAGTTGTCCAACTTTAGCCACCTGAAACAAGGGAATGGAATTCATCCTTATATGGTGTATGCATCGTCCCACAATGGTGCCGCAAGGAACAGGTTCCTGAACATATGGATTGATGTCTTCAGGTTCTGTTGTATGCAAGTCGTTATGTTCCAATAATGGTGCATGGTATGGTCAAAGTAGATCTACATTTAATACTAGATGTAGGCCAAGGAATGCAGGAATGTCGAGCTAAAAAGAATTTTCTCCAATCTATTTAAGGATACTATATGGACCATATCACAAAGGTTTTCATCTTTCTATATGGACCAGTGAAGCACTCCTTCTTTAGATGTAACCAAACCTGATCCCCAATTTGGAATGAATGAGGAATACAATTATTTTTGTGTCAGTCCTTAGCTTTTGCATTATCTCCTTACAACATTTCATGTGCTTGCTTCTGGATGTTGTAGATTTGATCTCTAAACTTTAATGCTTTCTCCACATCTCATCCTTCGAAGTCAGTGTCATTCGACTGTGTCGAGGAACTGGACAAGTCGATAGGCGCTGAGGGTTGAAATCCGTAACAGATATCAAATGGATTCTTTCTCATAGAACTATGTTGAGTATGATTGTAGTCGTGATGTATGTATGGAAGGTTGTCATCCCATGTTCGATGATGCTTGTGGTTGTACATGCAAAGCAGTTGTACGACCAAGTGATTTACAAATTCTGTATGTTCGTCTATCTACGGAAGGAAGGTTGTTGACAAAGAAAATCTCGTGCCGAGTTGTTTCCAAAGAGTTTTCCAAAAGGTACTGACAAATCTAGCATCTCTGTCATAAATAATGGTCATCGGGAGGCCATAATGTTTCCACACATGTTTGAAGAAGACCTGATCACTATGTTGTGTTGTCATATTCTTCTTGCATGGTATGAGTATAGCCATATTGGAAAATCAGTTAAATACTACTAAGATTACGGCATGCTGATGTTTTTTAGTAGGATATCCTGTCAAGTAGTCCATAGAAACAGATTCCCATGGTCAACTAGGAAATGGAAGGAGTGTATACAACCCTTGTCATCGATTCAGTGGTTTAGCAATGGCACAAACCACACACCATCGAATGTACTTGTTGATGTCAGATTTAAGTGAAGGCCAGTAAAAATACTTTTGGAGGATAAAAAGTGTTTTAGTGAATCCAAAATGTCCTACAATATTGCTGTAGTGCGCATCCCAAATGAGCTTCTGTCGGTGCTCATCGATCAGTATACAAAGTTTTCCAAGCTTGTATAGCAATGTGTCTTTCAAGAAGTAGTCAGTAGTAGGTAGCATGTCAGTATGAAGTTGTCGATAAATTGCAGAGAATTCGTTGTCTACTGAATACAATTGTGGCCAAGTAGTGGTGTCATAACCCTGCATACTCTTCATTGTAGATAGTAGAGTAATGGGTGGTCGGCTGAGACAATTGACTGCGGCATTGGATTTGCCTTTTCAATAATTAATTACCAACTAAAATTGTTGCAGGTAATTAATCCACTTGAATTTTTGAGTCGTCTGTAGTTTCGACTAGGACAAAGAAAACTGTAGATGCTTATGGTCAGAGAGGATGATCGTTTCGTTGTCAAGAATGTAGTGGCTTCATTGCTTAAGAGCTTTCACAATGCCTTATAGTTATGTTTCTTACATTGAATACCTTATGACGATGTCATTGAAATTTTCAGAATGAAACAGGACTGAGTGACCTAACTGAGTGATCACTGTGCTGAGAACATAGTCTGATGCATCTATCTCAATCTCAAAGTGTTGATGCAAATCAGGTAACACAAGTACTGGTGCAGTACAAAGCTTGTTTTTGAGTTGTTCAAAATCTTGTTGCTATGTCGATATCCATTTAAAGACATTTTTCCCATTTCCTTTCATCAACTGATTCAGAGGCCATGCGATGTGGCTAAAGCAGAGCATCAACCATAGATAGAAATTCGCCAAACCAAGAAAACTTATTAGTTCATGAATGTTTTGAGGAATGGGCCAATATTTGAGGATTTGTACTTTTTATGGGTCGACATGAATGCCTGCAGAGTTAATTACATACCCCAAATATTCAATGATGGTCATCACAAATGATCATTTGTCCATGTTCATATATAGTTGATATTGTTGGAGAGTGTATAATACTTATCGAAGCTGTCGGAGATGTTCTTCCCATGATCGAATGAAAATTAAGATATCATTAAGAAAGACAATGACACACTTTTCAATGAAAGGTCGTAGAAGGTCATCCATAAATCTCATGAAGGTTACAGGTGCATTGATTAAGTCGAAAGGAATGACTAACGATTCAAACAATCCTTACATCGGTGGACTCGATCGGAATTTGATGATATACTGACTTGAGGTCGAGTTTTGTAAAGAACTTAGCACCTTTCAGATTGTCGATGAGTTCATCTATCCATGGAAGAGGGTATAAGTTCTTTACTGAGATTTTGTTGAGACATCGATAGTCGATGCAGATGTGCCAATTCTCATCTTTCTTTGGAACTAGGATGACTAGACTTCCACAAGGATAGGAGATGGGGTGGATATGACCCTTGTCATTCAAATCATGGATTTTCTTGCAAATTTATTTGTTCTCGAGAATGGATCTTCTAGAAACAAATGCGTTAGGTAATGAAGAACCAAGAACAATTTCAATGGATTATTTTACCTGACAATGCAGAGGTACTTCGTTCGGCTCTTGAAATACGTTATGGTATTCCTCAAGAATGCGGTCGATCTGTTGTTGTTGTCGAGCGTTGTGTTGATCGGTGAGTTGACTTGTTGCTGCATTCTTCCTGGAATGTTGAGGCTTTATCATAATTAATGTGAACTTTTGAGCATGATTGATAAGCTTCTTTGTTTTTTTGGCAGATATCATAGAAACCGTTGATGTGGGTTGGCGCTCTGGTATGTTGTACCATTCATTGCAAATTTTGACAATCACCTTCTAAGGCCGTGACTGATATGTATTGTGTCAATCCCATAGGTAAGGTTTTCCAAACATGGCATTGGCTACGGAAAGCAGTGCCACGTCATAGAGTACTTCATCTTCAAAAGGCTTAATGAAGTAGGTGATTCTGCATTGGCGTATGATTCTTAGTTCCTATCCATCCTTCATCCAATCGATATTGTAAGGTTGAGGATGTGCAGTGGTGACAAGACCTAATTTCTTCACAATATATTCAAAAACAAATTTCTTCTGGCTACCATTATCCACAATCATATGTAATGGATTTTTCTGAACCCATATCCATGTATTGAATAGGCGTTCTCATTCCTCCTCATTGACGGTATTCAAGGCTGTCGGAGTAGTCAAATTCGAAGCGAAGAGGGATGATGCCTCTGGATCAGATTCTACTAGGGTACTGTCGAACAAGTCAGATGTCGACAATTTTTCCAAAAATGTCTTCTGATATTTGTACTGACTTATCATGCCATGCTAAATTGTGATAATCACACCATTTCTCGGTAGGATATTGTTTGTTGCGGCCCCTCCTGTCTTTCTGAAATTTATTCTTTTGATGTTTGGGATTTGGAGTCGGCTGAGAAGGGTTCTTAAACTTGTCAGAATCAGATGGTGACTTTTTTTCGGATGTTCGACTTGTTGGCTTGTTCATGAAATGTGATTTTCATTTTTGCTTAGCTTCAAGCTTTTTGTTGTAATGGAATCCATCCACAAGCGTACTGGAAGTCAAAAACTCCATCTCTTGCTGAATGTACAGGGATAAACAGCTAACGTACTTCAAGACAAGCAATTTCTCTTCTTCTTGGACATGAATTCTAGCCATGAGTGGATAGAAATCATCGGTGTAACTCTGTACAGACTGGTCTTTCCATTGACTTAGTTGATGTCACTTCTTATATCGTTGTTCAAGATACTTGGGCAAGTAGAACTCCTTTTGGACATATTCAACAAATTTTAACCATGTTTCTATGGTTTTGCCTTCTTTTTCCATCTTTGTTGATAAATTTTCCCACCAACAGTGTACAGAGGTTAACATCTTCAAGGATGCAATGGTGATCTTTTCCGCCTTGGAGAGTTGGTTCATAGAGTAGTAATATTCCAGTTGTTGTACCCAATTGTTGACAGATTCTGCGTCAATCTTGCCTTCAAGATTCGGTATGTCCAGATTGATTTGCACTTTGAAGGGGATCATTTTATCGAAGTTAGGTCGCATCGAGTATTCCTCGGAGTTCGAAGCGACTTGCATGAGAATCTTGCTTAATTGGTTGGACATTTCGGCCCACTGGTGAGCTAGTGCTTTTTATATGAGTTGTTATGTCTCGTCAATTTCATGTCTATTGTCTTATTCTTCGGCCATCTTTTCTGAAGTCAAAGGAAGTGTCTACTCGTGTTGCTGAGTTTGCGAGCATGTTTGAATAGGCATAAGTTAAATAACTTCGATGGAAGTGATGATGTAACTTAAGATCTAAAAAATATCAATCTCTAATACCAATGATCCAGGTTGTTCCTAGGTGCACATTGGGGACAACAATCGACTGAATTAGTCAAGCACTGTTATGGTGGAAGCATAGAAAAAGAGTAGGTAAAGCAGGAACTACACTATTTCAACAGAAAGTATGCACACAGACAATATGCAAGAATTCGAACTAGTTTCTATTATTACTTCTTCTTTCTAAAAAGTTGGTCTCTTGTTACAGTAATGTACACATGTATATAGAATGTTGAGACGCTTGGGTGACTACTCATTATGTTCAGTTATAAGAAGTTATAATGGTTCATAATTTCAATTGTCACAGATGACTGGAAGACAGAGACATTTGGTCGATGTTTGACAGGTGTTGACAAGGCATGTCGAGATGTTGTATGTAGAGTGCGAAACCTGTCGAGGTGTGGAATTTTTGAACCTGTCAAAGCAGTTGATCAAGTAGTCAAGTAGTCGAAGTGGTAGACTTTGTTGACGTTCGACAACATGGCAAATCCTGGTTGGATCACCCATATGGTGTCGCAAGGAAGAGGCTCCTAAAAATCTAGATGAATGTCTTCAGGTTTTGTTGTCTACAAGTCGTTCTGCTCCAACAATGGTGCATGGTATGGTTGAAATAGATCCACATTAAATACTGGATGCACACCCAGGAATGAAGGAATGTCGACCTAGAAATTTTTTTCTCCAATATTTTTAAGAATAATGTACAAACCATATCACAAAGGATTCAGCTTCCTGTATGGGTCAGTGAAGCGTTCCTTCTTGAGATGTAACTAGACTTGATCCCCAATTTGAAATAAATCAGGGATACGATGCTTATCTTTCCAGGCCTTATATTTCACATTAGCTCATTGCAACATTTCATGTGCTTGTTTTTGGATGTTATAGATGTGATCTCGAAACTCCAATTCGTTTTCAACTTCACGTTGTTCAGATTTGGCGTCATTCAATTGTGTCGATGAACTAATCAATTTAATGGGCGTTGAGGGTTGAAATCCATAACATATATCAAATGGAATATTTCATGTAGATTTTTGTTGAGCACGATTGTAATTGTGTTGTATATATGGGATACTATCATCCAATATCTGACGATTCTTATGGTTGTACATGTGGAGAAGTTGCACTACCAAGTGATTCACAACTTCCATATGTATATATGTTTAAGGATGGAAAGTTGTTGATAAGGATGGTCTTGTATCGAGCTGTTTCCAAAGAGTCTTCCAAAATATGCTGAAAAATATGGCATCTTTATCGGAAATAATGGTCATCGACAAGCCATAGTGTTTCCATACATCTTCAAAGAAGAGTTGAGCAGTCTTTTGCATTGTCATAGTCTTCTTGCATGGAATGAGAATGGCCATCTTGGAAAATTTGTCGACTAAAACTAAGATTGCATCATGAAGATGTTTGGTAGTAGGATATCCTATCAAGTAGTCCATATAAATAGATTCCCATGGTCGACTACGAACCGACAAAGGCGTGTATAATCCTTGTCATAGATTCAGCGGTTTAGCAATTAAACAAACCATGCATGATCGAATGTACCTATTGATGTCATACTTAAGTGAAGGCCAATAAAAATATTTGGAGGATGGCAAGGGTCTTCGTTACTCCAAATTGTCACACAGTCTTGTTGTAGTGCATATCCCAAATGATCTTATGTCAATACACAAAGTTGTCCAAGATTATATAGTGAAGTACCTTTCAGGAAATAGTCGGTAGTGGACGACGGGTCGGTTTGAAGTTGTTGATAAATTGCAGCAAAGTCACAGTGTAACACCCTAGTTTTGATCTTGTGGTATTGAATTACATATGATGTAAATAAAGTATTTAATAGTGGTGTGGAGCTAAAGGAAAATGCCCCACCATGGATTTAGTGTTTTATGTTTAGTGATTAAAAATCGATGCCAAAGGTTTATGTGTTATCCAGGAAGAATACGTTTTGAGACATCATGTAAAATGCAAATTAATAAAAACACCATAACTAGCTATGCGGTGCAACGTGAAAGAGACGGGGGCATGATATTAAAAGGAATAGGGAGGGGGGATTATTCAAACCCTTGAGCCAATGGAGAAAATCCAAATTCCAAGGGGGGGAACCCATAAATCTATCAACTATCATTTTTGTCTTTTATGCCCAGTCATCTAAAGTTGGTGAAGCAATTTATTGCCTTGGGATGGGAAAGGTATGGGGGTTGAATTCAGATTTAGGAAGTCACCCATTTTTGGAAAACGTGTTTCTGGATTCTTGGGAATGTAAATGCTTGTAAATTCATTCCCAATCCATTATGCAACCATGCGTTTGCTTCCTCACGCAGCTGGAGATAAATGGGGCCTTCTCCCTCATGATTTCTGATGTTTCTTCATTCCTCCATGGCTAGGAATTTTGTTTTTGGGTATGGCTGAGTGAATGTACAGAAGTGATGCACGATTTGGGGGTTTTGAGAGGTCGGTTTGCCTCCCCTATGCAGCTGGAGCTCGATGTGTGTTTTCCTCATGTTTTTTAGGTTGTTTTCCCTTTCCTTATGTAGATGGAGACTATTGTGCGTTTCCCTCACAAATTTCTGTGTTTTCCTCATTGCTCTCCAAGATGGAACCCTGTTTTTTGTTATGCTCAATGGATGGGAAGATAGATCCATGAATTGGGGGCTTGTAGAGATCATTTTTTCCTCTTTGTAGCCATCAAACATGCCTGAAATGTTTTTTTCACCTGCATCATTTTTCCCCATCTACCATTTTTGGATTTTGGTCCCTAGAACATTTTTTCCCATACCTAGAGCTTGTTTTGTTGTGAAGTGCATCCTTGTGTTGGATTAGCTGAGTAAGTCCAAGGAACCCATCTGTTAGAGGGTTTGGCTATGTTGGGATGTGATTACCTTATGTTGGCTTGGCTGAGTAAGTCCAAGGAACCCATATGTTGTTGTCTTGTTGCCTTAGCAGCCTGTGAAACCCAATTATGTATTGGCTTGGTTGAACAGTTTGTGAAACCCAACGGTGTGTTGGCTTGACTGTGGATGTATGATTTTGGCTATGTGTGAGCCTGTTGTTGTTCCCTACTTCCTTGTGGAATCATTCCCATATCGGGGGTGGAAGTACTACTGAGAGATTGATGAGCACACTGGCCTATGGTTGGGTGGAACATTGCAGCGACATAGCTAGTTGCAGGGAAGCTTCTTCTCAAGATAAGTATTCTTGTGCATTTAATCTCTGCAACTGTATTTGTTTTATAAATTATTATGAACATGATGAATGCTTGAATGAAATTTAATTACTTCCATTGTATATTGCATGTTTTATACTTATGTGTATGCTTTTATGTTCAATGCAATTTTTATATTATGTTCATGGGGATACATTGTCCGGTCTGTTTGATAGACAGTAGAGTTAGTCACGTTCTCTCTCTGGTAAGAGGGGTGGGGACGTGACACGTAGTTTACCGAATACAATTGAGGAAAATTAGTGGTTTCGTAGCCCTTGTAGTTTGGATTTCTCCACTACCATGTCCAAAATCACCTACCCTACATCAACTGGATCATAGGGTAGAGTTCATGGTGGGAAGTGTCTTTCAACCTTGACTTACAATAACAACCGACAATAAACAAGAAAATAAATATTTTATGATTTTGATTTTATTATCCAACTAACAAAAAGTAACAATAATAGGCATACCTTTCTTTGAAGTGGGCCACTACAGCCACCTAAGGAAATGGTCTCGCGACTACACAATTTGGGTCTCCAATCATCTCCACTAGTGGATGTAAAATATGGGGAATTGATGCCCCTAAATGAAACATCCTCTCTTTAGCATGCTATGTCACATGAATTGACAACTTACAAAGCTTAGAGGGCTTTATCAGACCTCCTTAATAGCCAAAATGTTGTTCTTCATCTCCTTCCTCAAAACTTGATCGTTTCCGCATCTTTCTTTAAGCATGTGGGTTTCCTCACTTTCCCACTTCCCACATTTTTGTTTCCACACCTCACTCTTCCACATAGGTTTATGGAAATTGGAAAACATAGTTTTACAATTTCTCGACTTTCAACTTTCCACACTTCTGCATCCGCACTTCTGCACTTCAGAATTGAAAAACCCAACTTCCATCCTTAGTCCTTTCATGTCCTTCCTCTTTCCGCTTTTTGACTTTGGAAATCGGAAATCCTACTTTTCTTATTCTCGAACGTTTGAAACTTCCACTTTTCCACTCCCACAAGCTTCTTCTCAATCGTCAATCTACCGCGGGATGAACCATGACCGTCGATCTGTATTTTGATGTGGATCTTGTCCTCAACCGTTGATCTCTTGTGCGGAACGTTTTCTAGTCGTTGATCTCTGATCAAATGCATAACTTTATTTACCTTTGCGGATCTAATTTATTTTACTGTGGAACTTGACTGCAACCATTGATCTTCTGTCAACCTTCAATCCCCACCGTACGATCTACGCGATTTGTTTTAACTTGGCGCATCTTCTGTTTACGGAGTTCCTTCTCAGCCGTAGATCTGGTTCGGCTGTGATCTAGACCCTTTAACCTACATAGACTTTAAACTTCAGTCTTCATCGATTCTTCCATTAATCAATTTCAGATCTGTAACCTGCAACAAGGTTAACTCTACACGTGCATTTCATTAATGAAATCCTCAAGGTTATTTACCTAATTCTCATTCAATTGATCAAAGAATCGATCAATCAATATTTGTTTCTCCCACTTTCAGAAACCCTGAACTCATACACTGACTTTCCAATCTTTCACAGAAATTAAACAAGCATTTAACTCACAATTTCACACATTCAGACACAATACAATTTACACACACAGAGATATGCCAAAATAGGATTTTTCATTCACTCAATGAAACTGTACATACACATTTATCTCATAACCTATGTTTTGATCTTCTTAGGCTTGATACATATTTAATTAGTCTCTTCTCTGATTCCTACAAGACCTACTGACCTCTGTATCCCTACCTCTATCCTCTATGTCTTCTATTCCTCTGTCTTTCTATCTCTATGTATGCCTTATAGGCTGTAACACCCCGGTTTTGAACCCGTTTGCATTAAAAATGTATATGATGTTTATATTGTATTTAATCGTGGTGTGGAGCTAAAGGAAAAAGACCCACCATCGATTTAGCGTTTTATGTTCGGCAATTAAAATCGACCTCGATGGTATTTTGTGCTAGCCAAAATATTATAATTTTGGGCATCATGTAAATATGCAATTTAATTAAAAATACACAACCAGCTATGTCAATGCAACAAATAATGAGATGGGGGCATGATTTCCTAAGGATAAGGGGGGGGTGGAATATTTATCCTCCAAGCCAATGGGAAAAATACAAGTGTCAAAAGGAGAACCCAAAAGAGTTGTCAACCACCTTTTCTTGTCTTACTCTTCAACCAATTAAATTCTCTAGAAAGTCAGTTGGGCAGTTATTTCCTTGGGGAAAGGGGAGTATGGGAAGCCGTCAGTTCTGGCAAGCTGTCAACCTTGACCACATGCTTTCCCAAGGGGAGCCAATTTGTCCATTAACCTCACGTGGAAGGGGGCAACCTCATTCCACTCACGCATAGGAGATTTCCTCATGCACTCACGCGCAGGAAATTTTCTTCATGCACTCATGTGGCTGAGATTCCTCACGTTTTTGTTTTTTGTGGTTTTTTCTCCCTCACGTGGGAAGTTGTTTCTTCAAATTACTAAGACTGGGAATCTGTTTTTGGAATGATCAGTGGGTGATTATGTTCTCCCCCATGATTTTGCTGCATTTCCCATTGTTCCCAAGTTGTAAATCGTTTTGTTTTGCAATGCTGGATAGTGGGAGAAAAGACCCACATTTTATTGGATATTGTTGAGTCCATTTTGGCCACGTTAGTGCCAAAACGTCCCTGGAAATTGAATTTCTATTAAGGGGTTTATTTTCCTCAGTTGGCACTTTTGATTTTGGAATCCAAACTGTTTTCCTCAAACCCAGAAATTGTATCTTGCTGTGTATGCACCCGTGCCTCGATCTGAACTAAATTGGGAGTGGAAATGGGTCTGAATGCGATTGATAAACCTAGTGTGAGAAGGAACCTCATAGACATATCTAGGGGGGTGGTTTTCTTCTTTGCACACCTTGAATAACACTGGAATGGAAGTCATAGCCTGAGGGACCGTGTAGCAGAGAAGAGGATGCTTCCTTGTGTTGGGTGGGTAGATGTCTAGAAGCCAGCCTAGATTTGGTGTAGGTGTCCATAGCTCTGTGGATGAGCTCGCTATCTTAGTATTCAGCCTTTCCAACTCCTTTGTTTCCTGATAAACCCAACTGTGTTGGCTTGGCTAAGTTTTGTTGTATCCTTGGTTGTTTGTGAGCCTACTAGTGTTCCTTATTCCTTGTGGGAATCATGCCCAACTCGGGGGTGGTAGTGTTTCTAAGAGATTGAGGAGCACACTGGCCTATGGTTGGGTGGAATGTTGCAGCAACATAGCTGGTTACGGGACGAGCTTCTTCATAAGATAAGTATTTCTGTGTTAATCTATGCATTGTGATTATTCAATGAAATTGATGAACATGTGTGTGCTTCTGTTGTATGTTAATTATTTATGCATATTTGCAAGTATTAGTTCAATACATTTCATTTTATCATGTGTATGTTTATGGGATTTAAATTTTCTGAATTAGATAGCAGCAGTCATTGCATCCTCTCTCCAGTAGAGGGGTGTGGACGTGACATAGGCTTACATATTTATACACAACAGGATTATGAACCATTCTCATTTAGATCCTCAATACACTCAACAACATGCTTAATTAACTCAAACTATCAAATCTATCTTATGAATCGTTGCCCCTAATTGAGGGATTTGTTACATGATTCATCAATTGACCCAATGACTCATCCTCTTAGTGACTCACCTAAATGAATCACTATCATATAGAATCAATAAAAACATAGGTTTATTTACAATGTGATGGTTCAAAGACCATCAGTTTAGAATTGAAGACCCCTTCTAGGCCTAATCAAACATTTATCTTGAAATTTGAATGGAGAGCAGGATGCTCCTACATCAAAATCTCCGGGAAGAAAGAAATATGACCTCCTAGTCATAACCTTCTCTCTTAAGTATGCCTAGATCCCAAAATTTGTTCTATAGTTGATCATCCATCTCATCATGTTAATTTGTCTTTGTCATCTTCAGTTCTCTTGGTTTCCGAATTTTCTATTGCAATGCTCCACTAGCCTTGCTTCCACAATCTTCTTCTGTCATTTGAATCCTGTCATTTTTTTGTCTCTTTTCTCCGCTGATAAAAATATTCATTATTTCCTCATGTCTTCTCTAATACATCTTCACCATCAGCAACCTTAATTCTTCTTTCTCCATGTCCAGTCTATCCTTTGGCTGGTACACCTGCATCTTCTTCTCTTGAAAATGATTTTCCTCTGTCTTTTTTCTATTGGCCACTTCTATTGACTGTTGTAACAAAATTGTATCATCATAAGACAATTCAATGCCTTGACTTCCCATCTTCTCCTCTTCAATGTGTTCACTAAGCATTTCCATGCTTTCATACATTAAGCAGTCATTTTTGTCATTCCTTGGATTGATCAACCAATCTTCTAACATTTCTAACTCTTCATTATATTTTCTTAGGTTATGTCACATCCCCACCCCTCATCTCGGCGGAGAGGATGCGAATAACACAGCTGAAATCTATCTAATATGGGCAATCTAGCCCCATGAATGTAAAATAAAAATGCATTGAAATAGAAGATACATATGCAAATGTATAAATCATTAACATACATCAGAAGAAAAATTCATTCATTCAAAACATTCATCATGTTCATCATATTTCATTAAGCAAATACAAATGCAGAGATTAACACCAGGGATACGTATCTTGGAAGAAGCTTGTCCTACAACCAGCTATGTCGCTACAACGTTCCACCCAACCATAGGCCAGTGTGCTCATCAATATCTTAGCAGCACTACCACCCCCAAGTTGGGCATGATTCCCACAAGAAATAATGGAGCACTAGCAGGCTCACACATAGCTAAAGACATGTCAAAATCCAGATAAGCCAAAAACTACATTTGGATTTATCAGGCTGCTAAAGAGGTGGAATGGTTGAATTCATAAACTAGTGAGTTCAACCACAGAGCTATGGACACCTACACAAGATCCAGCTTAGATTTATGAACACCTACACACCCAACATAAGGAAGCATCCCCTTATCTTCTAAACAGTCCCTCAAGCTATGCCTTCCATTCCAATGTTATTCAGGTTGTGCAAGAAGAAAATACATCTCCTCTCGATCTAGTTGTGAGGTTGCTTTCTAGACTAGGTTTATCAAGCTATTTCTCCCTCAATTCCACTCCAAATCAGTTCAGACCAAACCAAAGGATGCACTAACAGCACAATACGATTTCTGGGTTTGAGGAAAAACAGTTTCGGCAACAAAACGAATTGCCCAAAATGGGTAAAACAACCCCCTAACCAAAATTCAATTTCCAGAACGTTTATGGCCTTCACGTGGGAAAAACAGACTCAACAAACACCCCAAAAATAGTGGGTCTCTTCTCCCCCTCACTGTGCAACAGAAAAATGGTTTGTCTCAGTCGAATAATGAGGATAAACAACAGCAAAACCATCAAGCAAAGAGCCCATCCGTTTATCTTTCCAAAAACTACTTCCCAGCCATGGGAAAATGGATAAATATGTAAAAAACATGACTGGGGAATGCACAACAGCTCCAAAAATGTGAGAGAGGAGAAAGATGTGAATGCATGAGGGAATGGGCAGCATTTTTGGGAAATAAATTGCCCAATAAGTCAAAAAATGTTTTCCCAAAAATGGGTGCTTTCCCAAATTCGAATTTCTAACTCCCATTCCTTGCCCACTCTCATGCAATAACTAACCCAACCAATTTCTGGAAGAATTAAATGATTGGGCACAAAAGACAAAATGGGTAGTTGACAGTTTCATGGGTTCTACCTTTTGACATTTGGATTTTCCCCTTTGGACCAAAGGTTTGAATATTCCCCCCCTTATCCTTAGGAAATCAGGCCCCCATCTCTTTTAATGTTGCATAGACATAGCTGGTTGTGGGTATTTAATTAAATTGCATATTTACATTATGTCCAAAATTATAATGTGTTGGCTAGCACAAAAATACCATCGACATCGATTTTAATTACCGAAACGTAACACACCAAATCGATGGCGGGACCTTGTCCTTTAGCTCCACACCATGATTAAATACAATATTTAAATCATATGCATTTAATGCAAACTGGGTCAAAACCTGGGTGTTACAGGTTAGAAAGCTTCTATCTATCTTCAGTAGACGACTCTACAACAACAATTTATTCTAGGTACCGATTACCTTCCTGAGACAATAAGATGTCTTCTTTTCTCATGACATATTTTTTTCTCTGTCTATCTTTACACCCTTCGATACCTGCAAACATACACCAATAATCAGTTTCAAAAACATGAGACTCTGAAGTCCCTGTTGATATTCTCTCAAGCATCCTTCCTTTGTGTTGTCCTGAACATAACATCAAACATTGATCATCATCCATTTCTTCTACAGTCTGACATACAAGCTATATACACTCTTCATAGGATATCCTTTCATTTTTTATTACAACAGAATCATGTTCTATTGTTATGGTTTTGGAAAGCATATATTCTTCAGACTTCATGACAGTCCAAAGTGACTCTTCAACTCTCTCCTTCATTATAATGTAATTCTGACTTTTCCATGTAGAAATGTTTTTACACATTTCTTTTTCTTCCTTCAATTGCATGATAGTCCCAAATGACTGTTTATCCTTGTTGTCCTTGAACACATATTCAATTAAGGATCCCTTTGCTTCAGCCATTTCTTTTGGAAGCTTCATTTCTTCACCATCTCCATCTTCACATGGTTCTGAACCTATCAGAGTGTTCAAAAATATTTCCATTATCTTTACCTCATCATCTTCACCGATTCTTTCATCGACACATCCTTTTGCTGATCTGAACTCTTCCAATAATCCATGAGACTTCCAGCTAGTCTCTCTTATGCACCATCATCTTCAAATATAGCTTCATATTCTATTTCACAATAGTGAACATCTTCCTATGTCAATGCTCTAGTTTTGGTCTTGTTTTTCAGAACATCCATCCTATGCTTCATTTCTTCATCAACCTGCTTAAACACATCACCTAAGTGTTCTTCATTACCTACAATCACACACAAATCATTAGATAAAAAAGCATCATACTTTTCATCAACCAGATATTCTTCAGCTAGTTCTGAACTTATCAGAGAGTTCATAAAATCATCTGCAATCTTTGTTTCATCATCCTCTTCAAGTAAAGGACCCTGTTCAGGTTCACAATATGAAACCTCTATCTCAAACTCAACTCCTCTGAGTTCTTTCTTCAATCCAGCAAACATCTTTTGATGTAGCTTTACTTGTAGTGAGTGCCATCTTACCTCTCTTTTCATGACCCAACCATACCTCTGGTTCTCTTTTTCAGTAGCTTGCATATGCTTCTCAAAGCAAAAAATGTCTCTTGCTAACTCTAGCAACTCCTTGTTACATTCTTCTTGACTCTCTTTCTTCTTTCTTCTGCTGTGGCTTTTCTTTGAACCCCTACAATGACCTTCATTAGTCATTTTTTCTGTCTCCTTCTCCTCTTTTGTGAACTTCATCATGTTCACTTGTGGACTGTAACCAAGCCTCCATCTCCAACAAGTCTCCATACTTGTCTGCTATACCTCAACAAGATAGATCTCCTTGAGCTTGTCCTTTTGGTATCTCTGATCCTCTCACTAGAAAATGTTGAGCATCTCCTTTTCTCTCCTGGGCTTATGCAGGTCCACTCCTCTTTTGAGAAAATGTACTAGTCCTCTCTTGTCCAACTTATGTTGGATTTCTCAGGTTCTGCCAATGCTTCCTCTTTCCTCTTCTCAAGAACTTCTCTGTTCTTTGCTGCTAATAAATTCATATAACCAGAGTCAAAATACAAACATCAAACAGTCCTTACCTTTAGACTTTTCACTTGTACAGTTGGATGAAAATGTCTCCACTGCTATCTTCAAAATATCTTCTTCTTCAAGAACAAACTTGTTCTCTCACAGTTATCCAAGATACCTATTATCTGCAACATGAACTTCAAAATATTCTCTTCCTTATATTTTTCTTTCTTGTCTCTAGTTTATATTGGTTGTCTGCAATTTCACCTACTGCAGAGCCTATACTCCTTCTCTCCAATCCACAAGACTGTCAAATCCTTTCAAGGATTTCTTCTGCACCCTCCTGTGGCTAATCAGCAAATTTAACCACACATCCTCTATTTGCAATCAATTATGAATACCTGACTAACCCTCTCAACACAATCCTTAGTATTCAAACTTAAAATGAATTGAAAATTCAGAAATTGATATACCTCTTACCCTGATAATCCTCATGCAAAACGTTTCTTCTGCTCTGATACCAACCTGATGCCCCTAAATGGAAAATCCTCTCTTTAGCATGTTATATCACCTAAATTCATGCTTACATAGATTAGGGGGCTTTAACAGAACTCCTTAACATCCAAAATGTTGTTCTTCATCTCCTTCCCCAAAACTTGACCATTTCGGCACCTTTCTTTCCACATGTGGGTTTCCTCACTTTCCCACTTCTCGTATTTTAGTTTCCGCACCTCACTCTTGTACCCCTCACTCTTCTGCGTCAGTTTACAGAAATCGGAAAACGACATTTTACAATTTATTGACTTTCAAATTTCCGCACTTCCACACTTCTAAATTGGAAAAGCCAACTTCCAGCCTTAGTCCTTTCCTGTCCTTTCGCTTTCCTCTTTCTAACTCCGGAAATTGAAAATCAGAAATCTTACTTTTCTTATTCTCGAACTTTTGAAACTTCCACCTTTCTTCTCCTGCAATATTCTTCTCAATCATCGATCTACTACGGGATGGACCGTGACCGTCAATCTGTATTTTGATGTGGATCTTGTCTTCAACCGTAGATCTCTTCTGCGGAATTTTTCTGGCCGTTGATCTCTGATCAAATGCAGAACTTCATTTAACTTTGCAGGTCTAATTTCTTTTACTTTGCAAGTTTACTATAACCGTTGATATTGTGTCAACCTTCAATCCTAACCATACAATCTAGGTGATTTGTTTTAACTTGGCACATATTCTATTTGCGTAGTTCCTTCTCAACTGTAGATCTGGTTTGGCTATATTCCCATTGTATCATTGGATTAGCCTCTCCCATTGGATTAGCGGTTTATCCTAGCGGATTATAGTGGACTATATTTCTCCTAGATTATTCTCCTCCCTGTGGATTAGGCCTATTGAGGATCTGTACCTCTGTTCGGTATTGATGGGGTAAGGCTGCCAATGCTCACTCATCAAGCTATCATTCATTCATCCATTCGATCCATTGGACTGCCCCTTTCTGCCGATGTGTGCAATCAATTATTCTCGAACCAGAGCCACTTCCGTTGGACCATCCCTCTCTCGGTAGATGTTGGTCTAGACCCTTTAAACTACACAGACTTTAAACTTCAGTCTTCATCGATTCTTGCATTGATCGATTTTGGCTCTGTAACCTGCAACAAGCTTTACTTTGTGCATGCATTTCATTAATGAAATACTCAAGGTTATTTATCTAATTCTCCTTTGATTGATCAACGAATCGATCAATATATCTTTGTTTCTCCCACTTTCATAAACCCTGAACTCATACACAGACTTTTCAATCTTTCACAGAAATTAAACAAGCATTTAACTCACAATTTCACACATTCATACATAATAAAATTTACACACACAGAGATATGCCAAAATAGGTTTTTTCATTCACTCAATGAAACTGTACATACAAATTTGTCCCAGAACCTCTATTTTGATTTTCTTAGGCCTGATACATCTTTAATTGGCCTCTTTTATGATTCCTACAGGCCCTACTGACTTTTGTATCCCTACCTCTATCCTCTCTGTATTCTATTCCTCTGTCTTTCTATCTCTATCTATGCCTTGTAGGCTTACATATTTATACACAATAGGATTATGAACCATTCTGGTTCAGATCCTCAATACACTCAACAACATACTTAATTAACTCAAACTATCAAATCTATCCTATGACTCATTGCCCCTAATTGAGGGATTTGTTACATGATTCATCAATTGATCCAATGACTCACTCATCCTCTTTGTGACTCACCTAAATGACTCACGATCATCTAGAATCAATAAAAACATAGGTTTATTTACAGTGTGATAGTTCGAAGACCATTAATTCAGAATTGAAGACCCCTTCTAGGCCTCATCAAACATTTATCTTGAAATTTGAATGGAGTGTAGGATGCTTATGCATCAGGAATGGATCCAAATGGGTATGGAGCAAGCTCAACATACACCATGGGACCAATATGGAAAAATGGGAAGATAATGGAGAAAGGTTTAAGAGTGAATGATAGAATGACAAAAAGTGTGACTAAAAGTGTTTTGGGGGAGACCTTCACAATGTATTTATAGGATGATCCAAGGTTTTTTTACCTTGGTACTGACCCAAGGTATTTTATTGTGCATGGTATTTGTCCATGGTTTTTTAACCGTTCTCATTTTAGGGTTTTTTGGTCTTTTTTGGAGAGAGTGGGGATAAGTCATAATAAATGCTCAACTTCCTTTCATTTATGGGGGAAGGAATAATAATGTTTTGGACCATATTTGGTGGAAATTTAGTAATGAATTCTAAAATGGACTCTGGAGGAAATAATGGTGGGAATATGGTGTAGAATTATGGTTTGGACCATAGAGAGCTAGGTGAACAATTTTTGGTGTTAACATATTGCCCCCTAATGTGTGAGGACAGAAGATCATTGTATGGTCGATAGACATAATATAATCAAGGGAGATATGGTGACAATGGTGGAGAGACTGGAAAGTATCGCGAAGGAGTGGAGTCTGCTCATTTGAACTGCAATGGCTTTTGGTTTTTATTTATTCTCAAAAATGGATGAGGTACATATAATCTCAGACATGTATATGGACAAGGCAGGCATACCCATGCTCGTAACAATGTCTCAATATAAAAATGGGGATCAAGGTTCAAACAATGGGAGTCGATCAATACATATATACAACTGGTAGTACATAATCGTGACCCCAATGGGAGCCTGAATACAAATACTGACCTAAAGAACTGGTACATAGGAACAATGGAACTCTCATGGAATGCAATATCACAACAATTGATGCTCTGTTGGATCTAGAGGTGTACACATCTGTATGGACTATATGACTGAGAGTCGAAATATCGGAGATACAATAAATAGCATCAAGTACTAGATACACGGAAGCATGACACTGAGGGGCTTCCGAACATTGTTGCAAACGCAGCCTAAAAATCGAAAGGGACGGGAAACTTTATGGATCCTAAGAGTAGACTCACCAATGTGCTAGAGTCAAGTGACAACCAGGGTCTTCGACCAAATAAGGAAGGAACCAATAACCTATACGAATCTCAATGGTGCGATGATGGAGTTGAAGTCGAGCATGTGAGACACAACCAACCCGAAAGGCACTAAGGACTCCTTTCAAGTGATTCAAGTAACGCATCAATAAGGTGGATGAAACTAGGATACAAGGAGCTCGGGGTCTATCCTCTAGAATAGATGTGTTGACATCGACAGAGGGAGACCTGAAACTACCAAGGTAATGAGGTTTCCCTTATAGAAGCGCGAGGGAGAAAACCAGAGATAAGGAACAATACTGGGGATTGAGACATTGAATGGGGAATAGGGGAAAGGGAGTACAGGGGACTCAAACTTCCTTTCTTCAGAGTATGATGGCAGGGATGACCTAGAAGCAAATGATACTGAATCATGGGGATGGAATCGTAGTTGTGGAACCGAGGAGATGACTGCAATAGGAGATATTTGGGGAAGTAATTGGACTAGTGATATCCAAGGAATCCAAGGGAGACTCATCGCAGAGTACTCTAAACAAAGGCGACCCAATGGGGGAATGTTGCCATACTACAAGACCATATGTAATATGTGTGGGTTCCTAGATACACTATTTGGGCCTTCTTCATAGTTTAAGGATCTTGAATAAGGGATAGAAGTGTGCTCAATATGCCACTATCTCGTGGATTTTTGTCGATCCTGAGACGGTAAATGCTCGATGGTGTTTTCATGTTTAGAAAGTCTGAAAACATGAAGAAGACTCCGGTGGGTCTCTTTTTCACGTGGTAGTCTACTAATTATGAAAAGGGATAAAAATGTACAAAGGAAATTTCTCCCAGCCGAAAGGGGTAGAGAGACTTCTTTTTGGTAGGTAGTCCAACCAGGCTGAAAAAGGTTAGACCTATACTGATTAGACGGACATTCAAATACTTTTACGAGCATGAACAAAACCAAGTTTTCTCAGCAAAACCAAGTGTGCTAGAAGGTGCTAGGGTGGTCATTTTCTTTAAATAGTCTACGTAATCTGAAAAAAGGAGATAAAAAAGGTCACATAGATGGCCTTTCAAATACTTTAAAGAGCATGAAAAGAAGCAAGCATGCTCGACAATATTTTCATTCTTATAGGAGTCAAAAAAGAGATTAACAGAAACTCTGTAATGGTCAGTCAATCAAGGAGGAAGTGTTAGATGTATGAAAAGGGGGTGATGTTGTGAACATAGTTGATACGAATATAAATAATAGTGGAACACTGGTGGGGCCTCCTTGTGGGACGATGGGTGGCAGTAAAATAAGGCCAAGTTCGCAGTATGGATGGAGCGGGTGGCTCATGAACGTGCCAATACATACATTGTTTGATTTGTGTGGTGGTACATAAATCAAGGTGACTCCAAGAGATGGATCAAAGAAAGTAGGGAGGGAGACAGTCTAGGAGGTCATTTCTTCACCTGGGAGCTATTTGAACAGTGGTGGAAGCTTCCTATCCTCATAGAGGATGATCCATACGCTAGGATGGAATACCGACGAGATCGAGAGATTCCTCGACCTACAGGATAGGTTTGGGGACTTGGAGGTATACTAGCATAGTGGTAGCTATATCATACATGTGATAGATATTGATGACATACTATGTGCATGTGTAGACGTGGGACCGCACCCTCCAACAGGGTACTAGTAGTGTGGGGGAAGGGTGGAGGGGTTAGATCCACCTACTCATGGGTAGAGGAGAAGGAGGAGTGCTACATTGGACTCACTACGGCTAGACATAGATCACCTATTGGAGGGGGTCACCGACTCGTGGTAAAAACGATGTAAAACAAGAAAGAAAAGTATGATACAAGGGTATGCAAGGTGGTCTACTTAGGTATAAAATATCTTGAGGTAGATACCATTGCAGGGATCATTTAAAGACGTGATTGTCAAATTCAACAAGGAGGTATGCCCTCTTCCCAAGAAATTTATGGATGACAGAAGGGCCATACCACATGGATTCGAACTTCCCCTTTCCAATATTATCATGGTTTGGTTCATAGATGAGGACGAGGTCCCCCTCGCTAAATGTATGTGGGTGGACATGGGATTCATAATGGGACTTCAACCGGGTCTTTGCTGCTTCAATCATTTGGAGAGCAGCAGACGATCCTCATTGGTTCGTTCAAGCATAAGTAGGAATTTTTCTAATGGTGAAGTATGAGGTAGAAGTATGATAGCAAGGTGGAGTGATGAAATATGGAATTCAATGGGAATAACCGACTCCACACCGTGGACTAAGTGAAATGGGGTAAAATTGGTGGCGGTTTTAAGGATCTCTTCGTCAACACAAAAGTGGTTCCGGGATAGATCAGGGGGATCTTCCGCGGTCGAGGAGGGGGAAGATCTAATGGGAGTAGAGATCATATAAATGGTGTTATTGGTGTCTAAGGAAGAGGCCGGGGGGTTGATCTCCTTAAGGATGGTGATTTCAAACTCAGGGAATTGTTGTGGAGGTCACTAAGGAGCGACCAGTATCAGGCATGTTCGGGAAATGGTGGGAGTAATGACCATAGAGGTTAGAAACTGCACATGGGTGGTTGGTTCGGAGTGATTTGTTTTTAACCACAGGTATGGTTGGTATGTTGACAACTGGAGCGTCATCGATCTCGACTATAGTACGCATGTGGGTGTGAAGGATAGGAAAATTGGGACAATTCTGTGTCGCATGGCCTTGGACATCGTATAAAGCGCATGTAGGAAGAGGAGAGTAATGGGTGCTCAACTCAAACAATTGGTTGCGGAATTGGATTTACCTTTTTGGTACTTAATTACCGACTGTAATAGTTGCAAGTAATTAATCCACTTGAGTTGTCGAGTTGTTTGTAACTTCGACTAGGACGGGGCAAACTGTAAAGGCTTGTGGTCAATAAGAATGACCATCTCCTTTCCAAGAATGTAATGTCATCATTTCTTAAGGGCTTGCACAATGGCATACAGCTCCTTTTCATACGTCGAATACCTTCTAAC
This sequence comes from Pseudotsuga menziesii, assembly GCA_001517045.1. NCBI lineage: Eukaryota > Viridiplantae > Streptophyta > Pinopsida > Pinales > Pinaceae > Pseudotsuga > Pseudotsuga menziesii. Next base: position 56,403 of record LPNX010278114.1, on the reverse strand, counting down.
GGTGTCATTAAAAGTTTCGGAATGAAAAGTGACTGGGTGACCAGACTGAGTGATCATTGCACCCAAGGCATAGTCCAATGCATCTGTCTCAGTCTCAAAATCTTGATGCAAATAAGGTAGCACAAGTACTAGTGCAGTACAGAGCTTGTGTTTGAGCTACACAAAATATTGTTGTTGTGTCGATGTCCATTTGAAGACAATTTTACCATTTCCCTTAGTCAAATAATTCAAAGGCCAGGCTATGTGATCGAAGCTGAGTATGAATCATTGATAAACATTTTCCATACCAAGAAAACATCTTAGTTCATGAATTTTATGAAGAATGGGCCACCTTTTAAGTATTTATACTTCATATGTATCGACATGAATTCCTACAAAGTCAATTACATACCCCAAATATTTGAGGTTATTCATCGCAAATGAGCATTTTTCCATGTTCAAATAGAGTGGATATTGTCGAAGAGTGTTGAGGACTTGCCGAAATTGTCAGACATGTTCTTCCCACGATCAACTAAAAATCAAGATATCGTCTAGGTAGACAATAACACACTTTTTGATGAAAGGTCAAAGAATGTCATCCATATATTGCATGAAGGCCACAGGTTCATTGGTTAAGCCAAAACACATGACTAACCATTCAAACAATCCTTCATTGGTTTTGAAAGCAGTTTTCCATACATCGATGGGCTCGATCAGAATTTGATGGTATCTCGATTTGAGGTTGATCTTAGTAAATAATTTAGCACCTTTCAAACAATCAATTAGTTCGTTTATCCTTGGTAGAGGGTATTTATTATTTACCAAAATATTGTTGAGATCTCGGTAGTAGATGCACATGCGCCAAGTCCCATCTTTCTTTGGAACAAGGATGACGAGACTTCCACAAGGAGAGGATTTGGGTCCAGTATGACCTTTGTTGATCAAATCTTGAATCTGTATGTGAATCTCTTCATTCTCGATAATGGATCTTTTGTAAACAGATGCGCTAGGTAATGAAGAACCGGGAACAAGTTCAATGGAGTGTTTTACCTGGCAATGTAGAGGTACTTCGTCTATCTCTTGAAATACTTTTCGGTAATCATCAAGAATATTGTCGATCTATTGCTTCTAGTGGGATCTACATTGGTCGGTGAGTTGACTAGTTGTTGCATCCTTCTTGGGATGTTGAGGCTTAATCATGATCAATGCGAATCTTTGAGCATGGTTAATGAGATTCTTTGTTTTTTTAGTAGATACCATCACAACCGTTGGTGTAGGTTGTCTGTCCGGTGTACCATACCATCGGTTTTGTATTTTGACAATCACCTTCTAAGGCTATTACTGATAAATCCCATGTCGATCCCATAAGTACAGTTTCCCAAATAGGGCGTCATCTATGAAAAGTGGTGTCATGTCACAGATTACTTCATATTCAAAAGGCTTAATGAAGTAGGTGAGTTTGCATTGTTGGGTGATTCTAAGTTCCTATCCATCCTTCATTCAAACGATATTATAAGGCTGAGGATGTGGAGTGGTGCCAATACCTAATTTATTCATGATATCTTTAGAAAAAAAGTTCTTTTGGATTCCATTATCCACAATCAAATGCAATGGATTGTTTTGAACCCATATCTTTGCATGGAACAGGAGCTCTCGTTCCTCCTCATCGACGATAGTCGAGGCTCTTGGAGTGGTTGATGTCTATGTCAAAAGGGTCGATGCTTTTGGGTCAGATTCTACCAGGTTTTTGTCGTACAAGTCAGAGGTAGACAATTTTTCCAAAAATGTCTTCCAAGCCTTGCATTTAGACGTACCATGCCATGATGAATTGTCGTAATCATACCATTTCCCAGCAAGGGGTTGTTTTCTATGTTCCCTCTTGTATTTCTCATAGTACTTTTTTCCATGGTCTTGCTTTGGCAGGGTTGGCTGAGAAGGGTTTCTTGACTTGTCGGATTCAGTTGGTGACTTCTAGTCGTATTTTTTTCCTGTTGGATTAGTCATGAAGCATGATTTTCTTTTATGTTTCGATTCAAGATTAATGCCATAGTAGAGTGAATCTGCAAGCGTACTGATAATCATAAAATCCATCTCTTGTTGAATGTACAGCGACAATCTGCTGATGCAGTTCAGAGCAAGTAATTTCTCTTCTTCCTGAACACCAAGTCTTTCCATTAGTTGATAGAAATCGTCAGTGTAACTTTGCATGGACTGGTATTTATATTTCCTTAGATAATGCCACTTCTTATACGGTTGTTCAATGTACTTGGACGGGTAGAACTCCTTCCAGATGTACTCAACAAATTTCTCATGTTTATCTATGGGGTCTCCGACTTTCTCCATCTTTGTTGATAGGTTCTCCCACCAACAGTGCTAATAAGTCAACATCTTTAAGGATGCAATGGTGATATTTTCAGCTTCTGACAGTTGGTTCACATAGTAATAGGATTCCTATTTTTGTACCCAATTGTCTACGAGTTTAAAGTCAATATTTCCTTCTATATTTAGTATGTCCAAGTTCATTTTTACCTTGAATGAACTGATTTTGTCGAAGTTGGATCTTGTTGAGAATCCTCTTGATGTTGAGGCGAATCGCATGAGAATCTCATTGAACAAGGTAAAACTTTTGGTTCGTTGTCAAGCTAGTGCTTTCTCTATGATTTGCTATGTCTCGTTAGTTACATGTCTATTGTTTGTTTCTTCGGCCATCTGCAACCTAGTGGTGCGAGTAGATATCTACTCTGAAGTCGGAGGTAGTGTCTACTTGTATTCTTGAGTTTGCAAGTGTGTTTAAACAAGCATAAGTCAGGTAACCTTGATAGAAGTGTCTACACACAACTTCAGCACGAACAAGCTCTGTTACCAATTATCTGGGTGTAGAGGTGCATGACGGGGACAACAGTTCGACCGAATGAATTGAGTATTGTTATGGAGGAAGCATAAGAATAATTATCAAAGAATTCGAACCAAACTATGTTACATCATTACACACACACATAAACATACACACACAGAGACAATATGCAAGAATTCGAACCAAACTATGTTACATCATTACTGCTCTATTACTTGCTTACCTGCTTGTATATTACAATAATGTACATGTTTAAATAGAGTGTTGAGAACGCTTGGGTTGTCTTCCTGTTACGTTCAGTTACAAGAGAATTTGGAACGGTCCAGAAGTTCAACCGTTACAGGCGACTGGAAGATAGAGGGACAATTTGTCGAAGTCATGTTGAGATGTTGAATCTGCCAAAGCCAACATTGAACCTATCAGTGTCATGTCGAGGTGCAGAACTTGTTGAAGTCAATGTTGAACCTATCGAGGTCGACAAACAATGCCAATTGTTGGGTGGATCATGATAGGAGTTAGGTTAAATCCCAATGTATGCAGGTTTGGATGTTTGAGGAGTAGCATAGAATTAGGTATTTTTCTAATGTCTAAATGTAGGTGAAGGAAGCGGATATGTTGGTAGTAGAGGATCTATTGTTAATTTGTAGTAGGAAAACTTTAACTAGGGATCTTATATAAAAATTCCCAGCAAGCATTGCTTTCTACAGACCCTAAGAACTATAGGGATTTAATACCACTATTGGACTCAATAAAAAAATGAAGATAATAAAAAATAAGCATGATATCTATTTTCATTAAGATTGTACAGATATAAATACATCAAGATATGACCCTTTGTTTCATCTTCCAAGAGTTCTCTTCGAAGTCACTCTGACTTTTCATATTCACCTTTGGAAAAGTTGAATATTGTTATAGCGATTTTCACCCCACTAGGTGAATCACACTTTGTATGGCCTTCCCCTATCCCGCTGCAGACTCATTAGCCCCTTTGGACCACATTTTATCCTTTGATGTATCATTGATCATCCCCAAAACTATATAAACTATGATATACGCGGATTTTTCCCTGATAACCGCGTACATACGCGGGTTTGACCCCTATAGTCGCGTACATCGGGATGTGTGCATAGTCCAAATCCTTTTGGAGCGTTCCTTGACTTGGATCCGACTCATATGACTCTTGGCCTTCCATATGCCTTGAGATCGCTCGGATTCGACCCTTCATTATCCCTTGTGAAGCTATATAAGGAACCATTGGTACATTGAAGAGGGGGGAGAAAGATATAGAGAGATTGAAGCAAAGGAACTATAGTCCATTGTTGCCAAGATTTATGCTTGAGTCTGGATCCCTTTGTCCCTTTGGAGCACTGTTGTGTTCTTCCCAAGCTTTCCCTTTGCTAGTAAGCTTGCTATCGAAGTGATGAAGGATTGAGGTGGTGGAGGCCCAAGTGGGGGATTCAGTTTCTCCGATTCGCAGACGTGTCGTCAGAGGTTGTCACTTGTAATCTCTGATTTCCTTCCGTAACAGAATTGGCGACTCCACTGGGGAGTTCCTAGTTATCATCCTTTGGGGGTGGGTTTCTTGGCATTCAATGTGTTTGAATTGCTCTTTCTCTCTTGCTTCGGTGTCGGGACTGGGGGCATGTATACCTGGTAGAGTCTGATTGGAGTAAAGTCTGTCTCAGTCTGCCTGTTTGCCTTGTTTTATGCACCTTTTTCTTCCTGTACGCGGGTTTATTGCTTACAGTCGCGTATACACGTGGTTTTCTCTGGGATTTCCGCGTATACACGCGGGTTTACTGTGAACAGTCGCGTATACCCTGGTTTTTACCTTGTTGTGGAAGATAGTGGGTTGCTGGGTGAATGCTGTTAGTTGCTGAGTCTCCTTTGGCACTGCCTGGGTCTGTTTTGATATTATTGACTTGCCCTTTGTTTCTCCTTGTTTCTGGGTTGCATTTTATAGTATGTTTGTCCATTGACACTCCCCTTTATTGGTTTGGCCTTGACCTACTTTTTACCACTGCCTTCTCTGTGTATGCGGATTTTTGGTTAAAATTCACGTACATACGCAGCTATT
>LPNX010278114.1:14150-49483 GCA_001517045.1 Pseudotsuga menziesii | reverse complement strand
TGGGATGCTTTTTCCACCTTTTTAAATAGAAAAGAAAAACAACTTCTTGGTAGATCAATATAGTATTCTAGGTATATCCTAATATTGGAAGACCCCTCACTCATCCACAAAATGAGAGACTATTTTTGCATTATACACCCATAGAACTTACTAGTAAATACCAAATTATAGTACTCCATGGTTTGGGTCATTAGAACTTCTTCACCAAATAACATTATAACCTTTTCCCCTTAAGTTTGGATCATTTTGTAAAAAAAATCACTTAGTAACACCTTTTCTCCCTTGGCTCTCTTATTTCCTAAACATAAGATTCTTAGCCAAGTCTAGGTATCGAGTTTCAGTAGAAGGTAGAGGGAAAAAAGATCCCAAGTTACCATGGAGATGCATGAAAATGTGGAGACTTGCATGTGCCTTAGGCTTGTTCCAAGAAAGAGTATGCATTGATGGTGGGTGGGTGAGAGTAAATGGAGCCTTGTGTTTTATAAGTCTCACTCCTATCCTCCTTGCTAGAAATATAACATCATTTTCTAACACAATATGGTACTAGATCCTTGATAAGAGATCCTAAATTTATTCACATCAATGTGGATCGAACTTTCCAAGATATATTTTCCCTTATATAAATATAATCAATTTTTAATAGTGATCAATGCTCACAAGCCCTTCCCATGTATAGAAGATAAATATTATTTTACATGTTCTCCAAAGGATCATGAAAATACTCAATCTTCTCATCTTAATCCAAGATCGGTTAGTTATTAAGAATTTATTAAAAAATCCAAATTATAAAATTTTCACTACTTAATTTTTTATTAATACTTATAATTAGATACTTTAAATTACCTTTCATTTTCATTTATGAATATTATATATACTTAACTTATTTTATTAATATTATTATAATTATATACTTCACATTACTTTTTATTTATTTATTAATATTATATTATAATCTAATCTAATGTATTTTAAATTATAAATACAGCTCACCTAGCTAAATATGTTAATATGTACTAACATAATAGCTTGTTGACACTGAGAGGTGGGGTGAATCAGTGTAAAGTAACTTTTACAACTTTTCTTGACCTATCGCACTTAACTACCAATTCATCATTCCATTATTCTAACTATCTCATAATCATATCATAAATATCTTTCATATCATCATTCACATAGCATAAGCATTTAGATCATCAGGAACCATAACACAAAAGAACACAACACAATATAATTTTGTAATCTTTTTGTATTATTTTGGTCCAGCTACAACCGTTAGGAAAAATCAGCATCTACTGATACATAGAGCACCTACTCTGGATCCAAAACCCTGTCTGGTTTTCTTAGACCCTTCTAAGAAGGGTTTGAGGTATCCTAACCTCTGAAGCAAGACAAGCTTGCTTTTACATTAAGGCTTACTGTCACATCAACTCTGCTGTAACACTGCTCATCATTCATCTACTGCTGCTCAACACTGCTGCAATAGTCTTCTCAATCTTCTTTGTTCATCATCTGCTGGTCAACACTATTCATCACTGCTGGTCAATCTTTACTGCTGATCATCATCAACACTGCTGATCACATCATCATTCTGTCAGGCACATCATTCTGATCATAACCATGAATACATCATGTTGCTGTCAGCATCATCCAATAATCATCATATCAATCTGCTCTGTATTTGGCACTAGTCATGTCACAACCCACTTCAGTGGCTATAACTGCCCAGTCAACTTAATTGTGTCTGTCACCAACCTTTCAGCTGTCAAATCAATGTTGTCAAGCATGAAGAGGTTTACTCATACACTACTCATGCAAGTCTGGTCATATACAATTTTCCTGCTGCTCTAAGATGTGTCATTCATCATACCTTTGTTCTTCACAAAAATAAGAATACCTCTGGCTACCTATAATAAGCTTGAATATATAGTTAAGCTTCAAAGATAGTCATGTCTTGGTCAGACTTTGACTTAGTAAATTGCAGCAAACTGTCAACATAATATATGCATCATCATTTACTGTTCACTGTGTGTACTGCTTCATGCCGCTGTATATGACTTACATCCATGCTATCACCTAGTCAAAATAAAAGACTGTACTTGTCTACTTGTCTACTGTAAAACATAGATGCCATCATTGTTCACCCATTAACTTACCTCAATCAAGTTCAGCACAGTCAAGCATTCAGCTTTGTGATTGTCAAGCATCAACACAGACTTGGAATGTCATCATGAAACTTGGACTTTATCAATCTTCCTCAAGGACTGTCATCCTTCACAACTCAACCTGTCATTGTGTCATCAATGGCTATCACTTCATGCCCAGGCTATCAATACTAGGGTTGTCTTGGTCTTCAACGATCCAAATACTTCATCACAAGTCTCTGTCACAACAATGCATCCAGTCAGCTCTTTCTTGTTCAATTCTTCTGAAACTTCAACAACCTTGGAAGGCTACCAAAATCTCTGCCACAAGAATCGATTTCAGTCCATAACCATGCTTAACAATCTATGCAACAAGATTACTCTCTAAATTCTTCTTTACAAGAGGACACTTCTAAATGCTGATGCTAATCCCAATTTGCGTTTATTCACTGTATATGCTCTGTCATAGGTCTGTCCAAATATGCACTACTTGGATCTCAGTCATGCTTATTAGGAACCCACAATCTTGTCCTCAAATTTGCACCCAACTCAGCTTTAATTCAACTCTCATCTCTGCGGTCACTATCTGTAGAAACAAGTCTGATACTTATCTGATCATCTATGTCTGCAATTTCAGACTGTATTCATGCCGATTATCATTGTTGTATCAACATCATATAGTATTTAAGTCAATGTTTATACTTGATCCATTCTCTGTCATCTATCAGAGTGCTGATATATAGATTTCAACAAAACTTGGCCTGTAAATCAAGTGGTACAGATCTAGAAATATAAGCCTTTTACATCTATGAATGAAATCTCCCGGTGTTGTAGGTGATGGGTGGACAACTTGATACAAACTTCAAGTCTGCTGTAATAATACCATGTAAAATTCGCCCAGAATCCTGTAGCTGCCAACTAACTAAATAAGTGGGATATTCACTTCAGTTTTGGGTTGGAATATTGCCTTCACAAATTTCGAGTACAACAAGCAGGATGTATGCCATATGCTTCTCCTTGGTCGACTTCAGCAATATATAAGATGTCTAGCAGCAGCTCTATTTTTCCAATGGATTGATGAGTTGAAACCCACTTCCTGTAGCAGCTTGTTTTCCTTTAGAGTATACTACAATGAGATTGGGATCACACCATTGCTTTTATGACTCTCCAAAATATTGTTCTTATTCCCTCTATGTTTCTACACCTTCACCTTCTTCCACATCAGAGTGAATACTTTGAGAGAAAGGCACCCTCCTGGAACTATATGTCTGTCTTCTCTCTGGAAACGTAGAGAACTTGGAACACTCCACAATGAACTCGACCTCAAGGGTCTGAACCCCTTTTTTTACATGAAACGTACCCCTTCAGTTAGGACACGCAGAGGCAACAGGGATTTGGAGAAAGACAGTAACTTTCAATTCCAACGCTGATCTTCAACTTTCAACTTTAACTGCTGATCTTCACTACTTATCCACTGACCACGCTGATCTCCAACATATTCAACATCTTCAGCGTTCAATGAATATATGATTCAGCTACCTCTTGATTCAATGAATATGAACTGAGATCCCAAAAAAAATTTCAGAGCATTGCAACGAGTTGCTTCCCAAAAAAAATTTCCACAGTGAGCTAGGGCGAGCTACTTCAAAAAAATTTCCACAGTGAGCTAGGGTGAGTTGCTTCCAAAAAAAATTCTTGAGCCTGCTGTGGCTACCTCAGTAGCATAAAATCGCAGAGCTCTCCCAAAAAAATTCTCTACAATCTGAAGTGAAATCGTGGGGGTATTTATACTAATTATATGGGGAAGTATCAGACCTTTATTTGGCCCTGATTGACTCAGTTATTAGCAGCAGAAAAGCTACTTCGCCTTCGGGCTTTGATCATTCCCTGGGTGTCTCCTCCCCATTTTCTGGTATTCCTCCAAGGGAACCCGACCAGTTGATCCCTCCTAAGATTGATTCTTTGGTTCAAGAGCCTACCTCTTCAACCCTTGCTCTTTGCCCTCTCTCAGCTCCAATTCTCTTTGCTATTTCTGATGCTGCTCCTTTAAAAGCTGTTCATTCTTCAAACCCTTCGGTTGATAACTCCCCCACTCCACTGTTCTCTGAAGCCAATTTCCCTCCCCTCACCACTTCTAGCCAGTCAAGGGCTCAGAATTTAGGTACTCCTCCACTTAGCCCCACTGTTTCCCCTTCCTTTGCTGATCCCTCTCTGCAAAAATCTTTGAGTATTTTCTCAGATCGGACGCCTCTTTCCCCTTCGGTTCTCCCTCTAGACTCAATTCGGTTTGAGAATGTTACCATTAGGCGGAAGAAAAATTCCACGAAGCCCCCTCATGATTCATCTAATTTAGTCTAGGCTCCTTAAACTCCTCTTTCTGAGAGATTAAAAGCAGCAGAGTGTTCTCACATTTTCCAATGGGTCCTTAGAGCTTCGACCCCTGATTTTTCGGACTCTTAATGCGCATCTTATCTTTGAATGTTCGTGGCCTAGGGGGTCTGGCCAAGCAAAAGAGCCTCCAACATTTGTTGTTTTCTCTCTCGCCTGATGTTGTTCTTTTTCAAGAAACTATGACTAGTCCTTATCCTGCTTTATTTTCCTTCTCTAAACTCTGCCCGGGATGGGAGTTTTGTGCTCTTAGCTCTAATGGTCTTTCTGGAGGCATTCTTTCTGGATGGAATCCAAAAATCATTAAATGTAAAGCATTTCATACTGCTGCTGGTATTCTGCTAAAAGCCTCGATCTGGGGTTCTTCCCTCAATCTCTCAATTTTAAACTGCTATGGTCCTTATCTCAACCGGGACACCTTCTAGAATGTTGTGGCTTCGGGTGGTCTTCTATCACTCCCTAATCTTATTTTATCTGGAGATCTTAATCTGACTCTGAATGCCTCTGAGATATGGGGATCCAAAGCTCATCCTAATCCTTTGGGTCCTTTTTTTTCTCAACTGTTCTCTGACCATCATTTAGTGGATGTGGCTCCTCCTTGTGCTGGTCCTACCTGGAGGAATGGAAGGATTGGGGAAGATGGTATTTCAAAAAGACTGGATCGATTTTTACTATCAGATCAGCTTGTCAGTTCTCTTCAAAGGTATCGAGTATGGACTCACAGATGTGAGATTTCTGATCATTTCCCTGTAATTCTGGAATGGACTGATCAGCAAAGTCATTGCGCCTATCCATTTAAGTTTAACCAATCTTGGTTAGAAAATAATGATTTTATTCATATGGTTCATTTTGAATGGCCTCGTATTCCATCAAACCCTTCTTTGGATGCAATGCAGGATTTTCATGATAGACTTAGAATCTTAAAGGAGAAGGTTAAGTCTTGGACTAAAGTAGAAGCTTTAAAAATGAAAGAAAAGTCTGTTCAGCTGGAAAAGGAAATAAGCTCTATACTTATTTCCTCTCTTTCAGCAATTTTAAATCAAGATCAGCAGTTGAAATTGAATTCTCTTAAAAATGATCTTCAAAAGTTGATTTATCATGAGATTAATTCTGCCAGACTTCAAAGCAAAATTACCTGGGCTCAAAAAGGGGATGCTAATACTAAGTACTTTCATGCTGTGGCTTCAGCCCGAAAAAATCATAATGCAATTTGGAGCCTACAAGATGAGTTGGGCAATTGGGTATCAGATGACAAAAATCTTAAAGATCTTGGCACTCGTCATTTTAAGACCATGTTTGAAGATGATCATTTGACTAATCTGGAAGCTCAGCTTAAGGTTATCCGTCTTTTTCCTTCTTTTATCAGTCCTGATAATATTACGGCCTTTACTAAACCTGTCACTATTTTGGAAGTAGAAAAAGCTTTAAAACTCTTTAAAAAAGATAAGGCTCCTATCCCAGATGGATGGCCGGTTGAGTTCTATTTGAATTTATTCGATCTTATGGGCCCAATTATTGTCAATGTAGTGGAAACTTCCAGAATTTCTAGCAGAGTGTCTCATGCTCTTAACTCAACTTTCCTTGCTCTCATACCCAAGGTTGATATGCCTGTTTCTTTTGCAGACTTTCGTCCTATTTCTCTCTGTAACCTCTGTTATAAACTCATTTCTAAAGTTGCTGCTATGAGACTTAAGCCCTTCCTTGATGATTATATTTCTCCTCAACAATTTGTTTTTTTTTTTTAATCGCCAAATTCTTGAGCCCATATCCATTTCTCAAGAGGTTCTGCATACTGTCAATTCCAGAAAAAGGTGTGCTCTTATTCTTAAATTGGATTTATCTAAAGCCTTTGACAGAGTTAATTGGACTTTCATCCGTCTCCTTCTTATTCAAATTGGGGTTCCCCTTGTTGGGGTAAACTGGATTTTGGGATGCATTTCTTCAGCCAACTTTGTTGTCCTTGTTAATGGTTCTCCTTCTCCTTTCTTTTCTGCCTCTCGGGGAATCAGGCAGGGTTGCCCTCTATCCCCCCTCTTGTTCATATTGGTTATAGAAGGGCTTAGTCTGTTAATAGCGAATGCAAAGCGGAGTGGTAAGATTAAAGGCATTAAAATTTCTTATCAGCTTTCTCTCACTCATCTACTTTTTGTAGATGATGTGATCTTATTCGGCCTGGGTACTTTTGAGGAATGGTTATCCTTCAAAGCCATACTTGATACTTTATGTGAGGCTTTAGGTATGAGTATTAATGTGAATAAATCAAGTTTTCTCTACAACGATCTGAGTATGGACATTCTCCAAAGAATTCCAGATATTCTCCCTTTCAGAGTGGATGATATTCGAAAAGGGTTTGGCTATCTTGGCTGCTGTCTTAAGCCATCTGGTTATCTGGTAAAGGATTGGCTCTGGCTGGTATCAAAATTTGAAAGGAAAATTTCTCATTGGACAAATAGATTCATTTCCATGGGAGGTCGACTTGTCCTCATTCGTTCTATTTTATCTAGCATGCCAGTTTATTGGATGGCTTTGGTTCCGATTCCATCCTATATTTTAGACAAGCTCAGAAAGATGATTTTTTCGTTTTTGTGGGGCTCTTCATCAAAGACTAAAAAATTCCATCTTGTGGAATGGCAACTTTTGGCTCGTCCTACCTCTCATGGTGGCTGGGGTATTAAACATCTTCCTAGCTTCAGTCTTTCCTTGAGAATGAAAAGCTTTTGGCTAGCTTTAAATAGTAAGGGAATTTGGAATCTTCTTATTGCAGTCAAATATCTAAGAAATAGACCGCTGCATTTGTGGTTCAAGGAAAAGAAATTCATTTCTAAGAATGCCTCAATTGTCTGGAGGGGCTTCATATCTACCATTTCCTGGATTGGCAAAGGAATCATCTGGAAAGTAGGAAATGGTGAATCCATTAGTTTGGGTGCAGATCCATTCATTGGTATGGGTTCTCCTTTTGTATTGCCAAGAGATTTAAGGGATTACTTATAAGACTATGGCATCAACACCCTTGCTCAAGCCCGTAACCAAAATCCCTTTGCCAATGGCTATTGGTTCTCATCTGAAGATCTGGATCTCATCGGTGAATGGAAAATAGCCTGGGACATTTTTATTAGGGGATTGGATTATGGCCGCATTCATCTTAGTGATCAGATTGATACTATTTCTTGGTCCTATAATAACTATACAGGTCCAATAAGCGTTGCTGAAGGATACAAATGAATTTTATCTAATATTTGTTCAGAGGATAATGATTCAGTTTTAAAAATTTTATGGACTTTGAACATTCCTCTGAAATTAAAGTGCTTCATTTGGTTAATGCTTAGAGGTAAGATTTTAACCTGGGATCAATTGCAACGCAGAGGATTCATGGGCCCCAGCCGTTGTGTCCTGTGTGAAAGTAACTTGGAAGACATTCATCACTTATTTTTTGGATGCCCTTTCTCTGTTAGTATTTTCAACTATTTTGCGATTAAATCAAATTGCTCTTTCCCAGTTTATACATCTGTCCATTCTTATTTGGCTCAATGGTTCTGCTCTTCTGCGTGATCTGCTCCCTTCAGATTCCTTCCTTTGTTTATTCTCTGGGGCATTTGGATACTCTGAAATCGTTGCTTATTTGAAAATATGAAACCGTCCTTCTCAGCTCTGATTTCCAGAATTGAAGGATTGGTCAATTCTCACCCTGTGCCGATTATTATTCATAAATCCCGTAATCCTGGCCCTGTTCCTCTAAAAATCTTTCCTTGTGGATTTTTTGATGGAGCTGCTGCGGATAATCTAGGAGGTTCAGGATTTGTGATCTTTGTCAGTGACTCTCACTTCTTCAGTTTTTCTATGGGAGTTGGAAGAAGTACGAATACCAGAGCAGAATTGTTAGCTCTTTGGGCAATTCTAAGAGTTGGTATCTTGATGGGAATTCCTATGAAGTTGATTTATGGTGATTCCATGGTTGTTATTTCTTGGCTTAACAGAATTTCAGCACTTGATGTTCCATCTCTGATGCATTGGTGTTCCGACATAAGACATATGATTCATTTGGCCCCTTTTGTGATCTTTAAACACACATTTCGTGAGCATAATACGCTGGCAGATGAACTCTCAAAAAAAGATTTGCATTTGGATATGGGATGTGTATCTTTTTCAGAAACTCTGGATGGTTTGGTTATTAACCAAGACAGTCTTGATCTTTTTTAAGAAAAGCTGATTCTTATATTTTTTCAGCTTTTGATTTCAGCAGTTGATGATATTTCTCTATTGTTCAATCAAAGTCCATTTTGCCAGCCTGTTATTGCTCGGAATTGTCCAGTTTAAAGTTCACTTCAGATTATTATCAGCATTTCTGACCTGATTATTCAGGGATGATGAGAAAAGTCTGCTACGATCAGACTTTTTTTGTACTGTTTGTTTTGACTTGTCATTTATGTCTTGCATGAGACGGTACTACTATTTTTATCAGTCATCATATTGGATTGTAAATGATGTCTTTTGATTCAATTGAATAACAAAGACTGGTATTTTTTCCTCTGAAAAAATAATAGCCCCTCCATGTGACGACATAATCCTATCCAAATCAAGTACCAACCTACTACTCCGAACATGCAGCTTCATAGCCCTCTTCTTTACTATTTAATTGAGGGCTCCTTCTCATTGTACATCGCATCATTATGTACTAACATGTAAGGCGACTGCTTTAAAGATTTATCAAAGATTTTTAGGGGTCCCTCTTATTGCATACCACATCAACATGCACTAAGCAAACTATTTATTTATTTATTTAAATAGTATATTTTAGAAATCTCATGATAAGTGTGACTCACAGTCAAAATGAAATGATGTTACGATTATCTCTTAGTGCACACCACATCACCATGCACTAAGCAAATTGTTTACTTATTTAAATATCATATTTTCAAATTCCATGATGAATGTGACTCTCTCAAAATGAAATGGTGTTATAGTGACTTAAATGTAGCAACTATTTATTCATTTGACTAGTTTACTTTAAAATTTGCATGATGAGTGTGGTTCACTTTCATAATGAAATTATGTTAAGATGGACTATACGGAAGGCATGGAATGCAATAATATTCAATTTGAAAGTGAATGTGGAATTTCATGACATTAGGAAACAGATCGAGTGGTGTTGGAGTTCGTGTATGGAGATCAATTAGTTAGTAGTGAATGTGGAATTTCATGACATTAGGAAACAGATCGAGTGGTGTTGGAGTTCGTGTATGGTTTAGAGTTGCTAGTAGTGAATGGGCTTGAATTAGACCCAAGTGTTGAGTGAAGCTTGTTTGACCTCTCCCATGGCGGCTAGGTTTTATGAGATTTTTTGCTTTCTCTTCTTGTAGTGATTGGATTTGGGGATTTTAGTAGTATTCTTACAGGCTTTCTTAGGATGTAACGATTTGTTGGTGGGTTTTTGAGGCTATTGAACTACTTGATGAAGTTCTAACTTTAGCTTTTAGTTGGTTTTAGCTTTGAATCTGTTTTTTATGTTAGTTTTTGTTTTTGTTTCTAGTAGATCGATTTTTGAGTTTATTTTGTTTGGGTGTTGTATTTAAGGTTACATTGTCAAGGTTTTACTATCTTTGATTGTCGTGTCTATGGAAGTACTACTTTCTGAACTGGTTTCTTCTTTGATTGACGTCGGGGATCATATGCTAAGGACACCTAGAATCTAGGTTTTCTTATCAATGGGGTTCTTGAGTGGGGAAGGCCCACCGAGACTATTTTTATGGAGAAAAAAGGTTGATATCCTCCCTCATTCAACAGTTGAAAACACCCCTTCTCTGTTTTCTTTCATCCATTTGGATAGCTCATTTCTTCATCCTCGATTGTAAGGAGTTTTGTTTGTCTCCATAGGCTCCATCAAGTTTTTATGAGAATAAGTTTGGGTTAGGGTCTCCAATCTTTCTTCTAGGTTCCCAGATGTTGTGCACTATGCCTATTTGGAAGGGACTTGTACAAGTGTGGGGGACCAATATCTGCATAGAGAAAATGATGCATTGGAGCAGGGAGGAGGTGACCCGATCCAAGTTGTTGATCCTTTGGCTATGACCTCTCCACAACCATGAAATACGGAGTCATCTTTGAGATACCGTGAATGCTTCAAGCACAATTCTTTGTAGATAAGAATAACACTAGGGGGGATGTGCCCATGAATGAGGTAAGTATGCTATCAGAGACAACGTTGTTGGGTCGTTTCAGTGGTTGTAGAATGTGTATCAAAACATTTAAGGTGTGGATGGTGGACACTTGGGGACCTATTCAATGTTATACACCTCAATTGATCCAGATGGAGATTGGTGGAAACCCACATATTCCACTGGCTCAAAACAATTGTCCATTGTGGCAATTTCCTAGTTATTTTTCTATGGTTTTTCGAGTCCCTAACTTTCGGGGTCGTTTTGAGGCCCTAAACAATGTTTTTTGGCGATTCGGGCGAAGGGGGGTGTTGGGGGAGCGGGGGGTAATGATTATCAACAACATGCATTTGGCCCCATTCTAAAGTTGTAAATTCTAGATAGACCTTTCCAACAGGCTATATAACACCCAAATCGGAGATCATATGCAAACATTATGACCCCGACAAGTTGATTGTTCAACTAACCACCTTGGGGACACCAGGTACAAGTTAACTTTGATATTCCTTTATTTGAAAGCCAGATTGATGTTTATGGCCTATATAAGTGGTTGAATGTTCTAGAAGGGTATTTCTGTAATGTTCCGTTTTTTTACAAAAAGGGAATAACTAAGGACTGATAGCACTAGGAGAAGAAGGTACATCAATTCAGTATTATTAAGTCATCAGTGTAGAAGGAGGGCCATCAAAGTTCATATCCTAAAGCATGCGGAGCATGCATGCCTTGTTCAGTTAGTATTAAAGACAATATCAAATTAGAATTGCATGCATGCAAAAGTGAAGCATAAACCCTAAAAGTGACATGCAAACCCTAAAATCATATGAAGATCTATTTAAGAAGGGTTATATGACTAAAGGAACTATCTATTGGTATTGTTGATTGATTTCAGATTTTCAAGCAACAACACAATGTGTAGCCGCGACAGTTGGGGTTGGAGATGGTGTCTTCAGCTAGCGAGGGTTCAGCAGTGAGATATCTGCCCTAGTCTCTTATTGGGATATATAATCCAGTTTTATCCATTGTATCCATCATTTACTACAGTATTCGAAGATCCAGCACATTCCGAAGGGTTATTAACAGATCCACGTTTTGTAGCCGAAAGTAGTAGGGAAAACACAAAAGGATTCGCTTGGACCACAAAACCCGGTCTTTCCTCTATATGTCAGCTTCCTCTTTCTCAGCAAGCCTCTCCTACGGTATGCAGTGATTATCAGCCATCAGTTTGCTCACCTGGAGAAACTATTAGCCAAACAGATCAGTTGGGGGCATGAGCAACATAACTGCTAATCAATTCGCTAGGGCACTTAGAGGCAGCCAAAACTCTGCATGTGCTAGGCCATCTCTCCAGCATCAGCAAATGGACAAGCTCAGAAATTTTCAGCCCAAATGGACCTCTCCTCCTACAAAAACGTCACCTTCAATCTGGAGGGTTTTTACGGTACTACGGGGTGGTAACACCAGAGGAAAAGAGCATTATTAGACCACCCATCCGGATCCTTATGCATGCAGTTATCTTTGGAGTCATTATCAACCAGAATATCAATGGTAAGTGTTAATTTCTCTCTGCAAAACCCTAACCCTAATTCAGCTATATTTTAGGGCATTTTTGCATGGTGAGTTTGCATGCACAATTATTTTGCAAATTTGTATGAGATTGAGTGTGCTAGTCAACACTATCATAGAACATTAGAGGATATCAATATTTGGGATATTACAGTGGTATCAGAGCACGATCCTTGCCGGCTGTGGGCACATAGCAATTGAATAAAAGTGCATGTTGATGCATGCGTGTACATGCAAATGCATGTCAGTGATGTTGGTGAAGTGCATGTCAGAACAAAGTTTTTCTTTGCTAGCTTGTGACAACATGAAGACAATGAGAAGGATCTTGACTGGAAATCGGCAGAGGTTAGCAGTACTTCAACCCTTGCCTCGATATCAGGAGTATCTAGCCTTGGGTGATGAGGTATGTGCAGCATTGTCCTTTCAATATTATTACACCATCAAGTTCAGGAGCCAGCCCAAGGATTTGGATGAGGATCTCCTTAAAGGCATAGTTGGGGGAGGGAAGAAAGATGAGCATGAAGTACAGGTTGTTGGTGAGCTTCATTTGGAGTTAAGAGTACATGATGAGGATATGCATGAGGAGATCGCATTAGAACCATCCCATGAGTCTAGCGACACAAGCACATTCGCTAGTCAAATTGTGGACAAGCCGTGTGATGAGTTGGAATTGGTACACTCTTCATCACCTATAGCAGGATTCCAGACAGTTATGACAGGTGAAATACACGAGGTGCAAGGCAATGAGCACAACAGTCGAGACAGTGAGAAGTCACACATGGAGGTTAGGGAGAGTTTATACATGCATGAGATAGAGCTTCCAGATGATAGTCACCAAAAGAAGATTGAACGTGTTAAAGAAAGCATTCTAGTAATGAAAGAAAGGACCAAGATACTCTGAAACACCATAGTACAATGAGATGTTGAGATTATAGTTCTTCGAGTTGTATGTAGCAAGTCAGTGGTCATGCTTTCTAGTATTGAAGAGCAATTGGATTCCTTGATGGGGCAGCAAAAGAAACATACTATTGCATTTCAAAGAAGTCCTCTTAGTACATAGACAAGGCTTGCAGTAGCTTGAGTCCACATTTGCATAATGGTGGATGGTTTTTACAGGTTGGCCAGGATCGAGAAATTGGGCAATAGTATATGAGCATTCCAGTTGAAATCAGAAGGGCAGAATGTGAGCTTGGTAGGATTATTCCTTATGATGGTGCTTATGGACAAGGTCCTTTTTGGGGATTGGATTGGAGAGAGATTAAGAGTTGGTGTCCTATTGATTGGGTGATTCTTAGGAAGACATTCCTAGCCAAGGGTATAGTCCCACAAGAGCCTTGGGATATTTGGGATGAAATATGCACAAGTTTGCATTGGGATCCAGGTGGGAGACCTTAGGAGGGATGCATACAATGTTTACTGATGGGGTTACTTGGGAGTCTTCAGGATGCTCCTTGTGTTGATACTACGCAAGGTAACGGTGGATGCATTTTGACCTTTGCAATTCTCAAATTGATTTGGGACCCTGGGATTATAGTGAGCGGTAGTTTGGTGATTGCTAGAGGATGCTTTCAGGAGGTCTATTGTGATGGTACCTCGTTTACAGCCTAGTTAGTTACTCTACTTATAGGAGGCTTCCATGGGATATCTTGTGATGGTACCGTGCAGTGCAGTTCTTTGAGAAAAGGGTGCTACAAATCTCCTAGGATAATTTGGGACCTTGGGATCATCCCCGGATTCAGTTGGTTCAGTTTGATTGATTGTGGAGTTGTGTTGGCATTGCTTGAGGACAAGCAATATTTGGCGAGGGAGGACTGTAATGTTTTTCTTTTTTTATAAAAAGGGAATAACTAAGGACTAATAGCACTAGGAGCAGAAAGTACATCAGTTCAGTATTATTAAGTCATCATTGTAGAAGGAGGGCCATCAAATTTCATATCCTAAAGCATGTGGAGCATGCAGGCCTTGTTCAGTCAGTATTAAAGTCAACATCAAATTAGAATTGCATGCATCCAAAAGTGAAGCATAAACCCTAAAAGTGACATGCAAACCCTAAAAGCATATGAATATCTATTTAAGAAGGGTTATGGGACTAAAGGAACTATCTATTGTTATTGTTGATTGATTTTGGAGTTTCAAGCAGCAGCACAGCATGCAGTCGCGGCAGTTGGGGTTGGAGACGGTGTCTTCAACTAGAGAGGGTTCGGCAGTGAGATATCTGCCCTAGTCTCTTATTGGGATATATCATCTAGGTTTATCCATTGCATCCATCATTTACTACAGTATTCGAAGATCCATCACATTTCGAAGGTTATTAGCAGATCCACGTTTTGCAGCCGAAAGTAGTAGTAAAAACATAGAAGGATTCGCTGGGACCACAAAACCCAGTCTTTCCTCTACATGTTAGCTTCCTCTTTCTCAGCAGGCCTATCCTACGGTATGTAGTGATTATCATCCATCAATTTGCCCACCTGGGGGCATGAGCAGCATAACTGCTAATCAATTTGTTAGGGCGCTTAGAGGAATCCAAACCTCCGCATGTGCCAATCCATCTCTCCAGCATCAGCAGACGGACAAGCTCAGAAAGTTTCAGCCCGAATGGACCTCTCCTCCTACAAAAACGTCACCTTCAGTCTGGAGGGTTTTTACGGTACTACGGGGCGGTAACACTGGAGGAAAAGAGCATTATTAGACCACCCATCCAGATCCTTATGCATGTAGCTATATTTGGAGTCATTATTATCCAGAATATCAGTGGTAAGTGTTAATTTCTCTCTGCAAAACCCTAACCCTAATTCAACTATATTTTAGGGCATTTTTGCATGGCAAGTTTGCATCCATAGTTATTTTGCAAATTTGAATGAGATTGAGTGTGCTAGTCAACACTATCATAGAACATTAGAGAATATCATTATTTGGGATATTACAATTTCTTTGTCCACAATTTTTTTGACAGGGAAAAGATCACCTTTGCGCTCCTCAAGGTCATCCCTCATGTCAAAAATTGGTGGGAAACTTATTGGGAGAAAAAATCATCAGACGAGTCTGAAGTGTTCTATACTAGTCCCACTTGGGCCTCTTTTGTAGATGTCATTAAGGAATAGTATTATCATGTGGGAAACTATTATGACCAGTACACCAAATGGAACATTATGCGTCAAGAGAGGGACCAGACGGTGTTGGAGTACACCAACAACTTTCATACCTTTCGCACAAAGCTGGGTATCAAGGACTCTGAGCAGCACTTGATACTAAAATATCAAAGCGGTCTAGATCGGTACATCCGAACTGAGACAAACTTCCTCAAAATCTCTTCACTTGGATCTTCCTAATGGTATGTTGTCAAAATCGAAGATAAATTTCGACAAAAGAAAAAGTGATACTTTGGACCCGTGAATCCACCCCAGAAGCAAGGCAAGGGAAAACTTGGCCCGCAGAACATGGGATAAGGAAATGACAACCAGTCCCCGCCACAAGCAAAGAAGGGGAATGGAAAGACAAAGAAGGACACCGGGAAGTGGTGCGAATTTCACAAAATCCCTTGGCACAACACTGATGAATGTCACTCAAAGCA
This sequence comes from Pseudotsuga menziesii, assembly GCA_001517045.1. NCBI lineage: Eukaryota > Viridiplantae > Streptophyta > Pinopsida > Pinales > Pinaceae > Pseudotsuga > Pseudotsuga menziesii. Next base: position 33,668 of record LPNX010278114.1, on the reverse strand, counting down.
GTCATTGGTAGCCGAGATCAAATCTTCAAAATCAGATCCAGATTCTGATTCAGAACCCAATGTCTCAACTGTGGATCATGGGAAGTAGATCAGATATGCAAACCCCACTGTCACTATCGCTACCACACATATTCAAACAAAGGATCTTGAAGAGTCAGAGGCAGAGGAGCGCCTCTTGCACTCGAAGATGTGGGCTAAGGGAATCCCACTACATTTTGTTGTTGACAACGACATCCAGAAGAACTTGATCTCAACAGAAGTCATCAAGATATTGGAACTTCCCACAACACCACACCTTCAACCCCACAACATTGGTTGGCTAAGCCAAGTACAAGGTATCCACATTAATCAACAATGTCACCTACCATATGGCATCAATCCTTTCAAATACGAGGTACTATGTGATGTGGCTCCACTTGAAGTCTGTGATGTTCTTTTAGGACAACCATATATTTGGAAGTGTCATTTTGTATGAGTCACGATCTTGCAGTGTCATTGTCACTTTGGGAGGACAACCCTATCGTATACTAGAGACAGTTGCACCTATCACACTCGTAGGGTAGGAATATAAGCTCCCACACCAAGAAATTCTCCCTCTTCACAATTTCCTATGAAGGAGAACATCATGTCACAAAGATATCCACACCCTCTGTGCAAGGCCTCTCTGCTCAGAAGAAACAAGAAGAATACAAAGTCAGTGTTCCCTCATCCATTCAAGTACCTCTACAGTGCAAGACCATGCATTGAAGGTGCTCCTCCAGAAAGTCTTCATCTAGACCACTTCAGACAAAGCATAACATATCAACCATCATTTTTTAATAGCTCCAACGCATCAATCAACAGCAATTACATCCCTCTCGGGATGTCAAAGAAAGGAATCCTCTTCACTTCAGCAAATGTTGCACCAAGAGATCATCTCACCACACAATTCAAGAAATGATACATGATTTGACGCAATGAAGACCATTGTTTCCTAAGGGGGGAGGATTGATCCATATGGAGATCGGTGACAACCCACCTATTCCATTGGATTAAAACAATTGTCCATTGTGGTAGTTTCCTAGTTATTTTTCTATGGTTTTTGGGTCCCAAACTTTCAGGGTTGTTTTAAGGCCCTAAACGACGTTTTTTGGCGATTTGGGGGAGGGGGTGGGGGGAGGGAATTGTTTCCAACAACATGCATTTTGCCACAGATAAAAGTTGTAAATATTGGATATACTTTTCCAATCGAACGCCAAAATCAAAGATCGTTTGCAAAATTTATGACCCCGGGAAGTTGATTGTCACAACTAACCAACTAGGGGCTGCAAACTTTATGACGGTTCATCTTCTAGGGTTATGTTTTGGAATTTTTGGGTTCTCTCCCGCATGCCTATTGTAAACATTCCCTTTTGGCCTCATTTTATATTCATCTTGGCATGGATGAGCATAGCAGCCACATCTCTTCTCAGAGATAGCTACCACCATTCTAGGTGTTGTATTTACAATCTATTCTATTTCTGCTATTTAATAGAATATGTGTTTACTGTATCTCTATTTTCATTGCAAAATATATATGTTTATGATTATCTATATGTTCTTTCATTTCATTCCCACATAAATCTAGATCATCAGTGCTACATGATGAGAAGAGGTTGGCTGGGAGTAACCCTCAAGAATCATGAGGATGTGGTGAAATTGTTGGTTGGTTTTTGGTTATGGGGGACAGTCGCCTTAAAGATTTGTAAGTGGACTCCATTCTTTGATGTACACAAAGAGAATCATATTCACACTCAGTTTGCGTAAATTTACTAGGTATTCCTCCACACCTATGGACCCCAAACGTTTTTAGGAAAATTGACTCAATTCTAAGTACTTATCGCTCAATGGATCTAATCTGTTAGTGCACATCCTAGTGGACTTAGATTTGCACAATATCCTTCTAGAAAATCTATTTATTTTAATTGGAGCTCACTCGCATACTCATATCCTAGACTATATCAGCATTCCATTCCAATTCAATAGATGCCACTCATATGGATATTTAGTTTGGGATTCCCACCTAACATTCTGGAAGATTGTTTGGAGGAAAAAGAAGGAGATGTATGGCCCTAATCCAAGGGTATCAAAGTTAATGGGTTGTGACTCTTCCTTGGGTTTTGTCTTATATTTTGTGACATAGATGGACCTTCAAGGAATTATTTTTCCATCCATGGGAGATCCAACCCCTTTTGAAGTCTCCCTAGTCTCACAGGAAGAATCTTTGTCGATGGACTCAATCCCATCTGAAGATGGTTTTTCTTTTGACGTTTGAAAAACGTCTTCTAAGGAGTTGTTTATGGTTGTGGCTTAGTCTCACTCTTTGTTTGAGGTGCTTACCCCTCCTTCTAAAGGTATGAATAAAAATATCCTTTCCCATGCTATTTTGAATATAAGTGGGCCTTCATTTCCTAGAGGGATATTTTCTGTTTTTTTTTTTTGGTTAGGACAATATTTTTAGAGATGATTTCCTAGGGTTATATTTTCTGGTACTACTGAAGATAAGAGGTGTGGATATCTCTTGTTTCCACTTTGACGGATTCAGTTTTCTTCTAGGTGAAGAATCTCGCTTGGCAGAAGGGGACCTTCCCTCCCTGACCTCTCCAAGGGTCACTTCTAACTATGGATTCCCCTTGAGTTATGGGGAGGATCTGGGGTGTCAGATCCATCCTCCACCCCTTTGTGAGGCATCATCCCTTGACACAACTCCTCTTCCTTTCAATATGGGGGAACCCTATGGATTTTGTTATATTGATGGTGGCTTCGTTGTGAGGAATGGGGTATACAAGACCAATCATATTTCCTCTAATGATTGTGTGGGTTCATGGATAACCCTGAAGAAGCACTTGACCTCTGGTTTGAAATATTATCCTTATCCCATAAACCCTCTTTATGTGGTCGTTCCCTCAAGGTGTGAGATGCTTCTTCGATTGGCCCACAATCTAAAGTATTCATGCAAGATCATTTCTATAAGAGATCCAATTTCTCTAACTCTTAAAGACAATGATAGGTTTGTTGTGACTATGGTTCATGGTTGAGATGCGAGTGGTAAGGATTTACTTCTTGTTTCTCTAGAGGATCCATCCCCTATTGATATTTCTCCTTGAGCGGTTCTACACCCCGTAGCATCTAATGGTATTAGGGATGGTAGCATCCCATAATCTCTTATTGGCCCTCTTTTCATGACTCTCCCTCAACTGAACGTGAATATCTTTCTATATCTGGGGATTTTAGATATTCTTCTAGGTCCCATAGTCACTCAAAGGTTTTGGAAGTTAAGGGTAAGGCTAGGGGTACTATTTCATAGGACCCCTATAATATTTCCCCCAATATGCAAGGAAAGTGATTAGTGATGGATACAACTCAAGAACATGATACTCTTGATGTAAGGGTTGGGTGATAGAATACTATCAAAGGGAATCTTAGAATGAGTCATCCCTACTCCAAGGTTACCCAATGCTAGTGATGTCCCTAAATTGTAGACGTTTAGGGATTCCCTAAAAAATGTCGGCTCTAAAAATATTGGTGGTTACAAAACATCCTTCGATTGTCTTATTACAATAAACTCTTATCTGTGGTGATTCTATAATGGATGTTTTAAAGTCTTTGTTGCATGGTTGGAATTTTGTCACTTTATATGCTTCTGGTGTATCAGGAGGGCTCATCACTAGTTGGTGTTGCATCTCTTTCCTATGCACTAACACTTGGGTCATTTTGGAAGGGCTTGGTATTGTATTATTCTTAAGGGAATTTGGAAATGCCTTTACTATAATCAATATTTATGGGTCTTATCAGCAGAAAGTGTTCTACTGGAAAAAATGGTTTATATCTTACATGTTGGTGGGGGACAATCTTATCATTGGAGGGGACTTAAACTTCTCTGTGGGTGAGGGATAGATACAAGATCCTTATAATGCTCAAAAGGACTATGTGTTTGATTATTTCATTAGGATATTGGATGAAAACTCTTTATACGACATTCTCCCAAATAGTTTAAGGACAACTTGGCGAAATAAGAGAATTATTCAGGACCGCATTGCAAAGATGTTGGACAGTTTTTTAGTTAACAATAGTATTTTGAAATCTACGGTTAGTATTAGACATTTGGTTAGTGAGGGAGTGGATTCCAATCGTTTTCCTATTTTTATGGAGCTGATGATGGATTTGGATAAGCACCCTAACCATTTCAAGTTTAATCCATCTTGTATGTATTATGGGGATTATAAGGATATGGTTAAAATCTTATGGATCTCATATGATGGTTCTAGGTTTGAATTTGCTAGCACTTAATTTTTAAATAATCGTAAGAGTATCAAGGATGGATCCATCTCTTGGGATTCCAAGAGAATGAAAAGACTTGACATAAATATTTGTAGGGTTGAAGATGTTCTAGAAACTTTCCATGCTAATAGTTTGGATGGTTTCTTAACTATGTGTTGGAGGAGCTAGTCGGTAAGCTGACTAAGTCGATTGAGCTATATGAGAACTAGGTTCATTTCTATGTTTTGTATGGACCCTTTCACTATAATATAATCTGTTATTCCACATATGTGTTCTTGTCTCTTGTCTCGAATATGTTTGTATGCTTTTAAGTGTGTATTATTGGTAAACCTCTGTGATCCGTGAGATTACAACACTATGGAACAAAAAGGGAAAATTGTTTCTATTGAAGTTAAGAGGAAACAAATACTGGCTGAGAATGAAGTCTCTTGAAGGATAAAAAGTAGGGCTATATGGATTCAGAATGGGGATGACAATACCATTTTTTTCACAATTATTTCAAACATAGAATTCATACAAACTCTTTACGGAAAATGTAGGAGGATCATAGTCAGGTTATGGGATTAAGGAATCTTGATAGGATTGGGGTGAATCACTTTAATAATCTACATAAAGAAGATGATAGAGTATGCATAGATGCTTAGAATATCTGCAACTCTCTCCTCATTTGTGAATGAGGAAAAAAATGTAGTGTTGACGGAGGAGGTTACCCTTGAAGTTCTCGTTGCACCTGTTGTATATGCTTCTAAAAGTGTGGCTATTCTCACTCTTTTTTCCTCAGAATGATGAGCCTCCAAGGTTTCATAGGGTGGAAGAGGAGATCATGGAAAAAATGGATGTTGGGCATAGTTTGATGGTGCATCTTAGGGCATGCATGACAGGGGTGGTACAGGTGGTATTGTCTTCTTATGATAAAAGCATTGGATTCATTTTTCTGCAAAAGTTGGGTTGAGCACAAACAATCATGCAAAACTGATGGCTTTAAAGTTGGTCATGATACTTGCTCAATCAAAGGGGGTATATAGTTTACAAGTTTTTGGTGATTCGAATCTTGCGGTGGACTAGATGAGACAAAAGAGACAAACAAAGAAGAATCATATGCAGGCTTTATATGAAGAATTGATTCAGATAGTAGGTTTGTTTTAGTAGTCAAGCTTTCACCATATTTTTAGAGAGAGGAAGTCTTTGGCAAATCAGTTGTCTAAGCTTAGGCTACGTGAGAGAGATGGAAACTAGCACCTATGAGAACACATCAATGACACCATAATGGAGCACGATACAAGACCTCACCTTGGATTAAAATTGTTTTTACTTATACATGATTGATAGATAAAGAACACTCATATTAATAGTTCATAAGCACATGATTTAAATGCATGATCAATTTTATATGATGAAATACCAATTTCTTCACATTTTGAGAAAAACTTATAGTTTTTTTTCTTTTTGCTTATGGCACATAGATATTCTCATAAATGTGTCCTGGAATGAATCTACAACAATTAGGGAGTACACTATGTAACACTTATGGATCAATGGGATCTAAGTATCTACTTTTGAAGAAGGTAAGAAATGGACTTTGGTGCCTTTGTACAAGGTCATTTATTTTAATATAATATATTGTAACTTTTTTCCGTGGAAAAAGAGTGAATGGACTTGACTTTATTATTATAAAATAATTAATTGTTATGCTAAAAAATGATTTTAATATTTAGATTTTAAACTTAAATGAAATTATTAACCGATTGTAACAAAAGTTTCCACATTCTTTGGAGTCATTTATTTTAAAATTATAAAGTTTTTAAATCTAGGAGTAGTAGGCATAAATTTAGAATAAATGATGCATTTAATTTAGTTATAAATTAATATATCTAAATTTGAAATTACCATTTGGATTTGTATTTACAATGATTATGGATCACTAACTCTTTATGTTAGCCTACTTCTTATCATTTGTGATGACATTTTCACTAGTCTCGGCCAAGACATTGTCTGGATTTAACAGTATGACATGTGATGGAAGTGCAACAATAGAGGTGGGGCACATGAAGGAATGATTTACATCCATATCCCATTAGATGATGCTTCCTCTATTGGGAATCACCATTAACAGAGAATGATATTCAAATATTAAAAGCCAAACTTGCACAAATCCTTGTGGGAAACTCCTTCCTATACTATATTGTGAAGGTGGGTTCAAGAACTGAACATTGTTTGTAAAAAACTAAAGCCTATTTGCTAATATGAATCACCAATTGAGTTTCCTTTTTCCAGTTCATGTGTTTCCACAATATATCAATTGCATTGTACCTGACTCATGGTACTAATTTTTCTTCTCAAACTTGGGAACCATTAGAGCTGCTAATATGTAAAACATTAAATTATTCTATCTATATAGCTATATATGAATATGCTTTCTTATTAGTTAATGGATTTGATGAATACTGACATTGGACTTCTGTTTATATGATCCATGGATCTTGACATCATATAGTGAGACATTCCAAGTGAGCATGATATATGTCAGGTTGCATGGCATGGGTTTCCTCTTAGCCATTATTGTTGTGCATGATGGATTACATGGTATGTAGGAGGTATTGGACTTGTATGGTTGTTGATGATGGATGTTATGGTGTGTAGGATGGCATGTGACTACATGAAACTCATATGACTTAAGTGTGTGACTCTTGGAAACTCATATGGAATCAAAACTAGGCACATGCAATATTTATTATACTACAATTTAGTGATGCATATTGCTTGAAAAATCTTAAATCTTATCAATAAATGTTATGATTTCTTTCTTGAAACTTTGATGTACATGTTTTTTTTCCAAAGTTTGACAAATAATCAAAGTTTCCATTACCCTCGTGTTAGTACATCAAAGTTTCAAAACAAACAATCATGACACTTATAGTTTTTTTAAAATGGAAAAAGATGGACATTATTTCTTTATGAAGGTTGACATTTATTTTTAGAGCAAGAAAAAATATCTAGAACTTAGGGATACCATTTTAATAACATCCTTAGATCTACATTGAATAGCAATTACATCATTGTATAAAACCAAAACTTGGGCACTTGCAATAATTCATTAGTGGTCCGTAAAGGGGTAGACTTCCACTCTTGCTAGCAACCTCTAGGTCTTAGCTCATTAACCTATTGCCTTGTGTCCAAGAAAGATAAAATTTTATCCAAATAGAAGTAGTTTAAGGTCTTACTCCAAGGAAAAAGAAACATAGTGGTTTCAACCCCTATTTGTATCCCCATTCTACCCATTATCTATGATCTCCATCGTTTTTTAGGCCAAACAAAAATCATACGTTACAAATACATAGTTTAAATTTAAACATTTTGTTAAATGTTAAAATATATATTCATAAGATCTTGTAGATCTTCTAAATATCTATGGATATCATCCATATTCAAGGCAGTAAGCTATGCTTGGAAATTGGACTAATTTAATAGATTACATTCATCATTAGCATAACCATTAACAACTAATGATCTAAAAGGGAGATATTCTCTTTTTGTTTTCATATCTTCTTAATACTATCATAATGGAGGAGAGATCGGGAGCATTGAAATGTCTCAATGAGACGACGTGAGTGAAAGAGGAGAGAGATTCCTTCTTAAATGATTTCTCCATTATGTGGCAAATTAGTTAGTCCACTAAGTCAACTCGTGAGTATGGCCGCGAGTAAGTGACAAGTTTCAAGTTTGGCGAGTATTCCATTAGTGATCGTTCCATTTGTCATTCGACCAGACTCATCATACTCGGCTCGGTGATATAGACATTTCATTAACTGATATAATTGTCAAAAAAACATTTCATTAACTGATATAATTGTCGGTGATAAAGACATTTCATTAACTGATATTATTTTTTATATTTCTATTAAATCCTACTTTTAATAGCAAGTGTGCACGTTTACTATTGTTTTATTGAGCGGAGAGGCTCTCTACAGCCCAGTATGGGGGAGATCTTGTAACGTTACATAACGGAGGAGATCTTGTAACGTTACATAACGCTATTTTTATTAATAAAAAAATAGATTTTTTAGTTATAAAACAAAATAAATGTCAGCGAGAAAAACAACCTAATATGGGGGAGATGTTGTAATCTTCGTACCTAACAAAACAATAAAAAAGTAAAAAATAACAAAACAATAAAAAAATTAAAAATTTAATTATCCCCCCAAAAAATGTGGATCATAAAAAAAACACAATATGGGGGAGATGTTATAATGTTCCTACATAACAAAATAATAAAAAAATAAAAATTGAATTATTTGCAAAAAAGTGTTGGCCTTTTAAACAACCCATGGTTTTATTGTATATGGTTTAGGAGGACCGTGCACAAGGTTTTAAAACCATGTGCAAGGCCTCCTAAAAAAACCCATGGTTTTATTGTACATGGTTTAGGAGGGCCTTGCAAATAGTTTTAAGACCATGTGCAAGGCCTCCTAAACAACCCATGGTTTTAGGAGGGCCTTGTATATGGTTGTAAAACCATTTATGGGGAGATGTTGTAATGTTCGTTCATAACAAAATAAAAAATAATATTAAATATTATATGTTGGCCATAAACAATATTAAATATTAATAATAAATATATTATATGTTGACCTTAAATAAAAAGATGTGTCTTTTGGTTTGAATCAAATCAATGGTATATATAGGACACACCAAAGTTGATAGCTCATTGAGTGTAATACTTAAGAAGAGGTTTGCACCTAGAGAGATTTGATCCCTCTTGGCTCTTGATAGAGCCTAGGATTTGGGTCTACGCTGGTTTTGTAAAAATTTAAAGCATCTCGACAAAGATGAAAATATTTGTATTGTTTTCTTTAGTTTTATTATGGCAACGTGAATAACTTACTGGGAAAAATGTTTCAAAACTTTGAAAGGATTACAATTAATTAGAGGTTACCTCCATGACCATGAAAGATCATGATTAATTATATATATATATATAGTGTTTATCAAGTTCTCCTACCCACCACCTATATTACATTATGGGATCTCCTCATGCTCCCTTAGAAAACAATAGTCGCCTCGTAGATAAGTGAGTAATGTTGTTGCGGGGTTCTAACAATCCAACACCGACCTCCCTGGATTTAACCTCTGTGTATGATTCATCCTCTCATTGGTATACACATATCATTCATTCTCTAGTGTGGCTTGATACACATTCATTTTCTAGAGTCATAAAGATCAACATATAAACATCATTAGTTTCATTTTTTTTAGGTGTGTTTGTGTTCCTTAGTTAACCAATCTTCATGAATCCCAAGAATGTGTGTCAAGGCGTGCAAGGGAAGAGAGAATGAATGGTATGAGGTGGTGTATGACCATGACAATGAGAGGATGTATTCTATGAAGGGGTCAATTCCAAGGATGTTGGTGACAAATTGTTAGATCCCCACAATAACATTAATTAATCTACTATGAGATGCATATTGTTTTCCCAAACCAATAGCTAGTGATAGAATAATTAAAGGTGTCATTAGTACAATAGATGAAGAGATTGGATTATACATCAATGTTTTCTAAACCTTACGCTAATACAACAAGATCCGTGCACAATGATCATGTCCGTGTGGCTTTTAGATGAAGTAGATAAAAGCGAAAGAAGACAGGGAGATCTTTGGGTTGGTAAACATTGATTAGTGCCAATAAGGAATAATACTATGATTATGGAGATGAGGATGAGGGTGCTCTATGATCCTTTTTTTGTCCATATGAGGAGTTGTTGGAAATCTAGCAGTGTTCTAAGGTAGCTAGAGAAGATGGTTTCCTGAAGGTAGAGAAGGTATCACGACCTTCGGATGTGCCAAATGAAGAGTCAATCAATGAAAAAACTACAATTGACATCTTCTAATGCCCCACATGGGTGAATGAAGGGATTTCAAATAAATCTTCTAGTTAGAGATGAAAAAACTAGTTGTTACACTATTGTGGATGATGATAATAAATCTGGTCAATGTGGATTTGTATACCAATATGTAACCACTCAATCTAATATCTTTGTTGGCTCTTACTCTCAATATCTCAATATCTATAAAAAGAAATTGATGACACTAAAATTCAACCATTGTTATTGCTTGTGTTGTTTCATTAACAAGATTTGAAAGAGTAGCAAAGGTAGTAGAACTAGTTCCACCACTGTAACAAAGCATTGTAAAACCATGTTGTGACTTAACCATCAAAGATCACATGTGATAAAGGACATAACAACTATAGCTAAAGACATATTTACAAAATCCAAATATTGAATGAGCAAAAGCATCATTAATCTCAATATCAAATCAACTAACGTTCCAAAATTTCTCATTTGTAAATAAAATGTATCAAAAAAAATTATTAGTAAATATCTAAAATATTTTATTGTAAATTATAACATTTAGTGTCAACATTAATGCTAGACTAATTCCTAGCATTACCTGGTTTCATAAAAATACTCAACAATTTTAGAGACAACCCTCAATATGAAACCAAATAAGAGTAATTTGGTAATTGGTGGAAAAACAAAGTTTATATTTTGATTGGTTAAATAAAAATTTATTTCATACTGTTGATATAACTTAGGATACATGCTTAGAAAATGTTTTGATTTTAGTGCTTGGTAATAAAAAAGCAAGCAAGCTAATTCATATAGTCCTTATTAATATAAGGAAATATTAATAAAGTTTCAAAATTTCTTATTTATAAATAAAAAATATCTAAAATATTTTATTAATAAATTAAAAGCATTTTACCAAATATTCACATAAAAAAATTAAAATATATAAAACATAAAAATTAATTAAAAATAAACAATATATAAAACATTAAAAAAAATTACAAAATAATAAAAAATGACTGATAGACCACTATATTCTCCGTCACATGAAATCAAAGCCTAATGAAAAAAAGATGCACCCATGACCCACAGTCCACGCACTAAAAAAGACAAATTGTTCGTACAATAATTAAAGTTGACAATACGACAATAATTCCATAACAATCGTTCATAAGTACTTTATTATTTAGCCCTTCAACTTATTGGGAAAAGAATCTCCGAACTTATAGTCATAATAACTATTACCTATATCTCAATATCTACAAAAACAAATTGATGACATGTTGTGACTTAACCATCAAAGATCACGGAAAGAAGAAGTATCAAGGAAGGATTTGGGCTGGAATTCTTTCTGCGATGGCGATTAGGGTTTGGCAGCTGGAACATCTGATCGTTTTTGCGGTTTATGCTCTGTGAGCTCGTCACCATGGTTGGATTCGGCCCTGACTCTTTTACCTGGGATTTCCTGAACCTGTGGTTTCTCCCTGTGTTTTTGCTCCCTCGCCCATCAATTTTAGGCTCGCTTAGGGGTTTTTTTGTCGGTTTTCTCTTTGGGTGGCGAAGGTCCTTGGGCTTGGCCTTTTCGGGTTGGCACTATTCTTTCTTTCTCTACGCGAGGTTTTGGCTTCATTCGTTCGGTGCTGGGTTATGTTGGTGCCCTTTCTCCCTGCTCTTTTTTGGGAACCTGCCACTGGAGTTCCTCCTCCTTCAAGGAGGAATAGTACCAACTAGTGATTAAAAAAAGTGGGAATACTTATTTGTTTATCAGCTGGTTCCCGGTTGCACTGAGTGGGGTTTTCTGGAACGTGTTTGTTTTTTTCTTCTGTTTCTCGGGGGGTGGTGGGTTTTTCTTTTCATCTACGTCGTATGTCAATCTCTTCCACCTTTGGGGGAGCCCGTGATTCGCGGAGTTGACCTTGTCCTTTGTTTTCCTCCTGGGCAGTTTTCATGATACCTGTTCCCTTTCTTCGGGTTTCTATGTTGGGCTTCTTTCTTTGTAGAAGAATTGACCTGCTCTTTTTGGGTTCCGGTGATCATCCTTTCTTGTTAGATTATCTGGTTTTTTTTCTCCGCTCCACACGGGCTTTGCACTGCTCCTTCCTTGTTTGGGCTTTCTGACCTCGTTTTCACTAGCTGACTCCTGCTTCTTAACCGTGTCTCAACCCTTAGGGTTTGGTTGTTCTAACCCTAGTCACTTGGGTCTGTTGACTCTTGGGTGCTGGGGTTTCATTGTCAGGGATTGTCCTTCTTGGTCCCATGTCGAAAAAAAAGGATGGGGTTTATCCCCCTTTTACGAATGATCCTCGGTCTGCTCTTACATACTTTCAGAGAAGAAGAAAAGATAAAAATCATAAAGTGCTCGAGGGGAAGCTCAGATTTGTTCTCGGGCATGATATATATATGGAACGCGTGGAAGCTCTTTGTTCTCGGGCTCTTATAGGCAGACTTGAGTACTGTCAGTTGGGGAAAAAGGACTAGATAGCTTGGGCAACAGAACATTGGAAGCTGCTATTTTCCTATGTGCCTATGATCAGTCTGCTCATGCCACGACTGTTTTAAACTCACTCTGGAGAATTGGTGACGGCTCTCTGGTTCTAAGCCGTTGGCACGCTCATTTTGATCCCCTTCGGGAGAGGGTTAAGAAAAGACACTTGTGGGTTTTACTTCCTGCTCTCCCATTTCCTCTGTGGAGTCGCAGCCTATTGGAAGGAATTGCCAACACTATCGGTCAGTTCATTGTGGTGGAGGATGATTTCATGCACTCCTTTGATAAGAGGATGGAAAAGATATTGGTAGAAATGGATATCTCAGAGGGTCTCCCGGCGGAAGTTGAGATTCTTTTCCAAGATCGTTTGTTCACACAACGCTTAGATTATCTCAACATACCTTTTCGCTGCAGTCATTGTAGGGATGTGGGACATTTGAGAAGGGACTGTCCAATTATTCATCAAGGTGCAGCTACCCCAAGCACACGTCTCTCACCATTGATGCGGCGGTCACCACCTTCCTTCCTGGGTGCAAAATCACTTTGTCTCTCCTCTCCGACGCGGGCTCCTTCGTCTAAAGGTATTTACTCTAATGCCTGCTCTTTTTTCAGAGATGCTTCAGATTAGGAACTCCTTCTTTTGGATTCTCTGGAGATCAATGCCACCCTCCCTACCTCTTTGGTGGGTTCTGCGCCTGCTGCTTCCCTTAAAGCTCCTTTGCTTAGCTCCCTCTCTATCTCCCTTGCTGAACCACCCCTCCCTTTGTCCTCTATACCTCCTTCTTTGGACTCGGCCCAACTTTCTTCATCCAAGCCAGTCTCTATCTTCTCTGAATATTATTTTCCTCCTCCGGTAGGACCCAGAATCCCTGTCAGCACCTCATTTCCTCGCAGTCTTGTATCTTCTCCTTCTTTTGTTGACCCCTCCCTTAAAAAATCGCTGGAAATTTTCTTTGCGAAAACTCCTCTCTCACCCTCTATTCTGCCATTAGATTCCATTCGGTTTGAAAATGTTACTATCAGAAACAAGAAAAAATCCTCTCTCCTAGTATCGGACATGACCTCCGGTGCCCTTTTGTACACTCCTTTGTCCACAAGGCTTAAAAATGCGGCGAGGCATCCGCTGGTTTCCTCCCCTCGAGTCCTTAGAGCTCAGTCACCCACTCCTAGTGGTTCTTGATGAAAATTCTCACCCTAAATGTTCGGGGCTTGGGGGGCTCGGCTAAACAAAAGAGCCTCCATCGTCTTTTTGCTTATGTCTCGCCTGACATCATCCTCTTACAAGAAACCATGAACAGTACTTGCCTTGCTCTGTTAGCGTTTTCAAAACTCTGTCCTGGATGGGAATTTTGTGCTATCAGCTCTAAGGGTCTCTCAGGAGGTATCCTTTCGGGTTGGAATCCCCTTAGAGTTTGGTGCAAAGCCTATCAAACTTTGGCGGGCATCCTTCTTAAAGCTCGATTCAGGGGCTCACTTTTCTCTCTTTCCATTTTAAACTGTTATGGCCCCTACCTACATCATGATGCTTTTTGGAATGCGGCTGCCAAGGGTGGCCTTCTCTCCCTTCCAAACCTGATTCTTGCGGGGGATTTAAATCTTACTCTGAATGCGTCTGAAATCTGGGGTAAAAAGGCTCATATCGACCCTCTTGGACCCTTTTTCACTCAACTTTTTTCTGATTTCAATTTGGTGGATGTTACCCCACCTTGTGCTGGGCCCACCTGATGAAATGGCAGGTCAGGGGAGGAGGCCATTTGCAAAAGACTCGATAGATTCTTTCTATCCTTAAACTTAATCGACCTTCTTCCCAGGAATAGGGTCTAGTCTTCTCCTTCTGTGGTCTCTGACCACTACCCTGTACTCTTGGAATGGCTGGAAAATTGTGTCTCTTCTTTTTTCCCTTTTAAGTTCAATCATTCCTGGTTGTCCGATGATGATTTCGTCAAGATGGTAAGAGATTAATGGCCCCATCTATCCCATGGTGATCCTGCTTTTGAGATGGATGGTCTTTCAAAGAAGCTCCGCTTATTGAAAAGGAAGGTCAAAAGTTGGACGCGTGAAAAGACCTTGGCGATGAAAGAAAAGATCATTATTATCGAAGTTGAAATTAAGAAACTTTTGGGGTCCTCGGCTTTAGGATTACTCAGCTCCCATGAAAATATCAGGCTCTTGGCTTTGAGAGTGGAGTTACAGTGTTTGTTGGAACTCGAACTTCGATCTACAATGCTACAAAGTAGAATGACATGGGCATCTCTGGGTGATGCCAATACAAAATTCTTTCATTCGGTAGCATCCGCTCGAAAGAATCACAACGCCATTTGGGGCCTTCTGGATGAACGAGGAAATATGATAGAAGATGACAAAGGACTAAAGACTCTGGGGGTAAGGTATTTCTCGAAGATTTTCAAAGATGATTATCATACCAACATAGAGGCCCAGCTGAAGGTTATTCATTTATTCCCCTACTTTCTTTACCAAGAGGACTCGGAGAGCTTCAGTCGCCAGATTTCTCTAGAGGAAGTAGAAATGGCTTTAAAATCTTTCAAGAAGGATAAATCTCCTGGTCCAAATGGATGGCCAGTGGAATTTGTTTTGGCCTTCTTTGACCTTCTGGGGAGTGAAATTTTAAATGTGGTTGAATCTTCCACATTGGAAGGTAGATTTTTACCCTCATTGAACTCTACCTTCATTGCTCTCATCCCTAAGAAAGAGAAGCCCCTTACCTTTGCAGACTTCAGACCTATCTCCCTTTGCAATATTGTCTACAAACTGATCTCCAAAGTTGTTGCTTTGCACCTAAAGTCTTATCTGGACAAGTTTATCTCTACCCAACAATTTGGGTTCTTGAAAAACAGACAAATTGCAGAGCCTATAGCCATCACACAAGAGGTTTTGCATACTGTCAAGACCAAAAACAGGCGTGCATTAATCCTCAAGATGGATCTATCTAAAGCTTTCGATAGGGTGAATTGGTCCTATCTCAGACTCATCCTTTTACAAATTGAAGTACCCCTGGTGGGTGTAAATTAGATTATGGGTTGTTTATCATCTGCAAATTTTGCTTTGCTCGTAAATGGCACACCTTCTAGCTTTTTCCCTGCCTCAAGAGGCATTAGGCAAGGCTACCCTTTGTCTCCCCTGTTGTTTATCCTTGTTATAGAGGGGCTCAGTCTCTTAATAAAGGATGCTCGAAACAATGGGAAGATCATGGGCATTATAATCTCTTCCTAGCTCTCTCTCATCCACTTGCTTTTTGTTGATGATGTGATTCTTTTTGGTTCTGGCACATTCGAGGAATGGGTCGCCTTCAAAGTCATCTTGGATAATTTTTGTGCAGCTTCAGGTATGTGTATTAAATTGGACAAATCATGTTTTTTGTTCAACAATGTGGAAGAGGGGATATTGAACAGGATCTCTCGCACTCTCTCCTTAAATTTTGAGCACATTTCCCTAGGTTTTAAATATTTTGGCTATTTTATAAAGCCCCTTGGATACTTGATGAAGGATTGGTGCTGGCTTATAAAAAGTTTTGAAAAAAAAATCCAGCACTGGACCCTCCGACTGCTATCACTCAGGCGTAGACTCGTCCTAATCAAAGTAGTCCTTACTAGTTTTTTGGTACATTGGATGGCTCTGGTTCCCATTCCTAAGTCAATCCTCGACAAGCTTAGAATTTTGATTTTTTATTTCTTATGGGGTTCAATAGCTGATAACAAGAAGTATCATTTAGTGGATTGGTTGTCTCTTTCAAAACCTACTTCTCTTGGTGGCTGGGGCATTAAACATTTCGGCTGGTTTAGCCTATCCTTACACTTAAAGAGTCTCTGGTTAGCCCTTAATGGGAATGGGATTTGGTTAAGTTTATTGTCTGCGAAATACCTTAAAAATCACTTTGTGGTGTCTTGGATCCGCAAAAAATCATTTGATATAAATGGCGTTTCAGTGATTTGGAAAGGTTTTATACATACCTTATCCTGGTTTGGCAGTGGTCTCTCTTGGCAAGTAGGGAACGACGAAGACATCCGTGTAGGCTCGAATCCAATCGTGGGCACTGATTCCCTATATATCCTCCCTCAGGATCTCCATGATTATCTGGAGGACTACAACATCATAACTTTGGCTCAAGCCCGAAATTTCTCCCCGTGAGCTAAGAGATATTGGCTCATTGCTGAGGATCTGGATATGGGAGGGGAATGGAGGCTCCTGTGGAATAATTTTATATCCGGGCTCGAATTTGGCAGAATCAAACTCTCTAATCAGAAAGACTCTTTAATTTGGACTTATAATAGGCATGCTGGGGATATTACCGCTGCTCTAGGGTATGATCTCATTATGCACCAATATCAAGAGCCCTCCTCTGAACTGTCCAAGGTGTTGGACCTTCTTTGGTCGTTCAACATTCCTGCAAATATTAGATGCTTTATTTGGTTAGTGGTTATGAATCGTGTGCTAACCTGGGACAATCTACAAAGACGAGGTAGGCAAGGTCCCGGTTTATGTATTCTTTGCAGGGAAGACGAAGACACGGTTTAACATTTGTTCATTGACTGTATTTTTTCAAAAAGGCTCTACTCAGATTTATTTGAGCAGTGTGGCTTACCTTCCTTAAGCAATTGTTCAGTCAAGTCCTTTCTTGAACATTGGTACAAGAGCATATCTGCATTCTCTGCCATCAGCTATCTGCCCCTTTTCTTTTTTTGGAATATTTGGAAAATGAGGAACTGTTGTATATTCGAAAATAAACAATTATATGTTTCATATATCATTCAACAGATTGAAGCGCTCTTACATCTTTTCCCTGTTCCAAAGGAAAGAAAAAAGATCAGATGTATCGGTTCCAACCCCCAGCTTATTTTTCCTTGTGGTTTCTTTGATGGGGCAGCTGCTGGGAACCTTGGGGGAGTGGGTTTTGTGCTGCACTTGAGTGACTTTCATACTATTGGCTTCTCTCTTGGATGTGGTAGAAGCACAAGTACCAGAGCTGAACTCCTGGCACTCTAGGCTCTTCTAGCTGTGTCAAAGCATTTGGGGATCCCTCTTCTCACTATCTACGGTGACTCCCTAGTCATTATCAATTGGGAAAACAGGACAACTTCTTTGGACTCTCCTAGCTTGAGACATTGGTGTGATGACATAAGGACCCTTATGCTAAATTTCTCTCCTTTGACTCTCAAGCATATATATCGTGAGCATAATCAGCAGGCTGACAGTCTCTTAAAGAAGGTTCTAGTGTTAGATCCTCATTGTGGGAACTTCTTTGAATTTTCAGATGGAATGATCATTGCTCATGGAAACTTTCAGCTTTATTAAGCTTAGTGCCGAGACTCGGTCCCTTTTGGCACGGATTCTGCTTTTTTATGATGGACTGGATCTGAGCTGACATTGAAGAGACTTTCAACCTTCTTGTTATGCTCAGGATTAGTAAGCTTGGTAGTCAAACATTTTGTCTCAGAGTCAGGGATAATTTTAAGGGTGAAATTTAGCCCATGGGCTATTTTTCCATGTTTTTTTCTAAAAAAACATTCACCATTTTGCATTTTTTGAAGCCCTGATTCACCCAATTTTGATGGGGTAAAATGTTTTCACCCTAAAAATTGCCAAATTATTATATAAACAATATAAAATCCTTGGATTAAAATATTTTTTGAAAAATATTGCCAAACATTTTATAGTTTGCGTTTTAAGAATTGGTAAGATTCGCCAACATTTCTACACTTCTAAATATGTATGGTTCCTTAAAATCATCCCTGCTCAGAGTCCAGCTCAACTTTTGAGTTGTTTTTGGGTTTATGATGAGAGTCTGCCTCATGTGGGCTCTATGTTTCTGCTCTTGCACATGACAGCATGGTCTGTATTGAGGATTCTATAGTGATTAGAGGGATTCCCAAATGTTGTGTCTCACACTAGATTGAAAATCCTGAGCGAGATGCTTGTATATGATGTCTTTTGATTCTGGTATTTTTTCTTTCTGAAAAAAAACATCAAAGATCACATGTGATGAAGGACATAACAACTATAGTTAAAGACATGTTTGCAAAAGCCAAATATTGAATGAATAAAAGCATCATTAATCTCAATATCAAATCAAATAACGTTCCAAAATTTTTCATTTGTAAATAAAAAATATTAAATTTTTTGTATTAGTAAATTATAACATTTAATGTCAAAAGTAATGTTGGACTAATTCCCAGCATTACCTGGTTTCATAAAAAAATACTCAACAATTTTAGGGACAACCCTCGATATGAACCCAAACAAGAGCCACGAGGTGGCAATGTCCCCGATGAGAAGATAGAAATATTGAATGAAGAGTCTTTGTCAAAGTTGTATATGCATGTTTCAGATATATGACATGCCAAAATATTTTGGCTTCACTGATGAGTGTGGTTGATATCCTAATTAACCTTAATTTTAATGATAAAATGTTGAAAAGATTAATATTGTAACAAATTTTTTTGTAAATGCCAATTGATGTGGATATACATTTTAAGAAAAACATATTTTTTATATAAACAATATTTTAACATCTTTCCCACATTTTTTTTTTAATTTCGAATACCATGTAGTTTTAAAATTTTATTCTTATTTTAAGAATATTTCAAAATTTATTTAACTTTAGAAAAAACAAATTAAACTACGATTTATTAATACTGCATTTACTAAAACTTCACTTCCACTTATTCTTTCCAACCTTCGAAAATAGAAATGGGTTGTTGGAACATGCGGCAGGGCATGCGACAACAACTCTTGAAGATAGTCATTGGAGCTTTCAGGGGTATTTCCTTGGAATTTTGAGGACCTTCCCAATGAAACACACAACTTAAATTGAATTGCATGAACATTAAGGTGTAGCTCAACCACTTGGACTTATAGAAATACATAGAAACGC
>LPNX010278114.1:0-13932 GCA_001517045.1 Pseudotsuga menziesii | reverse complement strand
AATAATAAAACTCTAATTGACTTTAAATGTTGAAATAAATACACCTGCAACATAAATACATTTTTGTGTAATATACAATTGAATAGGCCTAACACGTATCTTCTTAACCATTAAAACATGTGTTTTTCCTCTTGAAACATCAAATGATTATGTTAAAATAAGTATCGAGCATATGCACTTTAAAAAAAGTCATATATGTTGATTGAACACTAATTTAATGTATAAAGCCATTAATGAAAGTGCCAACTTTCACTACTACATTTCGACCAAAAATCTGACGGCTGTATTGTCGGATTTTCGACACTTCCCTGTCGCATGTACGACACTATGATTTTTTTTAAGCGTCGAAAACTCTGCGTCCATTATCCAACATCTTTCCAATCCGTCGGTTAAGCGACACCTCAGCTTACCGTCGGTTAAATGTAAAGCGTCGGTTAAGCGACAGAATTTCTTTGACGGTAGTGAAATTTTTTTGAGAAAATAACCTTCATGTCATCGCTTAAGCAACAGAATGTCCGTCGGATAAGCGACGGTAGTCAAATTTAAAAAAAAAAATAACCTTCATGCTGTCGTTCAAGCGACGTCTAGAAACTATAATCGTCGGTAAAGCGACAGGTTTAGCCGTCGGATAAGCGACGGTAGTCAAATTTTTTTTTTAAATAACATTTATGCCGTCGGTTAAGAGACGGCTATAAACTGTAATCATCGGTAAAGCGACAGTTTTAGCTGTCGTTTAAGCGACGATAGTCAATTTTTTTTTTTTTTTTAAATAATTTTCATGCCGATATTGCAAAGTATACCATGGTTTATCATTTTTTTTGGTAATGGGACTTCTGCTAGTTCTTTAGTCTTCCCAACTGAGGAATAATTAATTTTTCAGAGTGGATGCTCTTTTTTATTTGTTTATATATATATTCTATGTTAATATTTTTGCAAGTTTTATTGCATTGCAAGCATTTTAGTTTCTAATACTCCCTCGGGACATCTAACAGTGGTGAATCTGCGATAGTTCATTATCTCAATCCAACGCAATCTAAATATTTTATTTTTGTCGCGTGAAAATACTACATTCTATTTATTGACAATACTGTAACCTGGGCATACTACATTTAGAGGAGTTGCAGAGTATACCATGGTTTATCATTTTTTTTGGTAACGGGACTTCTACTAGTTCTTTAGTCTTCCCAACTGAGGAATAATTAATTTTTCAAAGTAGATGCTCTTTTTTTTTGTTTATATATATATTCTCTGTTAATATTTTTGCAAGTTTTATTGCATTGCAAGCGTTTTAGTTTCTAATACTCCCTCGGGACATCTAACAGTGGTCAATCTGTGACAATTCATTATTTCAATCCAACGCAATCTAAATATTTTATTTTTGTCACGTGAAAATACTACATTCTATTTATTGACAATATTGTAACCTGGGCATACTACATTTAGAGGAGAAAAAGGGCTATTATGTGCACACCTGAAGAGCATAGAGACAATAACAAATGGAGATACTATATTTAACCTACTCATTTCATTGGTGTCATGTGCTAATTTCCTTCTCTGCTAAGATTCAATCTCTTAATTTCTCTCTCTACTAATTTCGCAATGCCCAATCCAAACCGCTACTGCTTCAAAAGGATCCAATAGTGCAGTCTTTGTGTTATCCCTGTAATAGACAACCAGGTTAAATTGGCAAAAAGAACATCCCTATTTCATTTGGAAGTTCTTCTCATGGCTTTTCATTCTTCAAATGCATTTGAAAAAATCAAAATGGCAAAGAATATTTTTTCTACCCTCAGCAATGTAAGTTGTCCTCCAGTGGAACTTAACAGCACACAATTGGTTTGATTCTTTGCCACATGATTCTCCACTCTACAACCTTCCCATCCTGGTTGATGTTCAATATAAGAAATAAGTTAATACAGATTAGACAAGGAGGAACTTTTCAGCTTCCCACAGGAACAGGATATTTAGAATCATGGGTATATCATGTGGTACAAAGTGTTATAAATGTGAATGAGGGAGTCACAGAAGAGCATGGAATGGCTGATCTCTTTCAAAGAACTGCTTACAGAAATTTGCATGCCCTTCGAGTCTAACTGCCACCATGAGCAGGTTTATCAATAAAAAGGTGAACTAACTGGGCATATCACACTGCAATTTGAAGCATGCAATTTATCATAGACAAAAAATACTAATAGTCACTAACCTGGTGGTCCAATCAAAAGAATTCGTGAACAAACAGTGACCAAATTTGACACATATTTGATATACTCTGGCGTCTTGAGAAACACATACATGGCATCCAATAGTGCAGTCTTTGTGTGAAACAGCAGTAAAACAACCTAAAATTCAATTCTAGGTGCATTTAAACCATTTGGCATTAATAACAATCTTAACAAAAAATGAAGACCCCAAGTGTTGCTGTGTTGACACCTATAGTTAGAACCTGCCTATGTTTTCTTCCGCCAATGGTGTTGTACTTAAGAGACCCATATTTTGTATAAAATGCCACTTTCATTTGCTGTTTGTTTATAATAACATTAAGGAAGAATTATATCAGAAAACTATAAAAGTGTGAAGTCGCAAAATAAATGGATTCACGCCTACAGAAATCGCCACATAGAAGCATATCAAAGTAAAAAGAGCAATAGATTTCTGGAGGATGGGTATCATTCTGTAACCCTTCCGTCTCAATGTCAGACTAGGACAGTAAGGATAAAAAACAATAAATATCAACATCAGGAATCTATGGTTCAATTGTTCAAAATTGTTCTTTGTAACCTCTTTTCTCTATTGCCCCTTCTATAGCAGTCCCAAATGTCAGTTCAAAGGTGTTCTATCTCAAGGGCGTTACTCTTCCATGATGCCTCAAAATTCTAGCCCTATTTTGCACTAAAACTCCAAAATGCTCATCCTTCTCTGTTGATCCTCCCTGTTGATTGGATGTTATACTCTGCTCTATTGCCAACACCTCAAGCAGGGCATATAACTGTTTCCAGCAACATGATTACATTTTCTGTTATGTTTTTTAGTTGTAGAGATGAGGATACCATGTGTTTCTGCAGTCTTATGATTTGACAACATTTGTAATTTAGAATGCTAAGGCCTGACACACAACCATAGTGTATCACTAGAGTAGAAAGGACCTCGTACAGGGCTTTGATTATTTCCTCATCCCGAAATCTTATGTGTCCTACAGTTGTTTAGTGAAAACTTGAAAAGGTTCCTTCTGACACCTTCAGATATTTCCGTGTACGTTCCTTGACCCTTCAGATAGCATAATATTCCAAAGGAAAATACCTTTCAAGTTTTAACATGATCCAAATTTGTTGGAGTGTATATATGTCTGCCTATAGGTTCATCTGTGGGAAACTTACCTAATATAGCCAACTTATATATGGTATATAGTATATACATTAGCATGTCTTGTAAGAAAGGATAAATACGTACCTATATAATAGTAAGAAACAAAAATACATAACAGAAAATCATCAGGATTTGGCAGCTTAACATTCCCTAGTCCTAGCGATTTGGCAGCTTGTATGCCTATTATTGAAAGCTTCAGCACCCTTATGAATGGTCTTTGCAAGAAGGGCATTTTGGAAGAGGCTAATAATATTTTTAAACTAATGCTAGAGAAAGGTTTAGTTCCTAATGTTCAGATTTACAGTAAGATGATAATTTCAAACTGTGAAAGGGGATGCATAAAGGGAGCCTTAAAACTGCATTATGAAATGCAAGATAAGGGGTTATTACCAGCGCTGGAAACTTATCACTCACTTATTTATAGACTTTGCAAAGAAAGGGACACAGATGGAGCTCTAATGATTTACAATGAAATGGAGGCCAAATCTATGTTGCCAACTGTCTCTAGTTGTTCAGTTGTCCTTGATCTCTTATGCAGAGAAGGGAGGGTGAAAGAATCATGCAAGCTTTTAAAGGCAGCATTGAAGAAGGGAATTGTGGCAGATGAAGTTGTTTGTGCAAAAGTAATTTATTTCCTTTGCAGAGAAGGTTGTTTGGATGAAGCTTTAGAACTGTGATAGGGGTACAAAGTTTAGAGGAATTGTGAGCAAAGAAAACACAGGGAACCTGAACAAACTTTTTCTGAGCTCCTCGTTGCATGGTTTCCCATCACATGTTCATCCAGGGAGTGCAGCTGTGGTCTCTTCTACCCTCTCTGTTGAGGGATTTTTGTATACAATTGAGCAATTTTTCAGAGCAAGAGACGCATTAGGGGGAATTGAGGTTGATGCAGAAGTTTTCAATAGTTTGCTTGAGGTCATAATGACCATAAATTTTGACAGGCTATTTGAGGGTATACATGATAAATGTAGAATCATGTTCAATAATTTAATTCCCTCTATAGAAGAGAGATGTATGTATAGTGATCTATTTTTGCTGAAGAACATGGAAAGCCTGGTAAAAGAAATGAACTCAAGCAAGGAGGTTAACTTATCTATTAAAGAGCATCTACTTACAAGTGCAACTGATATGGTGGAATGCCTGAGAAGGGATCCTAGTAAAGTCAGTTTGCCTAAGTTTTATTTGGGGAACACTGAGGACTCATTGATGTTGAACCAATCCAACAAGTTCCGGGAATTTCTTGGATAAAATAAAAACCCAGTTGGATCGATAATGCCAATGTTAACAGTGAATTCATAGAGTAGAAACTTCCCGTATCAATAATATTAAAAAAAATGGCCACAGCAAATGGTTTGACTCTTTGAGTTTCCGGCAAAATATTACCATCTGTCACACATGTGAGAGGGTTCCTTCAATATCAGCCACATTTAGTTTCCAAAGTGAGTTAATCATCAATTCTTTGTTGGACTGTAGATATGCTTCCAAATCATATTCAGAATAATTCCCCTCTGTACTCAGTTGTCGTTTCATATCTTCTTGTAACTGTAGTAATGCAAAAGCACCTACCACACCCACAGCCAAAAAAGGAATTAGCATTAACTATGAATGCTATTACAATATAGTGCGATATTAATTTGAGAAAGATTTGATGCACTTTCAGACCTGTTGCTGCTGTGACTTGAGATTTTATAAAATGCCCTTTGTTTCTGAACCATTCAGCTATAAATGGCACACCCAAATATATGGCTTTCTTTCCAAGTTCCTTTGTTGCTTGTCTTGCATATATGTAACCAATTGTCTGTAGCATATCGCCTCCATAAGCTGTTCAAAAAAGTTCAAGGAACCAATTAAGCATAAACTAATCTAACATTCATGCATTTTTTGTGGATTCAACTATCAAATTAAAGACTAGAAATTAATGTAAATTTACACAGCAATTAATACATGCCACTACAAATGCTATTGGGCCGTGGTTGAGGCACGGCATTGCCATACCAATGATCCAGGGTCAAACACCAGCAGGCATAGAACCCTGAACAATGTGTGTTTTAGCTGCTCCCACATTGAAGGAGGGGTGTGATAATGCAGAAATTGGGATCATAGCTCCCCACAGACCAAAATATATGTTTACCCTTACCACTACAAATTTCCCCATTTTTTAAAATCCAAATGTTTATGAAAAAAAAAGAGGAAGGGCATATTCAATGATCATATCCTCTTTCTCTGTGCCAGTAGGGAAAAAATAAAATCTGATAAGCTGGAGCATCTAATTACTTTTAGCATCTTCAATAAGCAGATAACCTTTAGCCAACAATTGCATACATATCTCCTCCCTCCAATTCCAACAGAAAGACTGAAGTGAACAAACCTCATCAGCAAAATCAGATTTTCACCTTAGCTTCTAGATGGTGAACATGGTAACCCTTCCAAATCCCTGTGAAGGCCAAGAGCACTAGATCCCCGGAGTCACCGAAAATCATGGCTCTGCAAAGCACTTTTCCCTAAAATAGAACTGGGTGCTGATCATTGATGTGCTGACAGCAGTCCCTACCAAATAGGCAGTCCTAGAAAATGTACCACAAACTGTACAAAGTTCTATCTGTCAACCCACTCTTAGCCAAGAGGTCCTTTAAAGGGAGCCACCGTTAAATGACTAGCCATGCAAATACCTAGTGTGTATGACAAGCCACAGGGACCAGACACTATGAGGTTAGGATCAGAAGAAATCCAACAGCAATAAGAACAGGGCCAGGATATGCCTCTGGTGAAGCCAGGAGTACAATTTCCAGGAATCATACTGTTGAATATTTTTTCCAAATACCCACACCCAGTGTCTCCAGAAAGGGGCCTAGCCCCTACATATCAATGTTCAGCTTGAACAAGTCCTCAGGGGGGGAGCAACCCAATGATGTCTTTGAAAGCAGTCTTGTTAGAAGAAAAGAGGGCATCTAACAAGCTAATACCTTCCAGTCCTTCCAACAATGAGCCTCAAAGTCCCAAAGGTCTCTCCAAGTAAAAATGTTTTTTCATTTTGGCCATACAGGGGAGCTATCACAGCTGGCAAATATATGGCAAAGAGCATAGTGTGAAGGAAAGGGGTTGGTTCTTCTTAAGGCATAGTGCATGGCTGTCTTTAATTTTATCATTGCTCCAGGCAGGTCTATGGAAAGTCTCTGAGAAAGATCCCAGTTTCAAGAGAGGACACATTTTGGATAGAGCAGACATCTAAAGATACTTCATTACTCACACTTTGTGAGCAGTTAGTTTTTTGTGTATTGAAGGATGGGCAATCAAGCGTTTTGCTGAAAATATTGACATCCCTTTTGAGCATGCATGTCGGGGCACTGCGAAAAGCTGTGCTTTTTGTTCTTGATGGAAAAGAATGTGAAGATGATGCACTGTTTTCACTAAATTTGCTACTTCAAGCAGGTTATGACAAGTCAAAGCAGGAAGAGCTGTTGGGGAAGCTAGGAGCTATCTTTAAGCTTATAGAGTATGTACTTGGAACTCTGACAAAGTTTAGAGGAATTGTGAGAAAAGAAAACACAGGGAACCTGAACAAACTTTTTCTGAGCTCCTCGTTGCATGGTTTCCCATCACATGTTCATCCAGGGAGTGCAGCTGTGGTCTCTTCTACCCTCTCTGTTGAGGGATTTTTGTATACAATTGAGCAATTTTTCAGAGCAAGAGATGCATTACTATTGCCAGATTACTCTTGGGAATAATTACTATTGATTATTCCAAGAGTAATATGAGCACCTATATTAAGCGACTTCATTCTTCGAATCATCATAATGGAATGAATGATTGGAAATGGTTGTTATCAAAGATGGAAGAAAGGTTACCTTTGGTGCAACAGTTATATAGA
The DNA here is from genome assembly GCA_001517045.1 of Pseudotsuga menziesii. Taxonomy (NCBI): domain Eukaryota; kingdom Viridiplantae; phylum Streptophyta; class Pinopsida; order Pinales; family Pinaceae; genus Pseudotsuga; species Pseudotsuga menziesii. The sequence goes on along the minus strand of LPNX010278114.1, from coordinate 6,701 downwards.
GGTGGAAGATTAATTCTTGTTAAATCAACCCTAAAGGCAATCCCAGTCAACCAGAATACATTGGCCTGTATTCTCAAAATGGAACAAAGGATAAATCTTTGGTGCAACAGATAGTTATCTAAAGGTGGAAGATTAATACTTGTTAAATCAACCCTGGAGGTAATCCTGGTCAACTGGCATACCTTGGCCTATATTCCCAAGGCATTCTGGAGAAAATTTGGGGAACAAGCTACATATTTCTGTGGTCCTGGATAAGGGAGAAATAAGGCCTATCTCTAGTAAAATGGCAAGATCTTGCAAAGCCAAAAGAACTAGATCGATGGGGCCTGAAAAACATATATCATTTCCAGAAAACATTAGCAGCTAAGTGTATGGATAGACTTTGGAACCAAATTCTTGTTCATAAATATATAGAGACAAATACAGTAGATAGATTACAAACCCTACCAAATAATCCAACAAGCCTCTACCATATGGAAGGCAATGATTAAAGCCTTTATATTGATTGGGAAGTAGCTAGTTTGTAGGGTTGGAAATGGGCTGAAGATTAGGGTAGTAATGGGACCCTGCATGGGCAGTGGTGTTGATTTCAAGCTCTATGAAACCCTTCATAAAGAAGGAATTTACAATATGGCTCAAGCACCTTCGCTGAGACCACACCCACATGGCAACAAAATTGGTAGCAAGGTAGAAGTTCAGAACATATGAGCCTATAAGGGGCACAAGAAGGGGTAGTGGGAATCATATATTGACAAACTAAAATAGAGCCATGTGTGAATTTAGGAGACAAGATAAATTTGTCTAGTCCAAAACCAAATTCCTACGGTCTTCAAAGCATTGATAGAAGATGTACCATTCTTCCAAAGCCAAATTCCCTCTTCTGGAAACAGTTCCCCCTATCAACATGAAATGTTAAAATGCTTTAAAGTTCAAACATTTCAGCAGCAATCAAAAATAAAAACAGAGTGTGCAGGAGCATAAATACAGATGGAAACAGTTAAGACTAACCAATTAGTATCTCATTCAGTAAAAATAAAAAAGATGGATTTGTTTGGCCTCTACTTTTTCATGCTGCCAACAATTGTTAAAGAGTATATTGTACATCTACTAGAAATCATGTTAAAGAAATTAAAATTAAAATTAAAGATTCTGAACTAAAGACTCACCAACAGACAAAGTACACTACATGCTTCTTTGGGGCCCAAAGCTAAAGAAGTTGGAGCTGGCACATTCTCTACACATTCTGCAAGTTGGAGCTGGCACATTCTCTACACATTGGCAAGTTGGAGCTGGCACATTCTGCACACCTCAGCCTTGGATGACCAAAAATCTTATTTTCTTAGAAGTGCTATAATGGCCTTGTAATACATTGAGGTAGAGCCTTTATATATCTACCTTCAAAGGAGGGCCAATCCAAATGAGTTTGATTTGGTGGTTCCACTGCAGTAGCATTTGTCCAACAACAAGCACAAGATCCAACTCAGCATGTGTGTTGTGTGTTGAAAGAGATGGATATGCAGGTTGCCATTAGGAGAACAGGGCACTTTAACATCTGACCAGAATTGGTGAGTGCAAGCATTTGGGAAATGGCATCATGTGTGAAGTATTTTCCAAAAAAATATTGATTTACATCACTGTGTATACAAAATGCTGTCATCATTACATAAGGGTAACATGCACACACCTGATAGTATCAGTCCTTAAACTAGTACAAAAACATTGAGATTATATATTCACACATGAGACAGTCCAAACTGTGATGACAATATTAAAAGGTACCATGATGTCATGTCTTAGACAAATGAGGTTGATCAATGTCCAAACTGTGATGACAATATTAAAAGGTACCATGATGGAATGCCCTCACCGTTTGGCATTTTTTGTTGGTAATTGTAATTGGTATGTCAAGGCCACTCCAAGTATATATTATGTCTACATAAAGAATCAAGAATACCAATGTAAGAACATCTCTCCATGCTTGAAACGATGCATATATCCATTGTGTCATTCTTTTAAACAATTTGTGAGCCTCCTTGATTTTCCCATTTTATATGCAATCCCAAATCACAAAATTATGCACAAGAATGTGCATATTTCATAAGCATTATAGTGCACAAAATGGTGTCTCATTGAGACATTCTATAAGCCACGGTTATGTCTGTGGAACTATGTGATATCAACCTTAATACCTAAATTTAAATGCAAAATTATGTATCATAACATTTTATTGGAGAACTAAAAACATCATCATATTCTAACTATGATATTGTCTTGAGCCTGCATACCATACCAAGTGTAATATAATTTGTTCTCCCAAAGTTTCCATTATTAACTCAATGTAAATTCATGGTTTTACAAAAATTATGGGGGAACTATAGGAGTCAAGGGGTGATACTCCGTTGTGTCTGTAGCGTGAGTCAAGGGAAACATCCTTGATTTTTTTTTAATCATTTATGTGCATTATACATTGAACCCCCACTATTTTTTTCCATTTTCCCTAACTTGGATCCTTTATGCATTCTTTTTCTCATTTTCTCTTTTACTTTCTTGTTTCCATGGTTGAGGTGGTACACAAAAGGCACACAAGTCCTTATCCTCAAACCTATCCTTGTTATGTGGGTCAAAGACCACATGTAAATCCAATAAATGTTGGCCATGTCAAGGTTAACAACCCTAAATTACTTACATTAGACCTCAATGATAGAATATCCAATTATATTCCACACTTTACATTACCATAATAAGGGACCAATAGACTCTCCTTTAAAGTTCACCTCTAACCTTAAAAATTTGGGTGAAACAAATGTTTGCCAAACTCAAATGGCTCTAGTTTGTTTGAATTAGACCCAAACATTAAATCTTATCCGCCACTACCTTCCTTTGAATGAATGGGCGTTGTAGAGGAGGGAAATACACTAAGAAGGAGGAGGCCACTAAGCAAGAGTTTGCAGGAGTAAGAGATGCTTTTCTCTTTGCTCAGGATTCAGTGTTCCTTCACCAGCCATAGATGCTTGTTGTGACTCTATCAGACTAATCTGTTCACAAAATAAGATTAGTTTTAGTGCATGAACAAATCGTCTTTCCATACATTCATAGAGTTGGAGGGTTTGAAGTTTGTCTTGGGTTTTCTGGTTTCTGCACTAGGTTCGTATGGTGCTAACAAGCATGTTTCTGAAAAATTAACAGAGAATCCTTGGTCAAACACTAGTTCTAACAATGATTCTGCTAGCTGTAAGTTGAAACCTAGTGTTCCTAGAAAGAACTCGGAGGCTTTGGTTAATCCAGCCAATCAGGGAGTCCATTCTAGTGCGATTGAGTGTGATGCCACATCAGCAGATGATGATGAGGATGATGGCACATCTGATGGAGAACTAGCTAGTATGGATAAAGAAGATGATGATGAGAGTAACAGTGAACGGTCACTTGCATCAAAAGTTTGTACATTCACCACTAGTGGAAGCAACTTTATGGAACAACATTGGTACTTCTGCTACACTTGCAATCTGACTGTTTCTAAAGGGTGTTGTTCTATTTGTGCCAGGGTGTACCACAGGGGTCACAGAGTTGTTTACTCTCGTTTAATCCATTTCTTTTGTGATTGTGGAGCAGGAGGGGTAAGAGGGACAAGCTGCCTCTGCTTTCTGAGCTTTCTAGAAAAGGGAATAATGTTTCAATAATGTATACATCTCTCTACAGAGTCAAACTTTAAATTTAAAAAAGTAACACTTCATCTGGCTAATACAAGGATACTCAAATACCATCTTGTCACTTCCAAAATCAAAGCTTCAATGATAAAAGGTTAACCACAATAATTACCTGGAAAAGAGGAATAGAAGCATTTGTCCTTTTAGCTTGGGGATTCTTCATATAATGGGACTCATCAGCAATGACAATTTGTAGAAAATATAACAAAGCAGAAACCAAAGGAGTTACATACGTATATCACATTTACAATGCATAAAGAGAATTGGCATATGCATAATCTAACTAAGTTTTACATGCTGCTAGCTTAAAACACTTCAAAATTATTATTCTACATAAGAAATATTTCGATCTCACTAATTGAACATCATCAAATGTTAAAGCTTACTTAATGGTTCATAAGTTATAACTAATGTAATCTATAATAATAAAAGGTTTGACTTCTTTAGAAATCAAATAGGGTTTTACATAAACATGTTGCAACCAAAACATGAACTAGAAAGAACAATCTTGGAGGAATTTGAGTTTATGGGTACACTGTTAAAAAATGAATACAAAAATACACAGGGATATGTGAACTATTATAAATTGAGTCATTCAATACAACAAATGAAATCCCCTTATATTTCATTCATAGAGTGGTTGTACGACCTATTTTACCAGCAATCGTAAATACCACATCCTCGAACCAATGAAATGTAACTGTACAGGAAGACATCATACCAACATGTAGATGGTACTACAGCTAAGAAAATGTTGTGTTACAATCTCTTACCTCTCTAAAATTCTAAATAAGGGGGAGGTGACCACTTGAAAGTATACATGAAGATATAAGATATGCTAATATTTATATACTCGATAATCTATGCTAATATGCTAATATGATATGATACTCGATATAATCGATATAAGATATGCTAATATGCTAATATTTATAAGATCCTGGTTGATGTTCAATATAAGAAATAAGTTAATACAGATTACACAAGGAGGAAATTTTCAGCTTCCCACAGGAATAGGCTATTTAGAATCATGGGTATATCATGTGGTACAAAGTGTTATAAATGTGAACGAGGGAGTCACAGAGTAGATACAAAATAGGAAAGAATGTCATAGCTGGTCAGTGGTACTTGTTGATGCACAGTTGTCATTGATGCCAAAGGAACCATTAATAACAAAGGTCAAGATGAGGGCAGAAGTAAGATCAGCAAGAGTGATGATATAGCTACCAGTTTGAAGAAGTATATATGAAGTCATTAACAGACCAGCCAAGCTCATCAAGGTAAAGTTATTTGGTAAAGGTACTTCACCTACAGGAGATGCATCAAAGGTGGTAGCTAAAGATGATATATAGCAGGTGACTTGAAGACTTACAGAAGCAAGCCTCATTAATATTTATGTAGACATGGTCGCTCTAGCAGAGATAGAGGTATCAGTCAATTTAGCAGCTCTGATACCTTCGGTGGAAAAGATAAAATGTCCTAGTGCCAGGATTGACTATTTAAGGGCTTAAAGGACAGTGTAAGCTTGTGGAATGTCCATCTAGACTCGACTGTGCCAGCATACCTGTGAAGACATTGATCAAATATGCTTAGTATCTTTGTGAAGCCTAATCCAAAGCTTGAAGCCATCCCTAATCTGAAGGTTGAAAACTATAGAATGATATTTGCCAGCTGTGATAGCTCCCCTGTATGGCCAAGATGAACATTATGGCGCAAAATTCTGATAAAAATTATGAAGTATTCAATTTCATGCAACTTGTCTCTGCCCAATTCAGGACTCCATGGCAAAGCACCAGCTTCCTTAACATCAATATCTGATAGAGTGATCCAGCCAAGTACAAAACAATATCTTTCAAGTATAAGCTCATGCACTTGGGTTTTGATGTCGAGCAGACATGAAGACAAATAAGAGCAAGAACATGAAGAAGGAATCTGATGCACATGCAGTAGGTCTCCAATAGCCACAAATGAGGCAGATTCAATGCTCATGTTGTAATTCCAACTAACAACAAATTTAGGGGTTTAATACATTTTTGTTAAGGAATTTAGGATGGTAACTCATGGTCTTCTCTATGTAAAAATATACCATCCTCTGTCTATGTAATGGGGGGAATAAAGGGATTGGGTACAATCAGAGTAGCCATACATCTAGAGGAGCTATGCAAGCAAGCCAGAGATCATTGTAACTTGGAAGAACACCATAGTTTGGGCCTGTGTACCAATTAAGAATGATGGGTTTTCATGATTTTCCTATAGAGATTAGGGGCAAGATAGATAACTGTTGATTTATTTCCAGTTTGGAAACTGTCTATGTTGTTTTTCCTATGAGTATATTGATGAGCAAATGAATGTATTGATTGTGTTTATAATGCGGAAGGCTAAGTATTCTTGATGAATTTTTGATCTGCTAGAATTAGGTGTAAAATCTCTCTTGATTATCCATTATAATATTGTGATGCACAATGTATTTATCGGTTATTTTTAACCCCCTTTCCAGATATTGGGAGGATTTATTCTCACTGTTCTATGAGGCAGAAAAACATAGTGCTATGCAGACTAAAGGTGTTTGTGTCAATTTATAGTCTGCACATATGCATACTTGACGAATTGAGTGTTTTGTCGAGCTTCATTTTTTATAGGCTAGATGGCTAATCAGTCAACTGATACACTCCCCAAAGACAAATACAACAATATTGGAATAAGAGGAGAGAAGAATAGTTAGCATAACAAAAGAAGCAAGAAGACGCTACAAAACATAGGAAAGGCTGCCCTTAAGGCTCTACGAGTCATACAGGTCAAGGTTGGTGAAGAGGAAATAAAGAGAAGAAATTTGGGGCGACAAAAAAATGTCTTCAACCACAGGAGAACCCAGTGGAACCTTGTTTGATTGGAAAAGAATGTGAAGATGATGCACTGTTTTCACTAAATTTGCTGCTTCAAGCAGGTTATGACAAGACAAAGCAGGAAGAGCTGTTGGGGAAGCTAGGAGCTAGCTTT
>LPNX010278095.1:5376-15834 GCA_001517045.1 Pseudotsuga menziesii | reverse complement strand
TAAAGATACCAATGCTTCCATACTTGGCAACCCGAACACACAGCCATAGCTACTGACTTAGGTTGGTTTCAACAATGGCGTTATAAAACATAATCCAAACACATAAATAAATCTGGAAACCCTCCACTGATTATAAGGTTGAAAAACCCAACAAAATTAGAATAGGATTCATAATCAACAGAGAATGATTACAACACAATAGCACATTGATTTTAAAAAAGGGTGTAGAAATCAAATGGAATAGTGTAATGATATTGCCAAGGGCAAAGCACTTAATAACAAGTCAAATTAGGTCATACAAAGAAGGGTGAGTACACAAAGTGGAGGGACCTTTTAGATGAAATGGTACATTGAAGCAATAATTCAAGATCCATAAGACATAAATCATCCCAAGCAATGCTGGCCCTCCGAAGCCTAGTCCCAAGCCTTCCAACATACTTACCAATTAGGATAGTTAAGTAAAACTAGTGCCACCCATTGTTATCCAAAACACACAAGCCTTATAGTCTACAAAAATGAGCAAGATTTATGTAAACCCTAATTTATGGTTAAAATATGTCAAGCCCGTCATTTTATCCACAACGGTGTGCATCAACCTTTTGGGCCTGAAAAAACAAGCAAGGGTGAACGTGATTTGGGTGTTAAAAGACAAATAAAATCCACCTTGGGGAGGAGTCTCTTCATTGTGAGCTATTACTCCAAATCCTCATGGTAATTTAGCTATTTTCAATCATTTCTATGCCCTAATATGAATTGAAACCTTTTTTTAAAATTTATATACCCATAAAGAAATTTACATGCCCAAACCCCAATTTACTTATAAAAAGCAAATCAATTTGACCATTTTCATATGTATTTACAAGCATCTTTGTGAATCCAAACCAAAATTTACAAATATGCAAAGTTTTGAAATTCTATTGCAATGTTGCATAACAAATTTACATGCCCAATAGAAACCAAAGCCCCAATTTACTCATGAAAAACAAATCAATTTAACTATCTACACATGTATATTCACAAGCATTCTTGTGAATCCAAACCAAAATTCCCAAATATGAAAAGTTTGTCAAGTATATTGCAAGGTTGCATACAACTAAAACATATGTCTAGTAGAATTCATATCTTCCCTAAAGTTTGTAGACAAACATGGCAAATCCTTGTCTCTATCCTAAATATAGAAGTTGGTAGTCCAAGAACATTAATCAACACCTTATAGTTTTGATGAAACTTCCTAATCCAAGTGCTGAAATAAGGTATAGAATATTCACATGCTTAACAAATATCTCCCCTTGATTGAAGGTGTAACACCCTCGTTTTGACCCCGTTTGCATGGTGTATATAATGTAATTGATGAGGGTGAGGAGTTAAAGGCAAAAGGCCCACCATCGATTTGGTTGTGTATGTTTCGGCTACGGGGATAGTTGCCGATGGTATATCGTGCTATTCGACACATTATACGGGCATCATGTAAATACGCACATCAATTAAAATAAACCCACAACCAGCTACAACATTGCAACGTTGAATGAAAAGGGCATGATTCCAAAGGATAAGGGGTGGAGGATGTCAACCTTGGTCTATGGAGGGGAAACCCATGTGTTACCACCTTGTTTGATTTACCATCTTCCCTTGTCTGATTCAACCTCTTTAATGTCTTGTTTTGGTTAGTTGGGGGAGTTATTGCTGCGTAGTGGTGGGTGTGGTAGGACTGTCCATCCTTGTCCACGTGCCCACTCCACCAGCAGATTCTCCTCTTCATGTCACGTGGGGCAGAAGAAACATTCATTCCTCTCCACAGCATGTTACCTCCATGGTCAGTTCGCTCCTCCCGATTGTCTGTTCATTCCTCACATTTGTTGGTTCATCCATCCGCATAGGAAGAGTTTTTTGTCCTCACGCAAGGACCATATTCTGCTCATTATCCTCACGCATAGGTATTCCTCTGTTTTGGGATCACACAGAGAGCTTGGAGCTGTGCGTTTTCATCCACGATTTGCTATGAAGGGCCATTCTCGTTTTCGGCTGTCTCACAGATTGGTATGGTCGTGTAATTTTCCCATCATTTTAATGTTGAAATCGGAACCGTTGTTCTTCCCGTGAGTCATGGTTGCCGCCATTCTCCTCAAGATTTGTTGTGTGGCAGTGGTCTCCCTCACGTTGTGATTGTGGTGGTCTTCTTTACATTTGGGGTCTGGTGCAAGTTGCTCTCATGCACAGACTGTTTGGGGTCGTTTTCCCATGTTGTGAGCCGTGCTCACTGATTATGTTTTGGGACTGTTGTCTTCCCTGTGTTTTTGTTGGCTGTGGTGTCCAATTACGTTTTTGGCTGCTATGGATTCTTTGTGAGCCGTTTTGTGCCATCAACGATGTCCCTGTTTTGTGGACAGTGTAATGTTGCCATCGTTTCACTGTGAGTTGTGGCTGTTGGAGTACCCTTGTTTTGGGTTGTTGTTGAGTTGTTTTGGCCATGCTAGGGCGAAGAACAACTCTAAGTTGCCTTGTGGGCTTGAGGTGTGTTTCATCTTTTGTTTGGGACTGTCGTCGGTTGTCTTTGCCTTCATCACAGAGCTGTAAGTGGGTTGTTTGTTGCGGTATGTAGTGGGTGGTCTTCGGACTGTTGAGAGTGGGATTAGAGGCTGGGTATGCATGAGAAGACTCGTGTTGAGGCCACCAACTTGGCATTTAGCCTATCCTAGATCCTTGACAACCTGGTGAACCCTATGGTGTGGGTTTGGCTGTGTGTGCAAACCTTGGCTATGTGTAAGCCTGCATTGACCCTTATTCCTTGAGGAATCATGCCCACCTAGGGGGTGGTAGTGTTGCTGAGAGATTGATGAGCACGCTGGCCTATAGTTGGGTGGAACATCGCAGTGACGTAGCTGGTTGCGGGATGAGTTCTTCATCAAAAGATAAGTAATCATGACTTTTTCTTCTCTGCAATATCTATTGTTTCATGAATTATGATGAACATGTGAATGCTGGACTGTATATGTTGCTTCCGCTGAGTGATGAGAAATTATGCATTGAGTGACTGTGTATCTTCGTATGTTCTATGTGTCTTAGTATGCATTTGTATGTTGATGAATTATGAATCCTTGTATGATGGATTATGCATCTTAGCATTCCTATTATGTATCATGTTAAGCTTTTAATCTCAGCATTTATCCCTATTTATGTTCTTAGAGTTGTTTGCCCGATTGTGTGGTGTTAGTCGCGTCCTCTTCGCCGGATAGAGGGTTGGGGACGTAACAGAGTGGTATCAGAGCTCATGTTGCAGCATGGGCCTACATGGACCACCACGATGCAGTGACAGTGGCAGGATTTTTTTCTGCCCAGCAGAGATCAGAAATGGATGAGAGCAAATTCCACAAAAAATTGCCTAAGTGTTGAACAGTCGGAACACTTAGTGGAACAGACTTCTGATGTAGCGGAAGAGCTAGTGGGAAAGACTTCCAATGTAGCAGAAGAGTTAGATGAAAGCATGCCCGATGGAGCACAGTTTGAAGGAAAATTGCAGAAAATTGTCTAAGTGTTCGATGTCCGTCGGAAGAAAATGGTTGTTCGAGCGTCCACCATTGCGGATGGCTAAACGACTATGCGTCTGACGGGTAAGGCCTCCGACCGCCTACGTCATGAAGAAAGTTTGAAAATTTTTCTAAGTATAAAAATTGTTGGCTATCGAAAGAAAATAGTTGTTCGTGTGCCCACTGTTGCGGAAGCCAAAAGCACTAGACTTCCGATGAGAAGAGACCGCCGATACCGATCGTGTCATTCCATAGCATATTGGGCTGCCGATCGGGAGAAGATCAAGGATCATGTTCCGCCATTGCAGCTGCGGAAGGGACTATTTCACCAATAGAAAGAAGGGATGGAGCCAATCAAGTGGCGAAGAGGGAAAATTTTGAAAATTTTTCTAAGTCTGGGAATCATCAGCCATTGGCAAGGATTAGTGGATAGGGCTTCCGACAGCCGATGAGTTATGGTCCGCGGAACTCACAGTGGGATCACTACCCGCTGTTGCGGCTATAGAATGGACTATCCTTCCGAAGAATAGAAGATTTGATCCCCGACGTGGGTGAAAATTCTAAAATTTCAGAAAATTTCTAAGTGTTGAGATCATCGGAACGCATTAGCTGTTTGAGCAGCCAATATGTCGGCTCAGTTAGCCGAAAGGACTTTCGATGTCGTCGACGGAAGAAAGTAGAAAGGGAGAAATTTTGAAAATTCGTCTAAGTATGGAGACCGTCGGTGAAAGTTAGCTATTTGAACAGCTGATGCGGCAACAAGAATCGGAGGAAAATATAAGACGAGGTTATCGATGCAACGAAAGAAGAAAAGAGAAAGTTTCGGTGGAAATTAGTTGAAGGCGAAGCCACAGTTTCGGTGGAGATCTCCCGAAGATCGCCAAAATGTCAGAGAAGGATAGTTGTTTGAGCAGTCGATGTGGTGATAAGAAGAAAAATTGTAAATTTTTCTAAGTATAGAAAATGTTGAAAAAATTTAGAGGATCGGACCACCGAAACATCGAAGAAAATTAGAGGATCGGTCTGCCGATACGCTGGAAGCCAAAGGAGGATTGTCCCGAAAGGTCAAAAAAATGTAGTTGATTGGACCGCCGATGAGTGTCAGATGAAAGATGAAGATTATACTGCCAGAGTGTCGGAAGCTTAGAGAACTAGCTGTCCGACAGGTTAGAAGATCCAATTGCCGATGAACAGCGGAGAAGTTAGTGGTTTGGATTGCCGAAACGTCATACTGATAGTCGAAATGAGAGCCGATTTTGTAGAGGAAATTTTGAGATTTTCAAGTAGGATTTTCTAGCAGATTTTGACCATTTTTCAACAGGATTTTTCAGCTGTCTTTTAGTGGATTTTCAGGTGGCTGAAGTTGTCACCTAGTCCAAAATACAGTTGTGTGTAAAATGTTGAGATTTGGTGAAAGTCTTCATTTTTAGAAGTGGTGTGGTTTTCACACCCTAGGTCGGAATGAAGCATGTGGATAGGCGTTGGAAAGCTTATCCAGTGGGGAACAAGGGTAAGTCACCAGAATATGAGCATGGAGCAGCAAAGTGCTAATGATGGCCGCTGCTATCAAATGGAAAAATCTAAAAAAATTGCATGCCCAGAGGTAGCAAGGACTATGAAGGCTAACCAGCTATTGTGTGGAAGAGTAGTTCCATGCCAGGATGAAAGACTTGAAAAGGGAAGTTTCCTTAAAACCCTAAATCAATGATTATAACTACATTTCCTAATTTTTATGCATGAAATGCATGAGGATATGCTTTGCATACATAGGATATTTGGAATTATATATTTATAATGAGCCACTAATGATAACTATTGCATTGGTGTTGGCATTAGTGGAAAAATGAACGACAACATGGGCCTGGCTGAATATGTTGCTGATGCTGACAAATGTGACTAGCAACCCTTTGGAGGAAGAGATAAGGCACAAATTCTATAACAAAAGTTGGTGAGCAAATTCTACAATATCCTGCAAGGACCAACCAAGTTGGTCATGTCAAGGGTGTAAGTAGGACCCATGCACGTAAGAGTTTAATTATGACAAATTCCAAGGAGTGGTAAAGGAACCATTTCAAAGGCTGTTATGAATGCAAGATAGTAAGTGCATAAAGATGATAGTCATGATCAATTGGCTTCCAGAAATGCTCTATGGAAGAGTAAGGTGGTACAAATGATACGCTTGTGAAGTAAGGAGTATCTAAACATTTCATTTAAATTGCATAAATGATGTGACTATACTTTGAAAATGTTAATATGATAATGAGTTCCTGAAGTAAATGAGTTTTGGTAATTTTGATATGATTAATAGCTGGAAGTATTTGAATTTTATAAATTCTGAAAATGCTTCAATGATGGTTGTAGCAATGAAAAGGTTATATGCATCGAGACTTACCAAGTGTTTGGTTGATTGAAGCTGATGTTTTAGGTATATTATTTAGAGCATGGCAATGAGATTAAGACCATGACAAATGCCGGAATCTACCATGTGAAAGAGACAAACCTTGTGAGAAGATTCTCATGGCTATGAAAACAGTTGATATGCATAATGGGTTGTTAAATTTGAATTGTGAATTTTGGATTTAAGAAATTGTTGATGACTACTAATCATTGTTGGCTTGTATAAGATTGTGTCAGGAGGACGCATGGTAAGTGGGTATTCATATTATGCTAGTAAGCATAAAATTATAATGAGCATAGTAGTGCTATTTACAAGAGACCCACAATTGAGGATCACCTCATTGCTAAGCAAACTAATTTCTGTAGTAGATAGAATTGCAAATTCCTATTGAATTTGATTACTAATGCCATTGCTTGGTTATGGAACAATCAATTTGGATTGTATTATCAGATAAGGATTGACTATTTGGATATTTGATGAATGTGCCAGGGGTACACACTGCAGGAATATCATGTGTGATGGCCTGCAAGAGCCAAACTTCATGGGAAGGTTTTCCCTTGGAAATGGGTTTCAAGTGAAACGCCATTGAAAATTTTGGAAATGTCTCATTTGCACTGCATCTTTGGTAGTAACATGAGTGAGATGGTATAAATTATGTCGATAAGACATGTGTGGATATGAAAAGTAGAAAGGAGTTGGGATGGCTAACCGAGGGACTGTTAACTCAGAGAAGGAGCCCCCATTCCTCCTTAACAAAGGCATACTGTGTCGGAAAATGGATAAGTGTTTTGTGACCCTTGCTAAGAATATGCATGTTTAATTGCTAAAAATTCCATATGAAGAACATGTTTTGATTTTATTTCCATGATGACCGATTGCTTGAGTATGAATCGGGCCTACATGGCACACACCAGAGAAGAGTGCACACTTTTTCGATGTTGAGTCATGAAAGGGTTTCAATATTGATTACACTCTGGGGAGTGGATGCATTCCTGGTGTCTCAATACTTGATAGTGAATGACATTAAATATGATTACCATTTTAGAGCAATAACACTAATGAGTTTTCTTATAGTGCTTGTGTTGACAGGCTAAATAGATGTAGTTGGGTGTTGCACCCTAAAGGTAAAAGGTAAATGGTTGTTGTGAGGGGTTGCGGAGTAAGGGTCATTGTTGGTATAAGTGTATGTGTTATTGTTGGTATAAGTGCATGTGTTATTGTTGATGGCCTGATAAACCCAACTGCATTGGCTTGGCTGATTGGTTGCTGATATAAGTGTATTGTTGATATAAGTGCAGGTGATTTGTTGGTAGTATGATAAACCCAACTGTTAGTTGGCTTGGCTGAGTATCCTGATAAACCCAGCAGTATATTGGCTTGATTGGTAGTAGCCTGATAAACCCAATTGTATATTGGCTTGGCTGGACAGTCTAATAAACCCAACTGTAGGTTGGCTTGACTGTGCCTGATATATATAAAAGGATGTTATGGAGTAGCCTGCGTGCTCACCTAACATCAAAGTCCATAGGCGATCCCAAGGCTTGCAAAGCGAAGCAGGATCCTGTGGACGAACGAGGAAATGCACAATACAGATAAGTATTGGATTATTTTTCCTATGAATATACCTGTGTATATGATTTGGTTATGATGTTTTAAGCTCTTCTTCTAGAGATAAAACCGATGAGAATAAACTAAACATGTGAATCTATTCAATGTTTGGATATAGGTATCGCTGGAAGCAAGGACTATGAGAGCATCCTAGGGGTGCATGTGGACATGTGAATGTCCTGGAAAGCTCAGAATGAGCGGCAATGAAAAAGGTGCTAGTGAGACCGTGAGGTTCCTAGCAGTTGAGACAAACCATGCGGAGAGACTCCATGGTTTAGAGGTCTGGAATAGACCGAAGACACTAAGTGTCATGACCAAGAGGGATTGGTCTAGCATTCATGGTGAAGTGAAAGAGGCTGAGAGCACGAAAAGCCACATCAGTGGTGTGGGTTCCAGGATGGAACAAAACAAAGAGGGGAAAAACTCTTGCTACTCTCTCTTTCCTTTTGATTATATATACATATATATTTATGCATTGTGAAAACAAAAGATTGTTGAATGCATGTATGACTAAAAATGGAATGTGTGTTTTTGCTGAAGGTAAATTGTGAATGCTGGAGTGGTTAATTCCCTACCCAAGAATGGACATGAATGAGCTCGTGTGCATGTTGGGGAAGGCATGAAAAATATGAGAGTTTCCTTGATGAGACGTGGACTGTCATGCCAATTGGGTAATTAACTGACTGATTTTAATGTCTATATTATGCTTGGTGTGACAGGATTTCAATGGTGCATTTCATGGGTAAGAAAAGTGAAACCAGGTGGTGCACATTGATTATGGTAGCAGATCAAAAGTTGCTGGACTTGGCTGGAAGTCTCCTTCAAAATGATTTCCAAGACCCAAGAAAATATTGGGGATATGCTCAAGATATAGAAAAGGCAGAATGAAATGAACCACCAGATTTTGCAAGACTCTATTGGTTTGCAAAGGAAGGTGAAAATCCTTCTGGGAGAAATCGGCAAAGAAAAGGAAGGTGGATCAGTGATGGGACATTCATCCAAGCGACCTGATAAGAAACGGTCCAGGCATGAAGACTCAAAGGAAATTGAGCAGGTAAAGACGAAGCAGCCAGTGAAATGCTGGGAATGCGGAGGACATGATTTATGCCGGGACTGCCCAATGATGGAACATGATGAGGGAAATAGCCGTAAAGTTCCTAGGATTTGGGATAAGCTAAGAGTTGAGAACCAGCACGAGATGTCTATGGAAGCTGAGGGGCTTGGTCGTGAACATTCAAAGTGAATAATTGAACGTGGGATGGATCTGCAAAATTTTGAAATTTTGATGTGCAATTGTATATGTATTGTATATGTATTCCTATGTATTGGAATATTGAGGACGATGTTATTCCAAGGGGGAGGGGAATGTAACACCCTAGTTTTGACCCCGTTTGCATGATGCATATAATGTAATTAATCAAGGTGAGGAGCTAAAGGAAAAAGCCCCACCATTGATTTGGTTGTGTATGTTTTGGAAACGGGGATAGTTGCCGATGGTATATCATACTATTCGGCACATTATATTTTGGCATCATGTAAATACACACATCAATTAAAATAAACCCACAACCAGCTACGACAGTGCAACGTTGAATGAAAAGGGCATGATTCGAAAGGATAAGGGGTGGGGGATGTCAACCATAGTCTATGGGGGGGAAACCCATGTGTTACCACCTTGTTTGATTTACCATCTTCTCTTGTCTCATTCAACCTCTTTAATGTCTTGTTTTGGTTAGTTGGGGCAGTTATTGCTGAGTAGTGGTGGGTGTGGTAGGACTATCCATCCTTGTCCACGTGCCCACTACACTAGCAGAGTCTCCTCTTCATGTTGCGTGGGGCAGAAGAAACATTCATTCCTCTCCACGGCGTGTTACCTCCATGGTCTATTCGCTCCTCCCGATTGTTTGTTCATTCCTCATGTTTGTTGGTTCATCCGTGTGCATAGGAAGAGCTGTTCATCCTCACGTAGGGACCATATTCTGCTCATTATCCTCACGCATAGGTATTCCTCTATTTTGGGGTCACATAGCGAGCTGGGAGATCTGCGTTTTCATCCACGATTTGCTGTGAAGGGCCATTCTCGTTTTCGGCTGTCGCACAGACTGGTATGGTCATGTAATTTCCTGTCATTTTAATGTTGAAATCGGAACCGTTGTTCTTCCCATGAGTCATGGTTGTCGCCGTTCTCCTCAAGATATGTTGTGTGGCGGTGGTCTCCTTCACATTGTGATTGTGGTGGTCTTCTTTACATTTCGGTTCTGGTGCAAGTTTCTCTCACGCACAGACTATTTGGGGTCATTTTCCCATGTTGTGATCCATGCTCACTGATTATGTTTTGGGACTGTTGTCTTTCCCACGTTTTTGTTGGTTGTGGTGTCCAATTATGTTTTTGGCTGCTATGGATTCTTAGTGAGCCCTTTTATGCCATCAACGATGTCCCTGTTTTGTGGACTGTGTAATGTTTCCATCGTTTCACTGTGAGTTGTGGCTGTTGGAGTACCCTGGTTTTGGGTTGTTGTTGAGTTGTTTTGGCCATGCTAGGGCCAATAACAACTCTAATTTTCCTTGTGCGCTTGAGATATGTTTCATATTTTGTTTGGGACTGTCCCCGGTTGTCTTTGCCTTCATCACAGAGCCGTGAGTGGGTTGTTTGCTGCAGTATGCTGTGGGTGGTCTTCGGACTGTTGAGAGTGGGATTAGAGGCTGGGTATGCATGAGAAGACTGGTGTTGAGGCCACCAGCTTGGAATTTAGCCTATCCTAGCTCCTTGACAACTTGGTGAACCCTATGGTGTGGGTTTGGTTGTGTGTTGGAAAACCTTAACTATGTGTAAGCCTGCATTGACCCTTATTCCTTGAGGAATCATGCCCACCTCAGGGGTGAAAGTGTTGCTAAGAGATTGATGAGCATTTTGTCCTATGGTTGGGT
>LPNX010278009.1:89664-102576 GCA_001517045.1 Pseudotsuga menziesii | reverse complement strand
AGTAGCAGCACAATGGGGCTATCCACTGAGTTTCCTTAAACACTTCAAAATGAGTTTGTTCAAAACTTTTAAAGCCGAGGGTTGTATAAACCCTTACATACTGATTGCCTAAGAAAAGACAAAAAAACATTTAAACAGAGCTAGACAGAGTAAAGCTAAGGATTGCCTCTTGGCTGTAAAACTGATTCCTCCTCCATTGGAAGCACGACGTCATCAGAGGCTGCATGGACTCGGCTGCTCTGGTTCATGGAGATGACTTTATGGAGGTCCTCTTGAATCCTGTCTACCTTTCCCAATAATTCACGAAGACTGCTCTCGTTGTCATCAATGCGAGAGTCGTGGTTGCTGATCTGAAGCGAGGTATAACTGACTGTGTCCTCCATCTTTTTAACCACTTGAGCCATCTCTTTGTTGTCCATTACGTTGATGGAAAGCAGTTCGTACAAATGCCTTAAGTTCTTCTTGATATCCATAAGCCCCGCGTTTTCACCATGCTGGACCATTTCGCCAGCTTCTGTCAATAAGGAGATACGGGAAAACTGGTTCTGAATAGAATGAACAGGACTTGAAGGGGCGAAAGTGCTATTAAAGCAGGCTCGAAGCACAAGAAGCTCCTTGTACAACAGAAGAACATTTCTTCCACAAGCCAAGGTGCCCACGTCTCCCTCTTTCCACCCTGTACACCTACAACTGATAACCGAGCTGTTTCCCCAATTGCCGAAGAGGTAGCCTGAACCAGAAAAAACTGTCTACGAAACTGAAAGGGAGACACACAAGCACGAGGAAAAGGCTGCAAGAGCCACCCTTTCTTTCACGACTGAACGAGTAAAGGGAAGGACCTGCCACGGGAGGCCTTGAATGCTCCCTTCTCCTATGCCTGAAATGATATTCAGAAGAAAATGCAGAGCATCGAATGAACCAGGGCCAGGAGAGAAAAAGGAGTGAGGTAACATATTGCTTCCAACATAAGCCATAGTGAAAGCCGAGTTGAAATCTTGAGCGTGCGAGGGGGAAGTGCTTAACTCCCCGAATTGAAGAGCTTTTAATACCAGAGCTTTCAAGAGACGAGGATGACAGCGAAGGGACCACGCGGCAGTGGAAGAAGGAAAGGGAGGATAGAGCAATAAAGGTGAGAAGACGGCGAAGATAAGGCAGAGGGCTACGAAGGACGAGCAGGAGGGATAAGGAATGAAAAATGAAAGAAGAAAGGAAGGGGGGAGAAGGATAAGGGGGGGGACAAAGGACGAGGAAGGGGAGAAGGGAGAAGCAAGGAGACTAGGGATGAAATGAGGGGGAGAAAGATTCTTTTTTCCATGAATTTGGATATTGAAGGGCCGGAAAGGGGACTTCTAGCGCCGGATATTAGGGGATAAATTTGAGAGTGGGGCGATTTCCATCCTGTCTATACTGTCCTTGTGAGAGAGAGACTCCCCCATTAGCCAAACTATCAGCAACTGAGTTATTGTGTCGGAGGATATGATATGCTTCATAGCTGCTGGACATAAGAAGCTTGGCTTTTTCATAAAGACACCGACATTTGACGGCTCCCGTATTGTATCCATTGATTAATTTATAGATGACATGCCTAGAATCCCCAATGATCAAGGCCTTACGAATTTTATTATCTTTGAGAATATGGAGGCTCTGGAGAAGAGCCATCCACTCAGCTTCATTGTTGGATCTGATGTCGAGCCCCCACTCAAATGTATGTTCCACATGTCCTCCGGGATTCAGAAGAATCCCCCCCGCACCTGCCTCCCCAGGATTGCCTTTCGAGGCACCATCAAAGAAAAAAGCAAAAGAGTTTTTCTCCCGGAGCCAGGACTTAAAGTCATGAGAGGATAGACGAAGCTCCCAAGAGGAGGACTGAAGACGAGCCCTGCCAGGAATTTTGGACTGAAGGGAGCTGCTTTCTTTCAGGAAGATTTTGCTCCAAGAGGAATAGGGCTCGGGGAGGGACTCCTAAGAGGGGAAGCAGATATTGTCTGAGGCAAACTTTTCAACTATCATCCCTATGGTTTTGGCTGCTATATAGGTGGGAATGGCTTTTTGTTCTTTGAATATGGCACGGTTCCTTGCTAACCAGAGCTGCCAACAGAGGTTCTTTGGAATAGAAGCCCAGAGGCGGCTCAGAATTGGTTTATTCCTTAGAGAACCGGGAAACTGTTTGGACCAATCCTTAAATAGCTGAACTGCATTGTCTGGAAAGTCTTGTCCATAGTCCGGAGGGAGAACGATCCTCCAAACTGAGAGAGAGACTTTGCATTGAAGAAAAATGTGGCTGGAAGTCTCTTCAGCTGAATTACACATGGCACATCGAGAAGGGCCTAGAATGCCCCTTTTCCTTAGATTTTCTGCTGTTAGCAGCTTGTTATGCAGAAGAAGCCAGATGAAACTATTTACTTTAGGGATACTATTAGGGTGCCAAACCTGCTTCCAGATCCTCTCCACCGAGTTTGATTCCATGCTAATCTTTTTATAACCTTCTTTAACATTATATTGCCCAGATTTACCCCAGCCAAGCTGATCTGATCTTGAGAGGCTCGATGGGGTTAAACAGTGAAGGGATGAGAAGAGATCGGCTGTTGCATTTGTCAAATGCACTGGGGGAGAGAGATGATTCCAGCCAGACCATCGTCCTTGAGAGTCCCATCGGGAAAGATCAAAAAGAGTGTTGATGCCTTGGTCACTCGCCCAATCAGACAGGGGGAGCAGATCTAGAAGAGAGGAGTGAGGCAGCTGCCCTAAGATGCTGCTTGTCCAAACATTGATTTTCTTTCCATTCCCTGGGATCCAATAGCATTTCTCAATAATAATGTTAAAGGATGCTTTACACAGCTGCCAGAGAGTGGTTCCTTTACCTGTCCAAGCTCTGTCCAGCAATTTTGACCTGGGCCTTTTGATATATTTCTTTCTGATGACTTCCTTCCACCATTCTTTTTTTCCCGTGACCAATCTCCAAACCAATTTGGCTCCCAATTATTTACACACGAGCTCAGGATCTCTGATGCCTAACCCGCCTTGAGACTTAGGCCGCTTGACCGTTTCCCACTTTACCAAATGAAACTTCTTAGTCTGAACTTTCCCTCCCTGCCATAAGAATTTCCGAATTTCTTTGCAAATGTTGTTGATGACATTCCTGGGAGCAAGGACCATCGAGCTTATATAGATAGGATAGGAGGAAAGAATGGACTTTATTAGAATAGTCTTCCCTGCTAAATTCAGCCATTTCGATCCCAAGGAATGAATTTTATCTTTGATTTTTTGAACTACCGGATTCCACATTGAGGAAGTCAAGGATTTCTTGACCACAGGGATGCCCAAGTAAGTGAAGTGAGTCCAGTTGGGATTGACTTTAATTTGAAGGATTTGAGAGATGCTGTGGAGGGTTGTTGGAGGACAGTTCCATCCATAGATTTGGCACTTGCTCAGATTTACTGCACTACCAGAGGATTGGAGAAAGATGTCCAGGGGCCTGAGAAAGTTCCTAGCAATTTGAGAGGAGGCTATGCCAAGGAAGATGGTGTCATCCGCAAAAAGAGCATGATTGATGGGAGGGACAGTGCCACGATAGAAGAGGCCTGGGAGAGAGCCTTCAGCTTGGAGTCTATTCAACCTTTTGCTTAGGGATTAATAATTATATTAATATCATATCATTTTCTCATAATATGTACATGGACAATAAGTGTGGTAAATCTTTACACAAATCATAATTAACTTTACCCGTCTCGATTAAAAACGCAGGCATACCAATACATATAATATAAAACGTAAACATATGAAAATGTAGGCGACCAGTCGGTAAATCCATATTCAGATCTAAAAGGAAAATCACAGACAACCATAAAGTATGCATACTACTCCACTATCTTTGTAAAAGACCCGAGTTTCTCTACCTCCTACATCGAGAGAGTGGTACAAACACTTTCTTTGTTGTTTCAAAAAAAAATGAGAAGACGACTCGACGCATTCTCTTAATTTGAGTACCATGATGAAACGCATACATCATTACAGATCCAGATCAGAATAAAAATCGTCAGTGACTACATTAATAACCAAAAAGGGAAAATCTTATGCATACCTGGATGGTCTATCAACATTTCATAACAGGCCATTTCCACTTGTCTCAAAACAAATGACTATTTTAGCTTCACTATGTATATTAAAATCATATAATTCACCTTTCTTTAATGTAAATATATCTATACATATATAAATGCTTTCATGTCATAATAGTTTTAATGTATATAAAAATCATTTAATTCATATATATATATATAAAGACAATACAAATATGACCTTCATATATACATAAGAAAAACAACCACTCTTAGTTTAGTAAAAGTGATAAATCATTTTAACGAGGTGTGATTTTATTTATCATAACAAAATGTTGAAGATTTCGATCAGTATAACTAGTTAATTCCATCCTAGTACCTTTAACCACTTTTCCCACTTCTCTAACTATGCCATGGTTTTGATAATTACTTGAACATACATTTTACTTTGTGTTTACTAAATGTCGCTCTTCTCCATAATTCGATGAGCGTGTAAAAAAAAAACCTTTACTTATGGTCATTACCTTCTTTTTGCTACGTCGTTGTCATCATGACGATACCAGTTTAAACTTTACTAGATCCCCAAGGATTTGGTAGCCATTACCCTCTCTCCCTAGTGGATTTGTCCCCAATCATCGTTTTAGTCACGCACACTTTCAGTCTCATAGCAATATTAATTTCATCTATAATTTGATGATGCTAGGATAGTACTTACAGTTCTTTTTACTTACACTCTTTCGTTTACAGTCGCATACTAAGGGGGTGTTACAATGAGTTATCTCGTTCTCTCCTTATTCTAGTTAAATGAGTTATCATTTAGAATTATCTCTTACAAACTGTTGCGTTAGCTATGAGTTATCCATGAATCACCTACCAGTTATTCATGCATCAATTATTTTTTATATTCATTTCTTACATAATTGTTTATTTTGAATTTGTAACTAATGTCATAGAATCAATCTAGACAATACACTTGTCTCATCCTCGTTCATAGATAAAAAAGCATAGGTTCTTGTCCACCCCAAAATCTCAAATAAAAACACCTATGGATGTAATAAATAATAATAAAAAACTTATTTATTATCAAATTTCATATAATCAAAACATTAAATAAAAATAAAATAAAATCTCATATAATCCATAACATTAAAATAAAAAATAGAAAATTTTGACTTAATATAAAAACAAAATGTTTTATATAATAAAATATATTCTTGTAATTTTGGATTATTATTTCCATTTCTATATAGAAGATATGAATCCATTTGAGATTGAATCTTTCTTTCTTTTCTATAAAAGTAAAATATTTTATTATGTGGAACCCAATTGAGATTCAATCTTTTCTATGAAAATCAAAATAATAAGCCTAATAAAAATGGCAAGTTCATTAAATAAAAACTCCATAGTACAACCTTTTATTCCTCTTTCATATCTGTTAAAAAAACAAATGGAAAAATCAAGAAGGAGATGAAAAGTTGATAGCACAAACTTTTATTATCCTTTCACATTTGTTAAAAAAACAAATTTCAAACCGTGCATGGTTATGAAGGTTTCTAGGCATGCCATATTTTCGTGTAGGTTACCTTGAAAATTGATAAATATTGAATTTCGATAGATTGCATCATGGACATGAGGTTGGGGCCCAATTACACGTTGATATCTACAACGAATCGGAAATCGATATAAGCCTCTTTCAAAAGTGTTGATACTATAGAAACCTTATTTTTCTCTTTACTTTCATCGACCCACTACTCTAGGAGTTCATGTTGCCTTCTCTTTTTCGTCATTGGATGGGTGTAAATTAAAATCAATCCCAATCCCATCTTTAATATTTCTTAAACTATTAGGAATTTGTCTTTCTATCATGAATATTTTTTTATTAAACAATAATAATAATAATCTATTTTTAAGGTCACCGCCAAGCGAGACATCAATTTGGTGTGTGAGACCTCCTTGTTTGTGGGACAAGGTACCCCCTCTGTGCAGTGATTTAACTGCTAAAGTCTGCAAAGGTGTACATACACTACCCCCTCTGGATTTGAACCTGTGTCCTCCCAAGAAGAAAAACATGCTCTTAACCATTAGTCATGGCCTTCCCTACAAAATATGAAAAATATCCATAGGAAACACATTAGAGATAATGTTATCACTATAACTCCCCAATATTAAAATTAATGCAAGAATGCTTCTTCACAATGAATCTATGTCTATTTAGTAACCATGAGACTTTATATGCCTCTAGATGAGATGTACATTTATTTTAACACAATATTTTCAAAACTAACACCACCGATAATTAACTTGCAAACTTACCCTATATATAATATTTTGTTCTAAAGAGTGTATTCATTTGATTTGAATCTATCTCAACCTCCTTCTCAAGTTACACCAATAATTCCTATATCATCAAATTTTCTCCATGTTCTTCCCTCAATTCCGCCACCTCACTTGATGCTATTGTTGATTCTACTTTAAAAATATGAGTTTCCCCCTCTTTCCTTCTTTCATCCTTCAAAAACTCAAGGCACTTAAATGCCATATGGCCTTACAATCCACATCTGAATAAAACACCTTTAAATTTTCCTCCTTTACCTCCATTAACATTAAATCCTCTTTTGGGAGGTTGATCACAATGTCGGAGGTACTTTCATTCTTGTCTGCTTGTTTTTCTTTCTATTGTCATCTTCCATATCTTGGACCCTTTCTCGCCGTCTATTGTTTCCTCACCAATGAACTCCCCAATCCTTAAATTTACTTGGTATGTATATGCTACTAAACAAAATTTTAAAATAATAAACTCGTTTTGAATGCTTTAACTTAATACCATTCACATACCTAGCAAAAGATTTCAAACTCTCCTCATTATGCCTATACCTTATAGAAATTCTATAAAACTTTTCTGTGTACTCTTTGATTGGTATCTTCAATTTCTTCAATCTTCTCAAGGGATTTAAAGCATAATTGTCACATCCCCACCCCTCTTCTCGGCGAAGAGGACACGACTAACATCGCTGCTAGCTATTCTGGGAATTTTAGCCCCATGAACATAAGATAAAATGCAATGAAATAAAAGCATACACAGATGCATAAATGATTATCAAACAATGGAAGCAAATTCATTCATTCACAGCATTTAAGATGTTCATATTGAGTTATAAAACAAACACGGTTGCAAGGATTTAAACACAAGAGAAACGTACCTTAGAAGAAGCTTGTCCTGCAACCAGCTACGTCGCTGCAACGTTCCACCCAACCATAAGGCAGTGTGCTCATCAATCTCTCAGCAACACTACCACCCTTGAGTTGAGCATGATTCCCACAAGGTATAAGGGAACCCTAGCAGGCTCACACGTAGCCAAAGATACACAAAACTTAGCCAAGACAACACAGTTGGGTTTATCAAGCTATAAAGGAGTTGGAAAGGTTGACTACTAAGCTAGTGAGCTCAACCAAAGAGCTATGGACACCTGCACCAAATCTATCCCGAGTTCTAAAACATCTACACACCCAACACAAGGAAGAACCCTCTTCTTTGCTACATAGTCCCTCGAGCCATGCCTTCCCTTCCAGTGCTATTCAGGGTGTGCAAAGAAGAAATCTAGCCCTCTAGCTTTGTCTGTGAGGTTCCTTCTTCCGCTAGGTTTATCAAGCTATCTCAGACCCCATTTCCACACCAAAAACAGTTCAAATCACAACAACAGAGGCATACACAGCAAGATACACAATTCTGGGTTGAGGAAAAACAATTTGGCAACAAAGCAAATTGCCAAGAAGGGTGAAAACAACCCCTAACAGCAATTCAATTTCCAGGGACGTTTTGGCCCTAACGTTGCCAAAACAGACTCAACAACACCCATAAATCATGGGTCTCTTCTCCCATTCACTGCCTTTACCCAAAACGAATTCCTGCTTGGAGAAATTGAAGAAAACGACTATCCACGTGAGGGGAAACACACAGAAACCAAAAACGTGAGTAATCTCAACCACGTGAGTGCATGAGGAAAAGATTTCTGCCTACATGTGAGCATATGAGGAAATCTCCTGGGCGTGAGTGGTGAGCTGCGACTACCTACGTGAGTGAAGAATGTGGCTCCCCTCCTCCACGTGAGGGTAATGGATGAGAGATCTTGCTTGAGAAAGCGTGGGGTCAAAACTGACAACCTTGTCAGAACTGGCGGCTGCCCATACTCCCCCTTTTCCCAAGGAAATAACTTCCCAACTACCCTTGGAGAGTTAAGTGGTTGGTTGAATAAGACAAGAATTAGTTGTCAACTCTTTTGGGTTCTTTTATTAACATTTGGCTTTTCCCCATTAGCTCCAAAGGTTAAATTTCCCCCCCTTATCCTTAGGAAATCGGGCCCCCATCTCTTTTAATGTTGCATTGACATAACTGGTTGTGGGTATTTTAATTAAAATGTATATTTACATGATGTCTACAAGCGTGCTTGACTTTAGCACATAAACCATAGGCATCAACCATGATTGCCTATATACCAACATTAATAAATTATAGGTCCTTGGCCTTGAGCTCCTTGTCATGATTCCAGCTAATATTTACATCATATACATTAATGCAAATGGGGTCAAAACC
The DNA here is from genome assembly GCA_001517045.1 of Pseudotsuga menziesii. Classification (NCBI taxonomy): domain Eukaryota; kingdom Viridiplantae; phylum Streptophyta; class Pinopsida; order Pinales; family Pinaceae; genus Pseudotsuga; species Pseudotsuga menziesii. The sequence goes on along the minus strand of LPNX010278009.1, from coordinate 93,927 downwards.
AGGGTGTTACATTCCCCTCCCCCTTCAACAGCATTGTCCTCATCGCTTTACAAAATTGAACAAAATGCTACACCGGTACCGCCCTCAGTGTTTAGCAGATTCGAACAAAAATGGATGTGCCAATCGTATGGCATCCTCCAGCTCCCATGTAGCCTCTTCAGGACCGTAGTGCTCTCATTGCACCTTTACCTTCCCTATGGCCCAGTTTTGGAGCATTGTGACCTTCCTATAGAGGATGCGCATTGGCTCGATTTGGAACTCTCCCTCGGGTTCCACCTAAATCACATCTCAATTTATCACATGGTTAGGATCATGTACATATTTCTTAAGCAAATAAACATGAAAAACATTATGAGCTCTACTGCTAGCAGGCAATGCAATTCTATATGCAACTAGCCCTATTCTTTCGAGCACTTCAAACGGCCCATAATATCTAGGTGACAGCTTGGCACAACTTCCAAGCTTCAAGGAACTCTTCCTTGCCCTCACTCTGAGGTAAACATGATCCCTAACATTGAACTCTATGTTCACCCTATGCTTATCTACATAGCTTTTCTGTCTGTCCTGGGCTACTTTCAAATTCTGCCTGATCTTTACAACCTCTTGCTCCATCTCCTTGAGCGATTCTGGTCCAAGCACAATCCTGTTCACTGGATTATCCCATGTCATTGGTGTCCTACACCACCTGCCATATAAAGCTTCATATGGACTCATCCCCAAGGATGCTTGTTGTCCATTGTTATATGCAAATTCTACCAAGTGTAAGTAATCTTCCCACTTGGTTGGTTTGTCCATCACATACATGAGAACATGTCTTCAAGCACCTGTTTTACTCTCTCTGTCTGCCCATCAATTTGAGGATGGTAGGCAGTGTTGAAGTTCAACTTTGTACCCAAATCTACAAACAACCCCTTCCAAAAATTGGAAGTGTACTTGACATTCCTATCAGAGATTATTGCCTCAGGCAATCCATGCAATTTGAAAATCTCGTTCATGAATACTTTTGCAATGTCATCAGTCTTATGCGTAGAATTATACAGTATAAAATGTGATTCCTTTGTCAACATGTCCACCACAACCATGATGGAATAATGTTGTCTCCAAGTCATTGGAAATCCTGTAATAAAATCCACGGAAATAACTTCCCATTTCCTGTCATGTCCCCAATTTTGGCCTAATAGACCAAGGTCACCTAAGAAGAATTTAGAAAATTATTAATGGTGACGTAATAATTACCCAAGGCATGGTTTCTGCTGTTCTATAGTATTTTTCTATGGTATGGGCAAAAGGTAAATAAGAGAACATGGTTTTCATTGGCCCATGGTATTTACCCATGGTATTGGAGTCTTTTCAAGGATAAAAGGCGGCAGAGGCAAAGGGAAAAGGGGATGCTTGAATATTTGGAGATTTGTTCTTGAGATCGTCTAGGGGTTAGCCTAGATTTTTCGTTTGGGGTTGGAAAACTCCATCCATCCATCTTGGTCTAGTTTCGGTGGTATCACGCATCCACCCTAGCTGGAAAAAGGGGGAGGATCCATTCAGGGTCTTCATTGGATCTTCATCATCCTGGTTGGCATCACCTTTCAGGTTCTTGTTGACTGTATCTTGGTAGTTGATATCATAGCCATAATTATTGTACTGTTTACTCTTTGCTGGTCATAATAAAGGTGCCAATATTATCTCGCTACTATGATGTGTTATGGAATGTGTCTAAAGTGTTTGATGAAATGTCTATGAGAATATATGTTGCTGGTGAAAGTTATAAATCAATGTAAAATTGATTAGGGTTTGACAAATTCATAGATTTTGTGATCATCCCGGATCGGGGATATTTCAGTGGTATCAGAGCTAATTTTCCTGCCAGCCTGAGTGGGAATCTATTGTGGGTTTTTATTTCATGCATGTATGTAACTTCAAATCCAGATTTGGCAAAATTGGCAGTTGCAGCCTGCTCGTCGTCGTTGGAGATTTGCAATTTGTAAGGGAGATGGAAGGAGGAAGACGTCACCAGCGAAGTTGCCCGCCAGAGTAGCAGCACCAGTAACAGCACACGTGCAACTAACATTACCCCCATTCCCACAAACAGGAGGCACCAGCACGCCGGAGTCTCCATCTGGTTATTATTTTTGGGTTTTGATTTTATGTTGTGGAATGAGCTCTAGAGGCGACAGCCAGCAAGGCCAAGGGCGAAAGAATAGAACTGTGAGTTTGGAGAAGACAAGACTCAGGCCTTCCCTTCTTTCGTTCAGGAGCAGACCATCACCGAGGTTTGAGGGTCGATTCTCCTCGTAACAAAGCGCGCTTAGCCATTAATGTCTTTGAATAATTGCTTCGCCGACACACAGGCCGCCCGATGTTTGAATCCCATGCAGTAGCAGTTGTTTGCCTGGTAGTTGAGACGAAACGGACTGGGAGTGAGACTGCCTGCCCGCCTGCTTGCCTGCTTGCCTCGTATCCTCTGCCTTATTCGACAGATATCTGGGAGTCACTTTCAGGGGTTTGCGTGGATCAATAGGATTCGTATTCGATTCCGCTGGAGTAGGACTTACAAGGAGCGAGCGATTCAGAGATTGTAGCGGGGGAGGCTATGAAGAATGAATGGCGAATAAAATAGATGAACAAGTTACTGCGGCTTCATCTTACGTTAGAAGTGTCCATTGTGGCCTGTTGTTGGGTTGTGTGAATAGTGAAGGATTTCACTGCCATTTGCAGCGTGTGAGGAGAGTTGGGCCTGCGCTGCTTGCTACTGGGGTGAGATCACTGCCCATCTTGAATAGAAGAGATCGCTGCCCATAGTGAATCGCTCCCAGTGTTGAAGTGAACGAAACACTGTTGGTGATTGTCAAGGTCAGAACCGCCGGTAAATTCGAGCCTGTGTGAAGAGTGCGCAGTTTGTGGAGATCTTTTGCAAGACACAACTAAGCTTTAACACAGATCTGGTGTTGAGATTTTGTTTTGTTGGTGCTAAGAGTGTTGACGCTGCCTATGTACAGGCCACCAGCAGTGAGCTCCTCTCTTCAACGATAGACTAGCCACAAATCTGCAGTCTCCAGACGAGGAGAAAATTGACGCCGTCAGTTGTTGTAGATTGCAGTCATCTGAATTTTTTGGGGATTGCAGTATTGATTGGTACCTAGAGTCATCTAAAGTTTATTGCTGAAGCTTCCTGCATGAAGGAGAGATCACACCATTCCTGTGTGTGTGCGAGCCTTTGGCTCTGCAAATCCTCCTGCCCAGATCGCTGAAGCTGCCTGCGTGAAGGTGTAGATCTACGTAGAGACCACCACGTGGAGAGATGCATGTAGAGCCGAGTGTGGAGATTTCCTGGTGAGCCGAAAGGCTGGAGATCAGCCTGGAGAGAGAGCCTGTCACCTAGGAGAGCGCCTGTCATCTACTGTAAAGTTATTCTCAAGACTATGCATCCTATATTTATTATATATTGTCATTTTGGGCAACTACAGGAATATACAAGCACTGTGTATCAGATCTGAATATAGATGACACATATTGAAGAAGATATATCCCAGAAAATTGAAGGAACAGTTCCCAGGCAGTCACCTTATAGTGCAAGCTTGGCTGTTGTAACAGGTCAGAAAATTATTTAATATCAGACATCCTCTGCATTCTCTGTTGGAAATAATTATAGTGTATGGGATGGAATGTTTGTCAAATCTCAATCACATTAAATCAGATTTGAAAACTCAACGAGTTAAAGCAGTTGGAGAACAAGTAATTTTCATAAGTCTTGCCAACTATAAGAGCCATGTCTTGTTCAGATTATGAGCCGTATGAGGAAGAGTATTCTTTCTATGCCCCAGAGGTAAATGATTTTAAACAATATGATGGCAGCTATGTGGATGAGGAACCCTGTTACAGTATCTCTACCCAATTCACACTTAATGATGATGATGGTTACTCTTATGACCACTTGTACAATGAATGTGCAGACAGAGGGACCACACCACCAAGGGAAGATCCTTTGAAAGAAATAGCATGGTGGAGGGAAAAATGCAAAACCTTGCCCCAACAGTATCAAGCATATGCTATTACGATGAAGTCATACTCAGAAGTTCCTTTTGAATTTTTTGTGAATGCTTTGTTTGGGTATAAGCCCAAGAATGAAGATGCAGAGTTAGTGAAGAAAGGTCTATTCCCTTCTTGCAAGAGACCTTGGAGAGAAAATCATATATGTTTGGAGGAGCGAAATGAGGAGACTGCCACCAGCGTTGGGAAGGATAGGATCACAATCTTTACTGATCAGCA
>LPNX010278009.1:19430-89544 GCA_001517045.1 Pseudotsuga menziesii | reverse complement strand
ATGAAGCCTCCATAAGAGATAATGAGGAAATTTGCAAGCTCAAACATGAATTGAATTCCACCCAAGATTGTTTGAAGGATGCTCAAGAAGCACTTCAAGAATCTAAAATCCAAATTGAGCAACTTCTGGAGGAGTTGCAAAGATCACGGTCTTCTTCCTATGTTTCTGATTTTTGTATGGATGATAGCAGAGAGACTCCTCATGGTGTGGTGAACCATGAGATTGAAACTGATTTACAAATGTTTGAAGGGTTGAAAGATGAGCAAGCTAAATGGAAAACACTTGCCATGGAAGAAGAAGAACACGAGTTGTCTCATAGTGTAAGTCTCGCACTCGTGGAAGAGGCACATGATCCTACGCACATGGAGCTATCCTTGAGGAGAGGTTTCCAATTTCTTGACTTAGAGGATGAGTTGGTGCATTACACTTCATCCTACACGGTTACTTCTTTCAGTTTTCATCCCAGTGAAGTTTGGGTGAAGGGGTTCTTTCTATTAGTGCCACATGAGGAGTATGAGACTCCTACCCATCATGGTGATCCTATGTTATGTGCACCAATTCCTTTTGAGTAGCATTTACATCCATTGTTTTGTATCACTTCTACTCATGGATGCACTTCCTTGAGCCACTTGGAGGCTCCTTCTTTGATTGATGGAGGTTCTTCATCCATTGCTTGGATAAGAGAACACATGATGAGACATCTCGATACATCTTATTCTTTCTTGCAGCATTATGAGACATGGAATCCTCACCTATGTTACTGGATTAGATTTGATTGGTATCTTCATGATTGTGTGCTTTTGACACATGATGATTTTCTTGATTGGAGGTGCAAGCTTCTTGAGTGCTCTTTGATGGATGATCACTTCAGCCACATTGGGAGTGGCATATCTTTGTATCATTTCACTATGTTTCATTATGATGTATCTATATTAGTGATTATGATGTATGGGAGAATGCATGGTAGAACTTGGGATCCTGGCACCCCTCCCCATGATGTATTATTTTGTACCACTCTATGTATTGATGGAATGCGCCAATTATGGGATCCTGGCATTCCACACTTGGTTGGAATAATTGGGAGGACATGGTACCCCTCCTACTTTGATGTACTGTTTTGGGAGACCTTGTGCATGGTAGAGATGCACCAGCATTTGGACTTGGGCATCCCACTTTCTAATCTGTATGTATTCACACTATGTATTGATGGGGTGCGCAAGTGTTGGGACCCTGGCATCCCATACTTGCGGGACTTGTTCTTGATGACATTTCACACTAGGAGAGTGAGCAAGCAGTGGGACCCAAGCATTGCTGATTATGGGAAGCTCATTGGGAGCACATTTTGGTTGGTTGGCTTGAGGAAGCACACCTCTTCTTTTCTCCAGGGGTTCATCTTTGCAGCAGCTCGTTATGGTTTCCTACATGCTTTTGGATGGACTTATGTTTTTCATACAGGGTGTCATGCTGACTTCCATGTGACTCTAATGCATTGCATAGGAGAATATATATTGCACCTTGCATTTCTGAGGATCATTTGGGATCCTGGTATCATTGGTACTTAGTCTTCACATTAAGTGCATGGTTGATGGTGGAAGATTGATGATGTGATGGTATGGTTTCTTCATTGCTTGAGGACAAGCATATTTGGGAAGGGAGGACTGTCATGTCCCCAATTTTGGCCTAATAGACCAAGGTCACCTAAGAAGAATTTAGAAAATTATTAATGGTGACGTAATAATTACCCAAGGCATGGTTTCTGCTGTTCTATAGTATTTTTCTATGGTATGGGCAAAAGGTAAATAATAGAACATGGTTTTCATTGGCCCATGGTATTTACCCATGGTATTGGAGTCTTTTCAAGGATAAAAGGCGGCAGAGGCAAAGGGAAAAGGGGATGCTTGAATATTTGGAGATTTGTTCTTGAGACCATTTAGGGGTTAGCCTAGAGTTTTCGTTTGGGGTTGGAAAACTCCATCCATCCATCCTGGTCTAGTTTCGGTGGTATGATGCATCCACCCTAGCTGGACAAAGGGGGAGGATCCATTCAGGGTCTTCATTGGAGCTTCATCATCCTGGTTGGCATCACCTTTCAGGTTCTTGTTGACTGTATCTTGGTAGTTGATATCATAGCCATAATTATTGTACTGTTTACTCTTTGCTGGTCATAATAAAGGTGCCAATATTATCTCGCTACTGTGATGTGTTATGGAATGTGTCTAAAGTGTTTGATGAAATGTCTATGAGAATATATGTTGCTGGTGAAAGTTATAAATCAATGTAAAATTGATTAGGGTTTGACAAATTCATAGATTTTGTGATCATCCCGGATCGGGGATATTTCATTTCCATTCTGGAATTGGAAAAGGCCGCAACAACTCTGTAGGGTGTCGATGCTCAACCTTTACCTGCTAACATTTCATGCACCTTGAAATGTACTAAGCCATGTCCTTTTTCATTCCTGGCCAAAAATACTGCTTTCCAGCTGTAGCAATTGTCTTCTAATATCCCGGATGACTAGAATATGGAGCTTGATGGATCTCATCCATAAACATTCTCCTCAAATTTGCTACATTTGGAATATAGACTTTGTTCTTATAAGTAAGAAGTCCATATTCTTCCAATTTATATCCCTCATACCTCTTCTCAAGACTTTGTTGCTACAATATATATTTTACCTGCTCATACAATTCATCTCCAGCAGTATGATTAAGAATCTATTGTCTCAAATTTGATTGGCAAATACTAAGAGATGCCACATGCATTTCCTGCACCTTCCTGTTGAGTGCATCAACTACCTTATTCTCCTTTCCTTTTATGTGCTTGATTTCGAAATAAAACTCACATAAAAACTCCAGCCATCTAGCTTTCCTAGCATTTAGAGTAGGCTGATCAAACAAGTACTTCAAACCATAATGGTCTGTCCTTAGCTCAAATCTTCTGCCCATCAATTAATGCCTCCACATCTTGAGAGCATGTACTATGGCTGCAAGTTCTAGATCATAAGTGGCATAGTTCTTCTCATGCTCCTTCAGCTTTCTTTGCTCATGACATATCACTATCACGTGGTTGTCTTGCATAAGAACTCCTCCAAGCCCTTGTCTGCATGCATCAGTACACACCACAAAGTCTTTTCTGGGTTTGCAATCTTCAATACTGGTGCACTTGTGGGAATATTCTTCAACTGCTGGAAGCTTTCTTCACACCTCGATGTCCATTCAAACTTTATTGCCTTCTTTTGCAAAGAAGTGACTGGATGTGCAACCTTGGAGAATCCTTTAATGAATCTCCTGTAGTATCCTGCAAGTCCCATAAAATATCTTACATCTGTCACATTTCTCGGAGTAGGCCAATTCATAATGGCTTCAATCTTCTCAAGGTCTACATATATGCCCTCATCTGAGATAATATGACCCAAATAATGTATCCCGTGTCTATAGAAGTCACACTTGCTCCACTTTGCATACAGCTTATGCTCCCTAAGCAATTGCAATGTCAACCTCAAATGCTCTTCATGCTCTTCCTCATTCTTAGAATAAAAAAGAATGCCATCAAGGAAAACAAGAACAAAATTGTCCAAATATCTACTCTTCCACCATTGCGGCTCCGTCCCCATCTTCCATCCGTCATTGTGGCTCCTTCCTCATCTTCCATCCGTCGCCACACATCGGAAAAGTTTGCAACTTTCCTCCAATTTCCATACTTAGAAAAAATTTTGAATTATCGTCGGCTCGACTCAGCTGACATGCATCGGCTCACATCTCGCCAAGCCTTCCGCCATAGTGGCTCTTCCCTCATATTCCATCTGCCACTCGTCGGCTTGACCCGGCCGACACTCATCAACTCCTTCCCGAATTCCCATCCGTCGTTGTGGCTCAAACTTAAACTTACAACCTCCACATCGAGAAAGAACCCGTCGAAGTCTTCGATGTTGCGGAAAGATATTTTATTGTCGTCCGCCGTGTCGGCAGAAAGGAGGGAGCACCGTCGTCATTGCAGCTCCCTTCGGACAATGCGGTTGTCATATCGACTCTGCTTTAGTCGACCCAGCCGCCACTGCGGCTCCTCTTCAGGTTTCTCAGCCGCCACATAAATGAGAGTTTTCTCCAATACTTAGAAAAAATCATACTTTTCTACTATTAGCTCCTTCCTCCTGACTCAGAGGATGATTCTTCATGGCCCATTGAGGCCCAAAGCTGAAACCTTGTGCTTTGATACCACACTGTCACGTCCCCACCCCTCTTCTCGGTGGAGAGGACACGACTAACATAGCTGCTAGCTATTCTAGGAATTTTAGCCCCATGAACATAAGATAAAATGTAATTAAATAAAAGCATACATAGATGCATAAATGATTATCAAACAATGGAAGCGAATTCATTCATTCACAACATTTAACATGTTCATATTGAGTTATAAAACAAACATAGTTGCAAGGATTTAAACACAAGAGATACTTATCTTAAAATAAGCTTGTCCTGCAACCAGCTACATCGCTGCAATGTTCCACCCAACCATAGGCTAGTGTGCTCATCAATCTCTCAGCAACACTGCCACCCCCGAGATAGGCATGATTCCCACAAGGAATAAGGTAACCCTAACAGGCTCACACGTAGCCAAAGATACACAAAACTCATCCAAGCCAACACAATTGGGTTTATCAAGCTATAAAGGAGCTGGAAAGGCTGACTGCTAAGCTAGTGAGCTCAACCAAAGAGCTATGGACATCTGCACTAGATCTAGCCTGAGTTCTAAAACATCTAAACACCCAACACAAGGAAGCACCCCCTTCTTTGCTACACAGTCCCTCATCCTGTGCCTTCCCTTCCAGTGCTATTAAGGGTGTGCAAAGAAGAAAGCCAGCCCGCTAGTTCTGTTTGTGAGGTTCCTTCTTCTACTAGGTTTATCAAGCTATATCAGATCCCATTTCCACTTCAAAAACAGTTCAAATCACAACAGAAAAGGCATACACAACAAGATACACAATTTTGGGTTGAGATAAAAACATTTTGGCAACAAAGCAAATTGCTAAGAAGGGTGAAAACAACCCCTAACAGCATTTCGATTCCCAGGGACGTTTTGGCCCTAACGTGACCAAAACAGCTCAACAACACCCATAAATCATGGGTCTCTTCTCCCACTCACTGGATTTACCCAAAACGAATTTCTTCTTGGAGAAATTGAAGAAAACGACTATCCACGTGAGGGGAAACACACATCAACCAAAAATGTGAGTAATCTCAACCACGTGAGTGCATGAGGAAAAGATGTCTTCCTGCGCGTGAGCATATGAGGAAATCTCCTGGGTGTGAGTGGTGAGCTACGACTACCTCCATGAGTGAATAATGTGGCTCCCCTCCTCCACCTGAGGGTAATGGATGAGAGATCTTGCTTGGGAAAACATCGGGTCAAAACTAACAACCCTACCAGAACTAGCAGCTGCCCATACTCCCCCTTTTCCCAAGGAAATAACTTCCCAACTACCCTTGGAGAGTTAAGTGGTTGGTTGAATAAGACAAGAAAGTAGTTGCCAACTCTTTTGGGTTCTTTAATTGACATTTGGATTTTCCCCATTGGCCCCAAAGGTTAAATATCCCCCCCCCTTATCCCTAGGAAATCATGCCCCCATCTCTTTTAATGTTGCATTGAAATAGCTGGTTGTGGGTACTTTAATTAAAATTCATATTTACATGATGTCTACTGTAATGTCCCCGACCCTCTGACCGGTGAAGAGGACGCTACCATAATTCTATCTATCCGGGCAACTAGCCCCATGAACATACATATGATAAAAAAATTGAAATGCTTTGAACTAAAACATGCATAGATGCATAATTATTTATCATACAGAGGACGCAAACTACATACCATTCAAGCATTTAGCATGTTCATCATTTTCATTAAACAACAAATAAAATTGCAGAGATGAAATAGATAAGAATACTTATCCTATGAAGAAACTCGTCCCGCAACCAGCTATGTCGCTGCAACGTTCCACCCAACCATAGGCCAGTGTGCTCCTTAATCTCTCAGCAACAATACCACCCCCGAGCTGGGCATGATTCCCACAAAGAATAAGGAAAGTAAGCAGGCTCACACATAGCCAAGGATACCACAAAATTCAGCCAAGCCAACACAATTGGGTTTATCAGGCTAAGAGTACACAACAACACATAACCAAGCCAACAAATTGGGTTTATCAGGTTATCAAGAGATGGAAGCACTGTCTGCTAAGCTAGTGGGCTCACTGGAGAGCTAAGGGTGCCTATACCAAAACTAGCTTGACTCCTAAGACATCCACACACACCCAACACAAGGAATCATTCCCTTCTCTGTTGCACAGTCCCTCAGGCCATGACTTCCCTTCCAGTGTTATTCAGGGGGTGTAGAGAAGAGAACCATTCCTCTAGCTCTGTCTATGAGGCTCTTGTAAAACACTAGGTTTATCAAGCAAACTCCTTTCCACTCCTACACAGTCCAAAGACCAATCCACTGTGCACACACAACAAAACAACCAGCCTAGGATTTGAAGGAGGAACACCACTCCACTGAGCAAAACTAGAATGACAAGAATGGTTAACGCATAGCCCAGACTGGGAAATTGACTCCAAAGTCGTTTATTGCCCTATCATGGACAAAACAACCCAACACAACCTACAGCAACCCAAATTGTGGGGGAAAGATAGCCACTAATCCTCAGCCGCATGAGGAGAGGACACACCACCTGCGTGGAGGTGGATTACATCCATACAGACCACAGCGTGAAGGAAATTACACACATCAAAATCGAGAGAGGAAGACTGAACTAGTCATGGTATGCATGCGTGAGTACTGAGTGACCGCATGAGGATGGGAAACTTCTCTTTTCCCACGTGAGGAAAAACCCCAAACCTGCGCGTGAGGAGAAAAAAAACAATATGTGCATGAAGATGGGAAAAAATGGGATCATGGTCTTCTCTCCTCCTACCCACGTGAGGGTGAATGAGCTCCCTAGTGGAGTGTGCATGTGGGCAAGGACTAACAGTCCTACCACACACCACTGCCCATGCAATAACTGCCCCCAACTAACTCCATAGTATTTAATTTGGTAGTTGAGACAAGAATAAGACAAAAAGGTTGTTGAATGAGACAAGGGATAAATGGTGAGTAAGACAAAAGATAGGTGACAACTAAATGGGCTCACCTCTTGACACTTGGCTTTTCCCATTGGTCCCAAAGGTTAAATATTCCCCCCTCCTTATCCTTAGGAAACCATGCCCTTTTCATTATGGTTGCATTGACATAGTTGGTTGTGGGTATTTCAATTAAAATGCATAGTTACATGATGCCAAAATTATAATGTGTCAGATAGAACGATATACCATTGGCGACGATTTTAATCGCCGGAACATAAAACATTAAATCGATGGTGGAGCTTTTGCCTTTAGCTCCACACCACGATTAATTACAATATATACATCATATACATTTAATGCAAACGGGGTCAAAATCGGGGTGTTACATCTACAAGCGTGCTTGAATTTAGCACATAAACCGTATGCATGAACCATGATCGCCTATACCAACATTAATCAATGACAAGTCCTTGGCCTTGAGCTCCTTGTCATGATTCCATATAATATTTACATCATATACATTAATGCAAACGGGGTCAAAACCGAGGTGTTACAATAATCCATGGGTAAAAATATATTATTTAACTATGATACCATCCTATTCTAAGTTTTAATGTTCTCTCTACCACAAATTGCTTTGTTCAATCACAACTTATCACACCACAAAGAAGCATGGTTTTCAATTTTGTACTAGAAAACCTAACTCTTCTAGGATCTCTAATATTCTCAAATTCAAAGAAATTTTCAATTTCACCTAACCAATCTATCAATTCTTTTGGATTTAATGTCAAAAATAGACATGAGTATCAAGTTTAGGTTTACCTCCAATACCACTAATTGTTCTAATCACTCTCTCTTTCACTATCATGTGATGTTGTATTTCTTCTCTTAAAGTCTCTAATTCTACTTTATCATCATTGATATCTTTGCACCATATGTTTAATACCTCTCCTCCAAGTTGCCTCCATGGAATAAATTCTATCCATCATTTTCATCACTATTGTTGCAATCTTGTGCACATCTCCTACACCCTTTGGTCTCTTGGGTCTTGCATGATCTCTTCCTATATTTTCCATCAATGTGTCTTTGTTCTAGGATTTATTCTGATGTGATCACACTTGACCAACATTCATAGATTACCTAATCTAATACCAATATCTCTTTGGTACTCCGCACTGCAAACTCAATCCTCTCTGATACCACTTGATGCAACGCCAGGCTATGATCAAAATCACACCGTAGAAGCTCAAAATAGAAACAACACAAATTTACAAAGAGGTTACACATAGGAATCAAGAACATAAGAATCATTATTCATTCCTCCATTGAGAATACATCAATTCTCAACCTCATACAATATAAAAACCTTCAAGGTCTTTGGATAATACGCAGATTGACTCTATAGGCCAATCTATGAGAGACCAAAGGCCCAATCACATGAAGGATTCAAAAATTTATGCTAGAGTAATTAATTGTTCATCTCCCGGAACTTTTCATTTCCTTAGGTGGCTCAAGCATTACATAATTCAAATGATTACAAGTGAATGATCTCTTGACCTTCCAAATCCCACAACTTGAAGTTGAGTTGTCAAGTTGCATTAGAAAAATGTACACACAAAATTTTTAGACTACTCATTGTGTGCTCTATGTTTGAATTATTTGACCCAATTCAACTTGATTTTTTTTATGAAATTTTGAAGGAAGGTAGAGGAACATGTCCTCTACCAACTATAAAAATTTCAGAATTTGATTCAAAATATTGATTGTGCGCTTTGCAAAACATTGAACCCCATTTTTTTTTTAAATTATGCATTTAGTCTCTTAACATAGCACAACTTTTCAGCAATACTTAAACTCCATAAATTTTGATTATATTTGGTGACCAAATATATAGTTGTGTCTATTTTAAGAAGAAGAAAAAATGCAGCGATCCCCGTTGTTTTGCCTATAATCCAAGTGTGGCATTGATTTTTTAATATAAGTTAGAATTTGTCCCATAAGAAATGATTTAATTAGTTAGTGTTAATAATGTAATTTTAGCCATGTTAATCCCAAAAATTGTAAGGACCAATTCATCTATTCTTATAAGATCTTAGGCTTTGCCAAAAACTTTTTAAATGCCTTCAAGTATGCTTTGGCGAAACACATTTGAACTTAATGATTCCCTTTTAATGGATGAATAAAGATGTCAATATTACATGCTTTGGAGAAACACATTTGAACTTAATGATCTCATTTAAATGGATGAATAAAGATCTCAATATTACATGATATAGGTAAGTGTAGGTAAGTGTTTGGATTGAAAAATGCATACATATAAATATAAATACATAGATTAATATTATTTAATTGAAAAATATATAATATATTGATAATTTTTTAAGGTTTGGTAAATTTGACCAATTTAATCATATTTTATATAAAATTTAGGTAAATTTTTAAATCATTTGGCTATTAAAAAAATAACTAACTAGCTAAATTTCATTGTTAAAATATATTATATGTTTTTGAATTGAATATTATTAGACTATATATCTATATGTATGTGTTTTTCAATCCAAACACTTATTACACCTATATTATGTAAAGTGGTCTTCTCTTAATGAATCTCAAATGTTTAGGTCTAGATTTATCCATTGGAAATATCATTAAATTCAAGGGCGATCAATATTAGCATGCCTTTGGATCTCAAACGGCTTGAGATCCAATGACCTGCTGTGCAACATGATGATTAATTTTAATCAAGTTTAAGTGTGTTTCTCCAAAGCATACTTAAAGGCATCCAAAAACATTTTTGACAAAGCCTAAGATCTTATAAGGATGGAAGAATTGGTCTCTAAAATTTCACCCAATTTGGAGGTATTAACTTCGTTGAAATTGCATTTTTCACACAAATTATTTAAATCATTTTTTAATAAACTATAGCTTTAATTTATTTTTACAAATTATAGATTATATTAATAATACCATATATTGGTAAACTTTTAAGGTTTGAGAAATTTAATCATTTTCATCATATTTTGTATAAAATATAGGTGAATTTTCAAATAAAAATAATGGTCCAAGAAAACAAATTAACCAAATTTTATTTTCAATAAAAAAATATTTTAATAAACAAAAGATAAATAAAAATTCACTTTGTCGATATTATGTTGTAACGTTTGTTACTAACAAAATAAAAAATTATTCGCCAAAATAAATGCTGACCACAAAAACAACCTAATATGGGGGAGATATTGTAATGTTCCTACCTAAAAAACAATAAAAAATTAAAAATTTAATTATTGCCAAAAAATATGCCGGTTAGAAAAACAACACAATATGAGGAGATGTTGTAATGTTCCTACGTAACAAAATAAAAATAAAATAAAATAAAAAAATGAATTATCCGCAAAAAAATGTTGGCCTTGTCCTAAACAACCCGTGGTTTTATTAGGACATTGCAAATGGTTTTAAAACCATGTGCAAGGCCTCCTAAACAACCCATGGTTTTAATGTACATGGTTTAGGAGGGCCTTGCAAATGGTTTTAAGACCACTTTAGAACTGTCAAGGCTCCCTTTGTCACAGATTCATCATGAGGGGTTGACTCATAGTGGTTTTCTTGTGGTTTTCCTATTTCAAGAACCCTTTTTGTGGTTTTATCTTATGGTTTTCCCTTTTTCCGAAAAAGGGTCATCCCCTTTCGTGGATGTCGGCTGATCTGGGACTTGTCTGGCTCCGCTCCAGTCGGTCGCGACCTCATCTAGGGTCTGGATTAGAGATGGGAAGGGAACCCTCTACCTTCTCAGTCGCCACAGAAATGCGAAGGCACACAAAGTCCAGGAGGGTAAATTTCGTTTTGTTCTTGGAAGGGACATCTTCATGGAAAGGGTAGAGGCGTTATGCTCTCATGCCCTCATTGGTAGACTGGAGTATACTCAGATGGGTAAGAACGAGTGGCACATTTGGGCCACAGAAAATTGGAAGCCTCTATTCTCTTACACGCCCTCGATCAGTCTGTTAGCCAGAGGTTGGATTGTGTTTGTTTTCTTGGAAGAGGCACATGCATTGTCTGTATTAAACTCCCTATGGCGCATTCGGGAAGGCTCCTTGGTGCTAGACCACTGGCATATTCACTTTGACCCGCTAAGAGAACGTGTCAAGAAACGACATTTGTGGGTCCTTCTACCTGCACTGCCTCTTCCATTGTGGAACCGTGAGGTAATGGAGGGTATTGGATATACCATCGGACATTTCATTGCTGTTGAAGATGATTTCCTACATACATTTGACAAACGAATGGCCAAGATCCTTGTTGAAATGGATTTAATCTCAGGACTCCCGGCCGAGATTGAAATTTTATGTCTTGAAAGGATTATTCAGCAGCGGCTAGATTACCTTAATGTGCCATTCCGATGCAGTAGGTGCAGAGCCGTTGGCCATCTTCAAAGGACCTATCCGGTGATAAGAAAGGGGACTATCACTCATTGTTCCTCACCACCCTCTTTGGACCGAGTACCATCTCCTTCTCAATTTACTTTGGCCACTATCGAGGACGAGCCATCAAAAGGTATGCTTTCACAGGCCTGCTCATTATTTGATGATGTGTCTGAACAAGAACTCTTGCTTTTAGACTCTGTTACTGCCTCGGGCCCCTCCTCAGCTTTTGCAGGAAACTCTAAGTCTCTGGAACCTGACTCGTCTTCTGTTTTGACTCCTATCCCTTCCATTGAGGAGTCACTTCTTCCCCCTGTGTTGTCTGCCTTGCCAGATGATCACCCTCCTTTTGTTCGGTTTCCACCTCTAGAGTCGCATCTTCCCCCTCCTCTCTACCCTGTGACGCCTTCTCTTTTCACAGACTCGGATTTTCCCCCGTTACCGGGTACTAGACCACCATCTGCACCGTCCCCTCCTCGTAGTCCGGTCACCTCACCCTCCTTCGCTGATCCTTCTTTACAAACTTCCCTGGAAATTTTTTCTGACAAAACTCCTCAATCTCCCTCAGTCCTCCCGTTGGACTCCATACGCTTTCAGAATGTGACGACCAGGAGAAAAAACAAGAAAGATCCTCCCTCCACTTCTGTTACCCCTCCTTTACCCCTCCCTTATACTCCACCGTCAACTAGGTTGAAGAATGTTGCACGCAACTCTCATCCTTCCCCCTCTTGGGCCCTTAGAGCAAAGACACCCGGGTCTTTGGGCTCTTAATGAAGATCCTCTCCTTTAACGTCTGTGGCCTTGGAGGCTTGGCTAAGCATAAAAGTCTCCAGAACCTCTTTGTCTCTCTGGCTCCAGATTTTATCATCTTACAAGAATCTATGACCAACTCTCATCTAGCTCTTCTGTCTTTCTCTAAGCTGCATCCAGGATGGGAATATTGTGCCTTGAGCTCCTCAGGCCTCTCTGGGGGTTTACTTGCAGCTTGGAACCCTCTCTGCTTCAAGGTAAAAGCTTTCAGAACTGTTGCAGGGATTCTTTTAAAAGCTCATGTCCGGGGCTCTTCTGTGATTCTCTCTCTTCTCAATTGTTATGGGCCCTATACTAATCGGGAAAACTTCTGGGATTTGGTTGTCCAATGGGGTTTACTTAACCAACCTAATTTGGTTTTAGCAGGCGACCTTAATCTCACTCTAAACTGTTCCGAAGTCTGGGGTAAAAAGGCATGCCCAGACCCTCTTGGCCCCTTTTTCACCCGCCTGTTCACCTCCCATCAGCTTGTTGATATTGCTCCTGACACTGTGGGACCAACCTGGCGCAATGGCAGCTCGGGCGATGATGGTATAAGTAAGAGACTTGATAGGTTCTTGCTTTCCTCTAGCTTGATTGACCTCCTACCTCAACATAGGGTTTGGGCTTTTCCCTCGGCTATATCTGACCATTTTCTGGTTGTCCTGGAATGGAGGGAGTCCACATCACCATGTGTCTTTCCCTTCAAGTTCAACCACTCATGGCTAGAATTTGAAGACTTTGTCAATATAATTAAGAAAGAGTGGCCTCTCCTCCCCCATGATTCATCCTATACTGGGATGGATTCCTTCTCAAGGAAGCTCAGACTTTTGAAAATGAAAATTAAAGACTGGACTCATCATAAGTCTCTCGAGATGAAATACAAGAGTCTTCTTATCGATTCTGAATTACATAATATTCTTTCCTCTTCCCCAACGGGTATTTACTCTTCTGCGACTCTCTCTTATCTAAATGCTCTTCAATCGAATTTAAAAAAATTGATGGATCATGAGATCCTCTCTGCCAAACTTAAAAGCAGAATGATATAGGCAACTTCGGGTGATGCCAATACCAAATTTTTCCATTCTATGGCTACCGCCAGGAAAAATCATAATGCAATTTGGGGTCTGGAGGGCGAGGAGGGTAATATGGTTGAACATGACCAGGATTTGAAGGAGCTGGGAGTCAGTCACGTTAAAAAGATTTTCTGTGATGATAACCTTACCACTATCTCTGCTCAGATGAAAGTCATCAGTCTCTTCCCTTCTTATATTTCTCGTGAGGAGCGGTCATCCTTTACTTCCAAGGTATCTTTATTAGAAGTAGAAAGGGCTCTCAAGTCTTTCAAGAAAGACAAATCTCCAGGGCCCGATGGCTTCCCTATAGAGTTCTTTCTTGCCTTTTTTGACCTTATGGGGGAAGAACTAGTGAATTTGGTGGAAGATTCTCGTCTGTCCAGGAGGGTTCTACCCTCACTAAACTCGACTTTTATCACTCTCATTCCTAAAATTGACAAACCTTCAACCTTTGCCGATTTTCGACCTATCTCTCTCTGCAACTTGATTTACAAGCTGATAGCCAAGGTTGTTGTGCTCCGTCTCAAGCCCTTTCTTGACTTTTTTATTTCTCCTCAGCAGTTTGGGTTCCTTAAAAATCATCAGATTTCAGAGCCTATAGCCATTACCTAAGAAGTCCTACACTCTGTCAAATCCAGAAACAAAAGTGTCCTCGTCCTCAAGCTTGATCTCACTAAAGCCTTTGACAGAGTCAACTGGTCTTATATCAGGCTCATACTTCTACAAATTGGCATGCCACTGGAAGGAGTCAACTGGATTATGGGATGCATAACTTCAGTTAATTTTTCCATCCTTATCAATGGCTCCCCCTCCCATTTCTTTTCGGCCTCGCGTGGCATCAGGCAAGGATGTCCACTTTCACCTCTCCTTTTCATCCTTGTAATCGAAGGCCTCAGTCTCCTTATTGAGGATGCTCGCAGACATGGTCTGGTTAAAGGGATCAAAATATCCCAACAACTTTCCCTCACACACCTTCTTTTTGTAGACAATGTGATTCTTTTTGGGTTTGGCACTTTTGAAGAATGGATAGCATTCAAAGTTTTACTGGATACCTTTTGTGAAGCTTCAAGCATGTTCATAAATTTAGAGAAGTCTTGTTTCCTTTACAACAATGTAGATGATGGGTCAATCACCAGAATCACGTGCTCCTTGCCATTCAAGACCCAGCACATTTCCTCGGGGTTCAATTATCTTGGGTATTTTATTAAACCCATGGGATACTATGTTAAAGACTGGCTTTGGCTCATCAAAAAATTTGAAAACAGGATTTCGCACTGGACCTTCAGGCTTCTCTCTATGGGGGGGGAGGCTGGTTCTTATTAAAGCAGTCCTCACCAGCTTACCGGTGTACTGGATGGCGTTAGTCCCCATCCCGAAATCCATTCTGGGGAAACTAAAAAGCTTGATTTTTGACTTCCTTTGGGGCTCTCGGGGGAAAAAGAAATATTTCCATCTTGTTGACTGGACTTCCTTATCCAAGCCCACTTCTCAAGGGGGTTGGGGAATCAAAAATCTCGAATGGTTCAGCATTTCCTTAAGGATTAAAACCTTCTGGCAAACTCTCTATGGCAATGGTATTTGGTTTAAGCTAATAACAGTGAAATATCTAAAGAAGAACACTGTGCTGTCATGGATTCACAGTAAGGATTTCTCTGTCATTGGTGTCTCTACTACATGGAAAGGTTTCATTAGTTCTATCTCTTGGTTGGGCTGTGGCTTAATTTGGATGGTAGGAGATGGTAAGAGCATAAGAGTAGGCCTGGACACGATCACAGGTATGGGTTCTAGTTTCACTCTGCCGCGGGATCTTCGTGACTATCTAGAAGATTGTGGTATCATTTCTCTGGCTCATGCCAGAAATTACTCCGTGGAAGCCCAAACCTACTGGCTCACTGCAACAAATCTGGATTTAGGTGGAGAATGGCATCTCATTTGGAATGAATATGTTAAAGGGCTGGAATATGGTAGGATAAGACTCAGGTCTAATCTAGATTGTCTTCTTTGGTCTTTCAAGAATTATACTGGATCTTTATCGGCAGCAATGGCATATGAGTGCGTGGCAGATCACTATTGGAGCCACAGCCTGATACATCTCTTGTTTACTAGATTCTTTGGAAATTAAAAATTCCTGAAAAAATCCGTTGCTTTATCTGGCTCCTATCAAAAAACAAGGTGTTAACTTGGGATCAGCTCAAAAAACATGGAGTACAGGGACCTAGTCTCTGTTTACTATGCAAGAAAGATGAGGAATCGGTACATCATCTGTTTATGGATTGTTATTTTACAAAGAGTACCTTCGAAGCTGTTTTTGAGCACTTTGACTCCCGATCACTATATAAAGCCTCTGCGGGATTATCTGTGCCACTGTATCTTGAGCATTGGGTTCGTGCCCATCCCATTGACTACTCCAAGCCATATTTGCCATTATTCACCTTTTGGTCTATCTGGAAACATTGAAATAGATGTATTTTTGAAGGAAATACACCTTCTGTCTATTTGGTCCTTCTTCAAGTTGAAATGCTCTTTCATACATATACTGTGCCTGTTAAGAAGATTAAGCACAGAGTCATTGGTCTGCCTCCAATGACTTATTTTCCTTGTGGTTATTTTGATGGTGCAGCCGCCAAGAACATAGGGGGGGCAGGTTTTGTATTACATTTGAGCAGCTCACATAGTATTCATTTCTCCATGGGCTGTGGCAAAAGTACTAATACTAAATCTGAGCTGATGGCATTATGGGCTCTTCTCTCTG
Source organism: Pseudotsuga menziesii (assembly GCA_001517045.1). Taxonomy (NCBI): domain Eukaryota; kingdom Viridiplantae; phylum Streptophyta; class Pinopsida; order Pinales; family Pinaceae; genus Pseudotsuga; species Pseudotsuga menziesii. Next base: position 73,397 of record LPNX010278009.1, on the reverse strand, counting down.
TTTCTAAGATTATGGGAATTCCTCTACTCTCTATATACGGTGATTCCCTTGTCATCATTTCATGGGCTACAGGAAAGGGCACGCTGAACTTACCTCATCTGAGTCATTGGTGTGATGATATTAGAGAATTACTGCATAACTTTCTGGAAATGATCATGAAACACATATATCGTGAGCATAACCAGATAGCTGACAGTCTCTCTAAAAACGCACTCTCTCTTGACTCAGGTTTTGGGAATTTCAAGGAATCCCTGAATGTCAAGATTATTGATCATGGTAATTTTCAGTTATTCTAGATTGTGTTGGGCATTATTCATTAAGCACACATTTTGTAGACATTAAATGGGATCTCAGCAATCCCATGAAGAGATCCTCAATCTTCTTCTTATGCTCACGATCTATGTTGTTTTTGTCCATTTCTGGAAAATGATTAAATCTGACCTATCTATACAGGAGTGATGATAAAAGCCTGCAACACATCAGGCTTGTGTTTTTCTGACCATGGTTTGATGACGGGGATTCACCTTTGTAGAAAGAGGACACCCCATTGCTTGAACCTATTCATGAAGAATGTCACTTTGACTGAATGTATATGATGATATTTGATTCAATAGAATAAAAAGATCTGGTATTTTTTCCACTGAAAAATAAATAAATTTCCAACCACTTAACTATTTAATAACATTTTTTAAATAGATGTTAAATATCATCATCTAGATATTAATAACATTTTTTTAAATGAATGTAAAATATCATCATTAGGATATTACGTATCATCATCATTATCGATGTTTATTAATTAAATTAATGTTTATCTAATTTAATATTTTTTATTATTATAATTTCTAAATATATATTTTTATATAATTATTTTTTTAAATGAACATGTATATGTTAATAGATATAAACCATGTAATCCAAAACAACACTCCATACACTTCACTATCTAGTAACAGTTTTCCCATCCATTTCTAAATTTCACCACTATTCATCAACCATGTTATTTTGTTTCATCCTTGTTTTTTACCATGTTATTTTGTTTCAACCTTGTTTTTAAGTCAAATTTTGACATTGAGACAAGATTGAGCAATGGCAGCGAGGGCTTGTAGTGCAGCGAGGGTTTGTGGTTTCAGGGGCGAATGATACGATTGCGTTCTTGGACTTAGCAATGCCTCTTCCAGACAAAATGATGGTGGCATTTCCGGTAAACTATAGATGCTCGGCTCTGTTATGGCCTTTCTACGGTATTAAGGGGTTTTTGTTTGGTCTCGTCTAGTGTCTCTGTGTTGTGTTGGGTGTCTTTGTGGGTGGTTTAAGGGCAGGAATCATAGAGTCCCTCTCCCTAAATGGGAGACTGGTACCAACCATGAGTCAAAAAGTGGGAATTAGCGGGGGTTTTGTGTTTCTGGGCTTCGTCATCTTTCTCCTTGGATTTCTATAGAAAGGGGTGGACCTTTGTGCATGGTCTCTACATCGTCTCTCGTTGAGAGTCTTCTCTGACGCTCTGGTACTGATTGGTTTTTTGCTTTCTGTCTTTATGGGGTTGACTTCGAAGATGTGTTTTGGCTTTTCGGTTGTCCTTGTTGCTATGACGAGACTGGGGGTGTGATGGGTTTTTTTTCTGCTGCGAAGGTTTATTGTCGGTATTGTTTCTCCGGTGGTCTAAAGGGGGTCGGCGGGGTTTTAGGTCACTTGTCAGAATGGGTGTCTCTTTGCCCACTCTGCGTTATGATTGTGCTTTGAGGGTTTGTACACTCTGGTGATGGGGTTTTCTATTGTTTGACCGGTCGTGGCGGGTTGATGGGATTTTTTGGCCTTTGTCGGAACGTGATTGTGCCCTGAGGGTCTCTGTACACTCCAGTGTTGGGTTTTTTTTTGGTTTTTGACTGGTGGTGGCCGGGTTTTTTTGGACCCGGGTAATGGCTGGGGTTTTTATTTTTGCTGAGTAGGTTTGTTGTCGGTCTTGCTTCCGATGGTCTGTCGGGTTTGTGAGGTGGTATTTTGGGCCCCTGTTGGAACGGGGTTCTTTCTATGCACCTTGCGTCCCACTGAGGGTGTCTATTCGCACCAGGTGGGTGGTTATTGTTGTTTGTCCTGTGGTGGCCAGGGATTTTGGACCCGGGCAGAGGTGGGAGTTTCTGACCCGATTTTCATGCTGACATTCTCTGTGGCTTGTCTGGAGAGTACTGATAGTTCCCTTGTGGCTTTTCTTTGGTCTTAGGTTGTGGTGCGCATGTTTGTCACTGTTTCTGTGTTTTTGTCTCTTATTTGGGTCATGTGTCACGATTGCTCTTTTGGTGCCTAGGTGGATCGGTTCAAGATTGGTGGGGTGTGTGAAGGTCTCTTCCTTGTTTGTTTCTTGGTCCCTGTCTTCCTCTGGGATGTCTAGTTTTGTGATCTGCTCTATGTGCTCCTCTCGATATGGCCCTACAGGGCACTGGGTGGTCGGACCTTGGGGCAGGGGAGGGTGTATCGGTGCCGCGTATGGGGTCATCCAGAGCAGGTGTTAAGCGTCAAGAAAAGGCATTAAAAGCTCATGAGAGTTGCTTTAGGTATGTACTTGGTTGGGATATTTACATGGAACGAGTGGAAGTATTGTAGCATGGGGAAGAAGGAATGGATGGATGGGGCTACGTTGCATTGGAAGCCTCTGCTCACATATATACCTACTATAAGCTTATTAGCGAAGGGATGGCTGGTGTTCATATGTTTGGAAGAGGAACATGCCACGCGTATCCTTGATGGGCTTTGGAAGATGGGGAAAGGTTCTCTAGTTCTTAACAGATGGCACGTTACTTTTGATCCATTGAAGGAATGGGTGGTTAAAAGGCATTTGTAAATGATACTCCCTGCATTGTTGTTTCCGCACTGGAATAGGGATTTTCTGGTCGGGTTGGCAAACTCCTTGGTTCATTTTATTGCTATAGAAGATGATTTCCACTCCATCTTTGACAAGAGGAGTGCTAAGATTTTGGTTGAACTGGATATCTCGAAGGCGCTGCCTACAGAGGTTGAGATAGATTGTTTGGGTAATATCATAGTACAAAAACTGGATTGTTTGCATGTCCCTTTTATAGATGCAATTGGTGCCACGAAGTGGGCACCTGCGACGTTCTTGTCCGTGGCTTATTCATGGCTCTGATCTATCAAGTCCATCGGATGGAACCCCTTTGTCAGTAGTGCATGATGTGGCTCAACTTCGAGTGAGCCCGGATTCCGTGCCTGCTCTAGCGATAAGTAAGTATACTCAATCATTATCATTGTTTGGAGATGTATCAAATAATGATTTGCTGATTATCTAGGACATTAGGCTAGTGTATCTAGCTGTAGGTCTAAAGGGGTAGAGTCTTTACCTGAGAACGTGAACCATGTTGCTCTAGAGGATCCTCCCTTTGTGGATGTGCATTCCCCTGTCCTTTTCTCATCGGATTTACCTAGTAGCCCGGTGTCGGGACCCTCTTCGTCATGTCTAGAAGCTCCACTCTTCTCACCTGAGGACTTTCCACCCTTGATGGGTCTGAATAACTCTTTACCCTCTTCGACTTCTCCTGTCAGTCCTCTTTTGGCCCCGGCTTTCTCAGATCCCTCCCTTTTGAAGTCACTTTCGATTTTTTCAGCAAAAACGCCTTCTTCTCCGTCTATTCTTCCCCTTGACTCCATCTGTTTCAAAAATGTGACTATTAGAAAGCCAAAGAAAAAACCCTCGGCAGTTGCCAACCCTAGCTCTGTTTCTCCTCCATACATCCCTATTTCAGTTCAGATAAAAAATGCAGCTAGAGGTCAGACTGTTTCTCACACTAGGGCACTTAGAGCATTGTATCCCTCTATCAGTGGTTCTTGATGCAGATTGTGTCTCTCAACGTGCGTGGCTTTGGAGGGTCAGCCAAACAAAGAACCGTTCACACCATTCTTCACTCTCTGTCTCCTGACATGATCTTGCTACAAGAGACCATGTGTAGTCATTATCCAACCCTCTTGGCTTTTTCCAAACTCCTTCCGGGTTTTGAGTTCTGTGCTACTAGTGTTGTTGGTCTCTCGGGTGGTCTGCTCACGGGTTGGAACCCTCTTTCTATTCGTTGCAAAGCCTATGAAACCTTGGCTGGGATTTTGGTGGAAGAACGATTCAGAGACTCTGCCACAACCCTTTCTATTCTCAATTGTTATGGGCCGTATAGAAATAGGGATACCTTCTGGAAGAGGGTTATTGATGGTGGCCTTCTGCTCTTACCAAACCTGATCTTGGCTGGGGATCTTAACTTTACAATTGGTGCAAATGAGATATGGGGGAATAAATCCCTCTTAGAACCTCTAGCTCTTTTTTTCTCTCTGCTTATTGATGAACATAATCTTGTTGATTTGGCACCTCCATATGCAGGACCCACTCAGAGAAATGGTCGGTCTGGTGTAGATGGTATCAGCAAGAGGCTAGATAGACTTTTGTTATCTGCTTCTTTTGTTCCAAATCTGCATAGGCATAGAGTTTGGTCGATTCCCTCATATATTTCTGATCATTATCCGATCGGTATGGAATGGGAAGTGGGAAATGCTGCTCGGTGTTTCCCTTTCAAATTTAATAGGGCCTGGATTTTGGAGGAGGATTTTTGCCATTTTGTAAAGGAGTGTTGGGGCTTCTGGGTTGTGGATCCGAAGGTGGATGAGACGAAAGGCCTTGCTCTTAAATTGAGATTTATTAAGCAGGAAGTAAAAACCTGGACCCGTGAGAGGGTCTTTCGTATGAAAAGTGAATATCTGGAGGTGGTGGGCGAGATTACCTCGCTTCTAGCATCTTGTCCTTCCGGAATTCTATCTACAGAAGATACTAAATCCATCCGAATTCTAAGGGATAGGAAGTTCAAACTAATTGCACATGGACTCTTGACTTGGAAGCTTAAGAGCAGGACAAAATGGGTTGAGTTAGGTGATGCTAATACGAAGTACTTCCACTCCATTGCATCAGCACGAAGGAATCACAATGCTATTTGGGCCCTAAAAAACGAGGAGGATACCTGGGTGGAGGATGAGGATAAGTTAAAAGAGTTGGGTAATAGGTACTTCTAGATGACAACCAGACTAATACAATTGACCAGTTAAAGGTAATTCAGTTGTTTCCTTCGTTTATCTCTGGAGAAGAGGCTGACATTTTCACTTCAAAGATCTCAATGGGGAAAATTGAAGGGGCTTTGAGGTCTTTCAAAAAAGATAAAAGCCCAGGCCTTGATGGTTGGCCTGTGGAATTCTTTCTATGCTTTTTTGATCTTGTGGGTGGGGATCTTCTTGCTGCGGTTGGGTCTTCTAGGGCTTCGGGAAGGGTGGAGACCTCACTAAACTCTCCCTTCATTTCTTTGATTCCGAAGAAAGAAAAGCCCCTCTCCTTTGTGGATTTCAGGCCAATATCACTATGCAACCTGGTGTATAAGCTTATTTCAAATATTGTGGCTCTCAGGCTTAATCCTTTCCTGGACAAGTATATCTCTCCTGAGTAGTTCGGGTTCCTTAGGAATCGACAGATAGTGGAGCCTATTGGAATCACACAAGAAGCTTTACATACCTTAAAGACAAAAAAACAAAGTGCTTTGGTTCTAAAACTGGATATGGTAAAAGCTTTCGACAAGGTTAACTGGTCCTATCTCCGCCTCATTCTGCTTCAGATAGGCATTCCCATGGTGGGATTCAACTGGGTAATGGGTTGTCTCACCTCGGTGAATTTTGCTATTTTGATAAATGGAATTCCCTCTCAATTTTTCAATGCTTCTAGGGGGATTAGGCATGGCTGCCCCTTATCTTCCCTTCTGTTTATACTGGTAATTGAAGGCCTTAGTTTATTGATAAAAGATGCAAAGGCAAAGGGCAGGATCAGGGGCATAAAGATCTCAGACTCCATGTCTTTGACTCATCTTCTATTTGTGGACGATGTGGTACTTTTTGGAATAGGTACTTCAGAAGAATGGGTGGCTTTTGATGTCATCTTAGGAACATTTTGTTCGGCATCTAGTATGAACATCAGTCTGGAGAAGTCTAGATTCCTATTAAGTGAACTGGACCTAGGGGTATAAAAAAGTATTCAATGTATTTTACCATACAAAATGGAGCCCATTTAGAATGGCTTCAAATACATGGGTTACTTTATCAAGCTGTTGGGATATCAGATAAAAGACTGGTTCTGGTTGATAAAAAAATTTGAGAGGAGGATTCATTACCGGGCACATAAATTTCTCTCTCTTGGAGGCAGGTTGGTCCTGATTAGAGCGGTTCTATCCAGTTTGCCAGTACACTGGTTTGCCCTTGCACCTATACCGAAATCCATACTTAATAAGTTGAGGAAGTTAGTCTTTGCTTTCCTATGGGGATCCACGGGTGAGAACAAACACTATCACCTTGTGGAGTGGAAGATGCTTTCCAGACCAATCAAATGTGGTGGATGGGGCATAAAAAATCTTGAATGGTTCAATGTTTCGCTGCGACTAAAGAGCTTGTGGTTGGTACTAAATGGTTCAGGATTATGACACCAAGTCATTCTGGTGAATTATATGAAATACCAGTGTGTGGAAGTATGGCTGAGAACAAAACACTTCTTTGTAAGAGGAACTTCGATTTTCTGGAATGGGTTTTTAAACACCCTGTCCTGGTTGGGAAGAGGTCTGGGATGGCAGGTGGGAGATGGAAAGAATGTACTAATTGGATTGGATCCTATCATTGGATCTTCCGGTTCTCCCTTTCTTCCTTTAGATCTTATGGATGTTGATGTATTTGTAACTTCGGAATGTATTCACTTGTATATTTTATATATTGTACCCCGATGTTTATTCCGGGAAGTATCTGTAATGTAATTGAGTCATGTCATGCCTCGATGTTCCTATCGAGAGATTCAATAATGTAAACAAGTCATGTAAAGTCATAGAGGGTAACCCTCCTTATTAATCAAGGGTTAAAGTCCCCGCAGTTGTGGGGCCATAGGGTTATTAGACTCTCCTAGAGAAGTCGACCCTAGTGAGTTATTGTCAAGTCGGGAATTAGTATAAATAGAGAGTGAGCCTCTCTATTTATCACACATTCACTCGCACTCAGCTGTAGCGCATAACTGAGAGAGAAAGAAGAAGTTGGGACAAGAGAGAGAGAGACTACTGCTGTCGGGAGATCATCTTACTATTTTGGGTTTTACTTTTGGTGTTGATTCTATCTTTGAGGAAGTTGCGGGGTTTTCTCCTTTATGGTTTCTCTGAGGAAAATCTTTGTGTCTATTGTCTCTTATGTTTGATTGCTTCGCTTGTTATTCTCTCAGTTAAAGATCCTAAGATAATGCTAGCTTAAATGTTAAAAATCTAACAATGGAATATCTCCAGGATTATGGCATTAAGGCACTTCAGGATGCTTGCAACCCTTTAGTAGATGCTCGGAACTATTGGTTAGCAGCAGAGGATTTGGAGCTGGGGGGATCCTGGGCATCTTGTTGGAATGGTTATATTAATAGTCTCGAGAATGGATGTATAAAACTTAAGCTCTCGGCTGATAGAATCCTTTGGACTCACAATAAAAAAGATGGTATGGTCACTACTACGCTGGTGTAGGACTTGATGGAAAATACTTTACTGGAGCCTCGAAGTGATTTTCCTTTGGCTCGGATTTGTCATTGTGCATTCCCTTTAAAGATCAAGTGTTTTATTTGGTTGGCTCTTCTTAATAAAATTCTGACTTGGGATAATTTATTGAAGCATGGATGGATAGGTTCAAGCAGATGTGTCCTATGTCTCAACAATGAAGAGAATACTCAACATATATTTGTGGAATGCTCCTTCATGTCCTCGGTGTGGTCCAAGCTCTGTGGTATTTATAAGTGTGAATCACCCCTCTCTGGAAACTTGTTTGCAGAATTGCTTAAGTTATGGTTATTAAAATTTGCCGAGCACTCTTCTTGTGGATACTTGCTGTTCTTTGCCTGCTGGAGCATCTAGAAGTCACGAAATCGTTGTATCTTTGAAGGGGTTCAGGCCTCTATCAGTGGTGTGATCTATCAGATCAGTCATTTGATGCATTACTATCTGGTTCCGAAACAGAAGGTAAAAATCAAATAAAATGGAGCGACTCTGGATATGGTGTTTCCATGTAGTTTCTTCGATGGAGCAGTGGCAGACTCCCGTGGTGGAGTTGGGGTTCATATTGCAATCAACAGTACACACTCCATCTATGTCAAGTTAGGGTGTGGTCTCTCGACCAATACCAGAGCAGAGCTCCTGGCCTTGTGGTCTCTTCTTCTTGTGGCAGATAAAATGGACCTCCCTTATATGCATGTCTATGGGGATTCCTCAGTTATCATAAACTGGGCAAACAAAAAAGCTTCACTTGCTTTTCTTGAGCTGGTCCATTGGTGTGATCATTTCAGAGCACTTATTGGTGGTTTTTCTTGGCTGAACATTAGTCATGTCTATAGAGAGCACAACCAGAGTGCAAACAACGTATCCAAAGATGCCCTTATTTTGACCCTGGGTTTCCTTTCTTTCTCGGAAATTATGGATGGTTCTATCAATATGAGTAGTGAATTAAAGCTCTTTTGAGCATGGTGCCGGAGCTCTGTCTCCTTTTTTCTTTTTTGGCACAGGACTTTTTTTTTGTATCTCGTTGAGATTATTTCATCAGAAGGGTGGGCATCTCTGAATCAGTTATCTGGGCTTTGGTTGTCCTCCTAGTACAGATTGAATCTATATGTTCTCAGAACTGTGTTGTTCTAGGTAGCCTATCTTAGTCAGATTGGGGAGTAGTGTTTTCATAATTCTGTGTATGTAGTGGTCCTGGATAGTAACTTTGTTACTACTGATAGCTTTGTATTACCCTTTAAAAGAGGCCATTTTTTATGGCCTTTGATTCACTTTGAATAACAAGGTCCGGTTTTTTTTAAGAGCATTCAAGACATAAACTTTAATGACATAAGCCATGTTATTATCATGAAATCAATTATCTAAATAATAAACAGCGAATGGGCCGTATTCTCATTGAAAATATTGATTGAAAAACGATGACATGGGATTTTTACAGAATGCTGTGTTCCCCTTCGGTTACAGTGGGTCCGAGAGAAACAAAGCATATCTTTTGGAAAGAGAAAAAAATATCGATAAATAAAATGGTACATAAAGTGGAAGAAATAATGAATGGCCAACTTTATTTATATGACAGGATATTGTCACTGGTAATGACACATTGGAAAAATAATAACTGGTAATCCAGTAATTATCTTGACTGGAAGTTGAGCTTCTTGATGGAGAAAGCGAAGATGAATGCGAAGAGAACGCTCCATCCTGCTGTCATGACTGCAACAGGTCCCAAAAAGCTGTGTTTGAATCCAAAATAACTTCTGATAAACTCATTCAATGCCTGTGTAGTTCCGTCCGTTTTAGTCATGGGGTCTTCATAATCCCCAAACTGTGATGCTATCAAACCATAGAGAGTCCATGCAACAGGGCATGCCCAGTAATACCATCTCCACCACACCGGGATTTTCTGCATTCATTCAAATTTATTCAGTACTAGAGATCTTAATTCAATTGAAAAAAACAGTAATTGAATGCGTAAGCAATATTTGTCTGTCTATGTTTTGTTTATATTAACACAGTTGTGTGGGGAAATCTTAATTGGATGTACAAACTTTGCCATACATGGCCATTGGCGATAGTGATGGACTTTTGGGACTCGGGGATTTGTAATAAATTTGTCATCATTATGGAGTTTTGATGCATTGTATGGTTTTGAGTAAAAACATATTATGTCATATCAGATTTCTAGGATAGGATATATGACCAATTAAAATCATGAAATTTATGACCTAAAATCATGAAAGCTTACCGGTCGAGGGATTATGAAACCGCAGAAAAGCATCCAGATGGAATAGAAAGCCGAGGACACAATGGCAGCAATGTTAACATTAGGAGTCAGAGCTACCGTCATCATTCCATAGTATGTGTAGTACAAAAATGTAAAGAACATGAAGAAGAAAAACCACAGGAACTTGGCTGCCTTCCACTGGAAATCGATCATTGCATACACGATCACTCCATACACCGCTGCTTGAACAAATACATATGGCACTTCGATCAATACCTGCGCAACATTATTATTCCACCATGAACACATTCCAATTAGTGAAGAAAAAAGATTTCAAAGAGCTTATTGGCATTAATGCGAGGAATTAAATTAAAGACCATAAAAAATCAGGGGTTTACCTGAGCGAGAGCATAAGGAAGGGCCGAGTACATCCCTGCTGCCTTCTCTCTGTAGAAAACTGTCCTTTCAACATCCACCACAGGCTGAACTGAAGAAGCATTGTTCACACCAATGAATAGAACCGCCGCAAACAACGATCCCATAGCATTCAAAACCTTTTGTTGCTCCTTTCTGTATTCACGCATTCATATTACAAATTAAAAATATAATATTGTAGCATTCAAACAGTACCAAGCATCCAGATGTTTGCAAAGGCCGCAAGGTATAGTTTCTTACATCTTTTGACCCATTCTCCAAAAGATGGTGCCGAAAAGCACAGCAGTGACCAGAGTGAAAAAGAAACGGACGGCATTGTACTCAGGATTTCTCCAGTATGACCAGTGCTGCTTCCACAAACAGGCCAAGGACTGAATTGCAAACGGTTGTGAAAATTGGGTTTCGAAGTAGATATCCTTAGTTCCTGGAGCCGGTACGCCCAGTTCCTTTATCAGAACTTCATTTCGCCTATGCAAAATCAGTTCATGTTAATTTTGCATCACTCCTCAGTGGGGTAATATGTTGGTAATATGGAGAGGCAAAAATACAAGTCGAAAGAAACGTTTATGCTTATTTGTTCAATAAGAACAAATTGAATATAATGACTTACTGGTAGAGCGATGAATTCCTGTATACTTCTGCAAAATCGACTCCAAGACGCAATTCTGCGCCGACAGAAGACGCTTCAAGCATCCAAGTTGCAGGGTTGTATCCGTGCGTGATTTTGGGAACGCCTGGAATGGCCTCAAAGTAGTCGATCAACGATTGGGAATGGCGGCCAAGAGGACCAACGTATATCATCTGGCCTCCTCTCTTCATCAACACAAGCTGCAAATTTTGCAATTGTATTCTTGTTATTACCACTTAAACAATTGAGTTTCATAGGCATCCTGAGCAGGTTGTTTATTTATAAGGATTTTGCTGATTTTACAGATGAAAAAATAGAAAAAGATGAGGTATAATTGGTGCTACGAGTCTATTTTTAATACAGACCTCGTCAAAAGCCTCGAAGATATCAATGCTGGGTTGATGAATAGTGCACACAACAGTTCGGCCTGTATCCACAGTGTTTCGGACAGTCCTCATCACAATTGCAGCAGCTCTCGCATCCAGTCCTGATGTTGGCTCGTCCATGAAGATTATTGAAGGATTTGCAACCAATTCAACTGCTATTGTCAATCTCTTACGTTGTTCCGTGGACAGACCATTCACTCCAGGAAGACCGACCAGAGCTTGTCTCAGGTTATTCAGCTCCACAAGATCCATAACTTCCTCCACAAACGTCTGTTAATGTCAAATACAATACCCATAGTTTATTTAGAATCTTCATTTCAACATAAACACACTTGATCATGCTGTTAAAGTAGGGATTTGACAATATCAAGGAAAAGGGATTACCTTTCTTAACTCTTTATCGACCTCGGCCGGAAGACGAAGCCAGGCAGAGTATACGAGAGACTCGTAAACAGTAACAAAAGGAGAATGGATATCAGTTTGTTCGCAGTAACCAGAGATGCGAGCAAAGGTTTCTTGTTTCTTGGGATAACCGGATATGGTGATAGACCCTTCGATGTATCCACCAGTTTTCCTTCCTGCAAGAACATCCATTAGGGTTGTTTTTCCAGCCCCACTCACACCCATTAAACAGGTGAGTACGCCAGGCCTGAATGTCCCACTCACTCCACGCAATAACTGGAGTCTACTTTCTTCAACTCCTTGTTGCTTCATTTCCTGCAAAGTGTACACCAATATTAACTACTGACAAGCTTTACAATATTTGCTTCCAGTAATTAATTCAAAGAGATGGGACGATCAACATACCGGGGGCATGTCTACATAGTAATTGACATTGTCAAAGGCCATCGCCAAAGGTTGAAAAGGTAAAACCATTCCTTTCTTTCCAGATTCACGAATCGAATCTGAAACACTGCTATTTCGTCCCCGTTCTGAACTTGCCCTTGCAGAATCTTCAAAAAAATTACTACATTAATTTTAAAGAAATTTATGACTAAGTTTTTCCACATATGAAATTGAAAGTTAATCTTCTTCTGCAAAATTTATTCATAAATCATTCATACCAGAAGCTTGAATTTCTTCATGGCTTTGTCCTGACATCGTCTGCATTTCATTTATATTGTTTCTTTGGACAACGCCTGTTTGAGCTGCTTGCTTTTGTTTCAAATCATCTTCAGAAATTAATGCCTGAGGCTTTCCTAGAGCTGGAAAATGGAAAAGTAACATTGTGAATTATATTTTATACATATGAATTCCTCTCCAAAGGCAAACTGTAATACTGAAATCAGCCCAATCATGTTTAAAAGTTAAAGGTACTCACGATCTAGATAATGCAATGCCAACGTGTAGAGGATGTTAAATAAAATATTGAATCCCACGAGGGCTCCAATAGAAAGCCAATACCAGTAGCTATCAGAAAAAAGCCCGCGAGATTTCATTAACTTGACGCCAACGTTATCACCTGGCTGTGACAATTTAAGAAACAAAATCATTATTTCCTTCTATCAAAGCAGGGATTTTCATTTGCAGATTCATTTAGACTATAATTTACTAACCTTTTGCCATCTGGTTGCCAAGAACTCATTTACTGCAATTCCATTTTGAGCATACATGAGAGGAGAAATCCAGTAGCCCCATATCCACCATCCTTTAATATCATCTGCAATGGGCAATCACGCAATCATGAACACCAAAAATTAGTACATATACCAATTAACTGGCTTGTATAGCTTAACATATTAGATTTGAGTTTGAGATTTTGTATACCTCTGGATATGATGAATCCTCCGAGAACGAATATGATTAAGAGGGCAAACGAACCGAAAGTGTTAGCCACTATTCGATTGCGTCCCACAGCAGCTATAAAGCGAAAGAGGCCTAAAGACATCTGATGGACTGTGAAGAACAGCACAAATTGTCGGAAAAATCTGCAGGGGAAGAGAATGCCGAGGAAACTTGGCATTAGATTTGAGCATTAAGAATCACAACTGTCAAAAAAGAGGAAAGTGGGGCTTGAAGGGCCATCAGACCATACCTCTGAGGATTTGGCGCAAAACCTATGGTATAATATGTGATAATGATCCACAACACAGACTCCAACAGGGAAAGAGGAATTCTCATAACCCATGTCGGAAGCGAATAAGCCCAGGCTGGGTAGAACTTGAAATCTCTTTGCTTGTAAAACACTGGAAGCTTGTCAATTGTCATGGACAATTCTGCCATGCCATTGAACATCACCACCACTAGACCAAAGAAAAGCGCTCCAAAGTAAATGGCTCCGTCCCCCAGATTTCTGTGATGCATATTGGTACGGAAAAAGACGCTCATGGCAATGGAAGCAATGACAAATATCTGTCCAAGAGTAAAATCATAATTTGCTTGAGATATAGCCAAATAAACTTAGTAAAATTTAAAATATGTAATCTGATAGACAGTTTACATACGATTATTAAAAATATAGCTGTAAAAAAATGAAAATCGTTTTCATGACCCTACGTGTATTTATCCGAAAATACAATGTTTACATTAAAACAAAAGCCAAAAGCCAGTTTGAAATTACCATTCATATCCAACAAAAAAAAAACAAAAGCCAGTTTGAAATTACTAAACATATCCAACAAAACAACTAACAGTTTTGAAAAGAAAAATCCAACAAGGAAGTAGCTTAACCTGAACAGTTTTGAAGATGTAGACGAACGAACTTCTCTTCATAAGCAAAAGTTCTCTATCAAAGCAAGCTTTGAAAAGGTCCATTTTGTTCAAACCGTATTCCTCTGTTGTCAGAGCCGCGGGATGGGATTTCTTCTTATCGTATGGAATAGTTAACTCTGAATTCAATGCGGCACCAATGTGAAATGACTGGAATGCATCTGCAAACTCTTTCACTGGAACATAACGGTACGTTTGCCTTCTGTTTGCCCAGTATTGCTGTTGATCTTTAAGAGAAGTCACCTGTTCAATGGATTCAACACAATAAAATGGTATTAATCTCTCATCTTCATGTGGCAGCAGACAAATAAATTTTTTGAAGGAAGACCAAAAAATTACGCACCTCTTGCAAGAAATCTGCAACACCTTTTCTCTCCGGGCATTTAAATCCCATGGACTCAAAGAACTCCAGAATGTTTTCTCGAGGACCCTGGTAAATAATGTGACCTTCCGAAAGTAGAATAACATCGTCGAAGAGATCGAAGGTTTCAGGGGCAGGTTGCAAGAGTGAAACCACCATCGTCGACATGAAAACATGGACAACTTGGCGTAGGCATCGAACAATCTGGTATGTTGTAGCGCTGTCCAAACCAGTGGAAATCTCGTCCATGAACAAGGCTTTCGAAGCTCCAACAATCATTTCCCCAGTTGTAACTCTTTTCTTCTGCCCTCCAGAAATGCCTCTGTGCATTGCATCTCCTACTAGTGTGTCGGCGCATATGTCCAGCCCCAAGATCTGATCCAACCAACAACGGGAACACAAATATTGATGGTTCATTCAAAGAAAATGGATCCTTTCCACAAATTAAAGCCGAGACGTTTCATTTGAGTCGTGGGATAAAGTTCAACTAAAAGGCCCCTTTTTTCACACTTTTTTGGGCCTGAATTTAGATTTCACAGTTTCTAACATTTTGATACTGTAATCTTAACAACTTCAAACTGCTCTGCTAATAAATGTTAAAATTGCAGTTTGAGCAAAACACTAATCACAAATCTTTATTCACTCAGATTCTAATGAAAGGAGAATTTTTAGTTAACAGGAAACAACACCATTTAAGACATAAGGCAGGTATAGAAAAATACCTTCAAAACATAGTCCGTAATCAGGTTGGCCTTCTGGCCCTCTAATGCAGTGGCCTGGACAACAAAATATTCAACCATTCTCAGTAAATTCATTGAAATTCATTCAATCCTAATCGAATTCAAAGTAGCTGCCTGCGCTGTACCTTCATAAAGATATCTATATCGGGATCTGGTTTGATTCCTGCATCCTTTTCTCTCC
Source organism: Pseudotsuga menziesii (assembly GCA_001517045.1). Lineage (NCBI taxonomy): Eukaryota > Viridiplantae > Streptophyta > Pinopsida > Pinales > Pinaceae > Pseudotsuga > Pseudotsuga menziesii. The sequence continues at coordinate 58,147 of LPNX010278009.1, read as the reverse complement.
TCACTAGTTCAGTCAATACGTCTACAGAAAAGAAGATTGCCGGTTAATCGAACTGAATTAAAAAACCAAAGTAGCTTCGGATTGAACATAAACCAGAAACAGAGAAAGCATCCATACCATATCTCGACCCGACGCCTTGGCACCGTGCAGAGAAATCTAAGGTTTCTCTCACGGTCATTTCACCAATGTGCAAGTCATTTTGACTTATGTAAGCGGATGTTCTCTGTGGCACGAATTCATCCATGTTATGTCCATTGTATTTTACTCCACCAGTAACCTGCACCCGGACGAGATGGTTAGCTCATGCCAGAGCATTGCTTCTCTGTTTCTATTGTTGCACGCAAAGAAACTTTGCCCATTTTAAAAAAAGTAGGTGTTAAAACAGAGTTTTTTTTTAAATGAGACATTAAATAAAATGAAAAAATAGATATCCAGTTTGAGTGAATGAAAAAGCTTTGAAGAGTTAATCCGGAAGAAAAATAAAAGAATATCAATTTGTATGAACATGGATCTTTAAAGATCAAAATATTTGAATGTGAATTTTATCTAATTCATTAATTTTCAGCTTAAAGAACTTAAATGCGTACTTTGAGACTTTTCTCCAGTTTTCCCGCAAGAGCCATGAGCAAAGTAGTCTTGCCCGAGGCTGGCGGTCCAAGGAGAAGCGTCATCCTGTTAAATTTACGGAAAGCTTCAGTTGGTTAAAAGACTAGCAAGCGAGATTTTTTTATTACATTTCAGTCATATTTATTAACTGGTAAAGAATGCGAATTCGGTATGAAATTGGCAGGAATTCAAAAATGAAATTCAGTTTACCTGCCGGGCTTGATGACGCCACTGACATCATGGAGAATTGTCATGGTTGCCTTGTTGCTCGTGTACAAATGAAGCGAACCCAGAACTGCCTGGAAATCAAGATAAAGACTACACGTTAAAAAAAGAAAACGAATTAAAATGTATATAGATACTTCATTTCGGATGCAAGCACTACCTCAATCATGTTGGCAGTGTAGTTGGTAAGAGTGGGCAGCGCTCTGCCTCCTACGTAGGCATTCGCATCGATGTTTAAATGTTCATAGCGAACTTCGATCTCTGGCAAAATGATGCCAACACTGCAGAATTCCAAACGAAAAAAGAAAATCCCCCCCCAATGTTAATCAAAGCGAAGCGAAGCTAAGCTAGAGAATCCCAGACCTGGGTTATGTAAAAGATAACATAGAGCTTTATATGAGAAGCTTCTTAAACCTGTCGATCCTCTTTCGAAGCCTGTGAAGAAAGCGTTCATTATCCTCGTCTGCAACTTTGACAAGCCTCTCCATCAACTGCTGGCGGGTCTCGAGTTCGATACCCCTAACGTCGATCTGATCATGATCGATAACACCTTTGTCATGTACATTTGTAAGAATCGCAGTTCTTAACCGGTCGTAAGTGGGGAGCTTTTCAATGGCGGCCCATTTGAGCGCTTCCTCGTCATTCTGTCTTTTTCGAGCACTGGAAGATTTAGAAAAAACGCTGTCGGATCGCTCGAACAATCTGGTACTCGCCGAACGCAAACTGCCTGTCCATGTTGTTTCATCAGGCTCATGCTCAGTGATAGAAGAACTCATATTTTAGCCCCTTTAGAGAATCCAGATCCAATCAATAACCAGGTCCAAAAATTTGCTGTTCCACCTAGATATTCAGGCCCTGTGAATGAATCCCCTGTGATATCTTCTGTAAATATAGCTGGAGAACCCAAGCCGCGCTGGTGCTATCGGGAGCTAAATGGGTTGTTGGCAGTAAGACTCAAATTTATATAGAGAAATCGTAGGAAGAAAAAAGATCACATGTGCTCATTTGACCTCTCAACAAAGGAACATTCCATGGCAATGCTCAGATCATCTCTCGCTTAATTGTCGCACAAGGCACGCCCCGTCAATTTTTTTTCATCACCGTTGTGGCTGTCAGTTCTTGATGGTTTCTGGTTGGGCGTTGAAGATTAAGAAAGAGGCAGGCAGGCTTCTAGATGGATCAGATTCGACATTGTCGGCTGTTAATCTGGACACGGACACGTGCTATTCGATCAAGATGCGGGCAATATTTCAAGATTGTAGGTCAAATCGGACTCTTGCGATTCAAATCTTCCTTTTCATGTGATGCTCATGAAACATGATCGTCTTGAATTGTGTTCTATACATCTGACGAGAGGGCAGACGTGTGGTCCCTTTTGTGTGTGAAACTCCTTTTGCTTTTGTTACATCTTTTTATAAATATTTCGACTATTTTCGATGTTTTTTCTGGGCACAATTTTGGTGATCGAATTGACAGAATTTTTTTAAATAAAAATGCTTAAATTCAAACTTCGTAAATTAATATCTTAAACATCCGATCGAAAACTCGCCGGTGAATCGAAATATTCTCGTTTATTACTCGATCCGGTAGACCGAAAACTTGCCGGGAAATCGGACTCTTGTATGTATTAAACTTCTTAAACTTTTATTACTCGATCCGGTCGATCAGATTTCTTTTTCCCACGTTCCCAACTTAGGCGGTTGCTTTATTATTTCCGCGTAAATAAGTGGGATTTCATAGTTGGCGAGCAGGCTGAGCCGGCCATTCATAGTTGGCGAGCAGGCTGCCTTCCCTTCTAGAAGGAGATTTAAAAACCTCGGTGAATCTGTAAAGCTGATTTCCCAAATGGTCTAGTCCAAATTCAATGGCGTGGGGAACTTTGAAATGGACCACATGACCACATCCAATAAATTTATCACAAACTAACTTAAAAAAATGAAAAAGAAACACGGAAAAAGCTTAAAGCCGATTTGACATGTGTGAACATTTGACACTATATAGTAACCCGTTCATTTAATTAAAAGCAAAGAGCTCATGTATTGCGTCAGCCCAAGAATCCTCTTATGTTATTTTTTCCTTTTTAAATGTAGTTCATATTGTATAGGATACCTTTGCCTTTTTAAAGGTATTTATTAAGTTCCTAGTGGGAAACGCGCACAATCCAAAACAGTCTAGAAGCATAAATTCCATCATGTATAATATTTAATTATATATCTCTATATTATATTATTGATGTATTATATTTAATATTAATAATTTTTTTTTAAGTATTTTTTTTTTTAAATTTCAAAGGAGGGTATTTAAGTGTATTTAGAAGATAGTATTTGAAATCAACTTTTAGTTGTATTGGTGATAACTTAACTTTTAGGTTATGTGATAACATCTCATCCATAGTGGGTTGTAGAGTATTAGCCATCAAATAAGTGTAAGCTAAACTCTAAACGATTTGCACTTAAAATTTCACAAATTTTTTTAGTCAAAATCCTAATCAATGACAATAAATCTATTTATGCAATCAAAATAATATTTCCACCAACCAAATCACATTTTTAGCAACAAATATTCAGAAACACAAATCGCCTAGAGTTTAACTAACTTCTATCAAATATCTTAATATGATTATGAATAATCAATAATTAACAATTATATTATTTTAAGATAGCTACAACAAAATAATATCCAATGCTATCCACATACATGCACATATAACCATAATTTACATTGATTGAAATTGTAGTAGCAAAGAATCATCATAAGTGTCAATGGAGTTATGTATTAGTGGTAAATTAATGGGAGTTTTCCATCTCTTGTCGAGATTTGATTATTAAAGGGAGGATACATTTATTATCTAGAACTCATTCCATGAGTGATAATCCATGATCTCCAAATATTGAAGCATTAATTTCTATAGATACGATTAAATTATGTTAATGGGATAGGGAGATTAGAGGAAAAATAAGTATTAGACTTCGACAAAAAAGTAAAAGGTGTTATTGTGAAAAGAAACCTCAACATAAGTGTAACAATGTATTGGAAAGTCATCATCATTATCATAAGCATGCGATAATACAATGTAAACAATCAATATATACTTGTAGTAAGTGTTAAACAGGTCATCATGTCCACACATCTAAATAAATAGCAAATTGGATGAACATCATGGTATGAACTATAGAATATTCATGTCATGGATACTATAAGATCATGGTTGTGCAAGGCCACAAAGTGAGAGATGAGGTGAGGTCCAAACTTTTGAGATCCAGATAAACCAAGATATCCCCATATAAAGGATCATTAGTGGAAATGAGGAACAGATGGTCATATATGAGAGAATCATTCAAGGAAGTCTCAACAAAGTCAAATGATATCTCTAAAGTGAATTTAAATTATGAGGGAATCTTCTTGGTTTCCAGGGTGATAAATTCAACGTAAAATTCCTACAAGGTAGCAATTCAATGATCATATTTAGCATTGATGAGGCACCAACTAAAGATATATTGTGTGGGATTAGAATTATTCATAACTTTGATAGTCGTATGAAGGATAAGGTCAAAGCTTTTGTGCCTGTGAATAATAGAAAAGGCCAACCTCTCATCATAATTGCAATGATTTTAAGGTTATAAAGATTCTTACTGAAATAAAAGGTAATCTATTCATATTTCTCATTGTCAATTTCTTCCATGAAAACATTCCCTACAACAAATTTTGAAGCATAAGCAAATAAGATAACACATTCAAAGTCAAGGGGTGCAATAAGGGGGTCAATGTGAGGGGAAAATGCTTGTTTTCCTTTCTCATCCCAAATGAACTTCTCACCCTTATGCAACAAGTGCAAGAAACAATTAAATTGAGTAGCTTAATCGAGAATTAACCATCATAAGAAGATGCCCTTCCATTCTAATCTTTAGAGCTAATGGAGGGTACATGGGGGAGATAAGGACACTATAGTTTTAACCTTAACCGTGGCTGACAATTATTGCTATTTCATCTTTCAAATTTATGTGGTTGGTTGTATTGCTCGAATGACTTTCTAAATAACCCACATTAGACATTTTTGTTGTCGACGTTTCCTTATTGAGAATCAAAATGTTGAAAACAAAAATGTCTACTGTGTCTTATCTGGAAATCCATTCCAACAATTATTGCTATCTTGGAAACGTATAATTAAGTGATGTAAATTACGCACAATTCAACATATCAAAATTAATATTATACTATGATGTTCTTATACATGCATACGTTGTTTAACATCATGAGTCCTAATGGATAGGGTCTTATTGGGGTGAATACATATCTAAAAGTTGTCCTTAATACATACGTTGTTTAACATCATGAAAATCAATACAAATTCAAATGGTTCCCTTTTCATGGCTGACCGGGACATGATTCAATGCCCATGTGTATATTAATTTGTAAAGTGATTTCTACCTTTTGCAATTTTTAGATTTGAGTCCTAATGGATAGGGTCTTATTGGGGTGAATACAACGTTGGTCTTATTGGGGTGAATACAACGTTGCTTTTGTCGGATGATTTCTTTTAATCATTGTCAGTATCTATGATGTTCTATTTTATATGTTTGAGGTTATGCATTTATTGGTAAGACCAAGCAAAAACATACCAAAGTTCATGTAACGAGCCTTTGTAATATTCTATTAAGGATTTCTTTGCAAGGTCTAGGTTTGACGAAAATAATAAAGGTGGTCCAATTTGGAAAATATTGAAAAAATTACTTTCTTCAGATGCATTAGGAACCGAAATCCTATTGGTTTGACATGATATATCTTCAAGAGGAGAACATCCTTTAAGAGAATGGAGATCTATGATGGATCTTATTCAATGGAATATCTAGGTCATGGAAATTTTGAACAATTTCTTTATCATCAATGAAATTTTGTTTAAAAATATAAGAGCAATATGTGGAAACCATTATATTGAGATACACCACCTTTAATTGAGATAACCACATAAAACATTCTATCTTGCCATGCACACATGGCTTTTGGAAGCCAAAGGTTTCACAAAAAATCAATTAAAAAAATCATATAAATCATGAACCATATCTATAAGTGCCTTGGAGTGGAGTACCATGGAAATCCTAAGTAAACATGAGTCCTTGAAGAGATTAAGACAATAGAAAAGGATAGGATGCTTTTTATAAAGTCTTATACTTTGTATGGATGAAAGGTGATGTTAGGTTTACAATATGTACATGAATATTCCCTCAAATATAACATATATCACATTTTCAAACAATAATATTTATTCAAGTTAGCCTTTAACATATATTTTTTTATGGTGCTTTTTCGTGTTTTTTTTATATGATTTATAATATAAATAATAATAATAAATAGAATGTAAATAATATTCACTCAAATAAAATAAGTACTACATTTTACAACACTATTTCCTCACTAAAATCTACATTTGAGAAATTTATTTGTTCTTGTAACTTTTTTATTTAATTTATAAAATCTCAATTATAATTAAAAATTTTAGATAACTTTTTTTATAAAACCAATATGTAAAATTATCACTTTAATACAACATTTATCACATTTTCAATCGAGAGAGTCTAGATCCAACGTCCTCTTCATAGGATTCTTTCTCGTTTCATTTTCTTTTTATTTATTTTTTCATAAAATTTAATAATATTTAGATTAAATATGATTCTTTTAATATAAAGTTAAAAATATGAGTAATCAATAGTTAGTAGCTATACTAAAAACATATCTATAACATAAAATAATATCTAATGATATGCATATACATGCACATATAACCATAATTTATAGTTAAGTATTAATCTTAATAGTATAATAACATATATTTATGTATGTTATTACATGATTCAAATTGTGGTAGTAAATTATCATCATTATGTGTGTCAATTGACTTATGGTTTAGTGATAAATTAATGGAAAGATTCCATCCATGGTCAAGGTTTGATTATAAAAGGAGGGTACCATTGGCATCTAAAACTATGAATCTTTAGTGACACGTCCTAAGAGTGATAATCCATTCTCTCCAAATCTATAAGCACTAATCTCTATAGATATGAATAAATTATGTTAATGGGATAGGGAGATTTGAGGGAAAATAAGTACTAAACCTTGACAAAAAAATAAGGGGTGTTACTATAAAAAGGAACATCAACACAAGTATAGAAATATAATGTAAACACATCATTATTATCATAAGCATGTGATAATAAGACATAAACCATCTATACTTGTAGTAAGTGTTGAATAGGTCATCATGTCCACACATCTAAGTAAATAACATATTGGATGAGTCACATCATAACATGAACTAAATAATATTCTTCATGGATAATATACAATCATGATTGTGTAGGGCCACAATGTGAGAGGTGAGATGAGGTCCAAACTTTTGAGATCACGATAAATGAAGATATCCACATAGCAAGGATCGTTACTAGAAATGAAGAATAAATTATCATCTATGAGAGAATCATTCAAGGTAGCTTCGAAAAAGTTGGATGGTAACTCTAAGGTGAATTTAAATAAGTAGGGAGTCTTCTTGGCTTCAGGGATGATGAATTCAAGGTAAAGTTCCTATCAAGGTGGCAATTCAATGATCATATTTAGCATTTGAAGCACCAACTCAAGATATATTGTGTGGTATTAGAATTCTTCATACCTTTGATTTTTGTAAGAAGGATATAATTTCAAAGCTTTTGCACCTATGAATAATAGAAAAGGCCAACATTTCATCATAATTGCAATGGATTTCAAGGATAGAAAGATTATTACTGACATAATAGAAAATATGTTCAGATTGCTCTCTGTCAAGTTCTTCAATGAAAGCATTCCCTACAACAAATTTTGAAGCATAAGAAATTGGGATAACACATTAAAAGTCAAGGGGTGCAACGTTAAGGGTTTCCATATGAGGGAAAATTGCTTGGTTTTTCTAATTCCAAATTAACTTCTCACCCTTATGAAATATGTGCAAGAATTCATTAACTTGAGTCGCTTAATCTAGAATAAACCATCATAAGAAGTTTCCCTTACATTCTAATCTTTGGAGTTGATGGAGGGTACATGGGGAAGATGTGGGGAAGATAAGGAAACTGTATGTTTAACATTAAGAGGGAAAATATTTTGTTGTCTTGTAAACATAGAATTTGTGATGTCAATTACACACACTTCAGCATATTGAAATGAATCTAGTACTTATGACAACATTCAAAATGGCTCTTCAATCCATAAACTTATTTCCCCATGGTTTAGAGTGAGTGGTAAGTTTTTTTGAAATAAGGAAACAACTTATCAACCATATCATGGAATGCATAAACCATAGGTAATTAGAAAGTGGCTCTAGCATTTTTAGACCAAAAGTATAACAAGATAGGAAAACATACCCATGATCATATTAAAATTAGCCTTGGATTGATCTTATTTCTATATTTGAATATGTTTATATCCATCAATTCAAACCATCAGAGACAAGGATTCAACACTAGCACAAGCATCGATGACCTTATCAATATATTGTGTATGAAAGTTGTCCTTAATATATGCATTGCTTAAAATCATGAAAATCGGTTCACATTCACGGGGTTCCCTTTTTCTTGTTGATAGGGAGGAGATTCAATACCCATGTGTATACTAAATTGGAGAAGTGAATTCTACCTTAAGTGATTTTTAGATATTATTCCTAATGAATTAGGTATTAGGGGTGAATAAGACATTGGTTTTTCCAATTTAATTTAATCATTGTAAGTATCTATGGTGTTCCATTGTAATTTGTTTGAGGCTGGGCATTTATTGTTATGACCAAGCAAAAACATATCGAAATTCATGTAAGAGGGCTTTGTAATATTCTCTTTACTTAGAACTATAAGAAACACATATAAGGATTTCTTTGTAAGGTCTAGGTTTGACTAAAATAGTAATGGTGATAGCTTGACAAATATTGATGAAATTACCTTCTTTAGATGCATTGGGAACCAAAACAAGGTGTTTAACCCATTAGATATGACTTGAAGGAATAAATCCTATTATTTTGACACCATATATCTTTAAGAGAAGAATATCCTTTGAGAGAAATGGAGATTTATGATGGATATCATCCAATGGAATATCTAGGTCATGGAAATTTTCAACAATTTATCTGTCATGGGTGAAATTTTGTTCAAAAATACGAGGGAGAAACGTGCAAGCCATTAAATTTATATACATAACCATCAATTAATATAACCATGTAAAACTCTCTATCCTACCATGCACACATGTTTTTAGCAAGTAATAAGCTCCACAAAAAATCAATAAGAAATCATATAAATCATGGATGATACCATATACGTGTCTTGTAGGGGAGTACCATGGAACATATTAAGCAAACAAGATTCCTTGAAAAGATCAAGGAAATGCAAGTAACTTTGGAAATGAACTGAGTGCTCACTATGAAGGGTAATACATTATAAGGATGCAAGGTTATGTTAAGTTTACAATATGTAAGTTGATTGAAATGACCACTTTTCCTTCATGAAGAAACTTCATGACATAAAAATATAAAGAAAAAAACCACCTTCATGGAATATAAATAGTTATTTCCCAACAACATGTTATAATTCATGCATATACAAAGAAAGGTTGGTTTATATGCTAAAGATTGTTATAAGAAAGCATACTATTGTCCTTATCAATGGGATATTTTGAAGACGAATCAACATTTTTTTTTCCTAAAATTTCTACTTTTGTTTTTTATGATATTTTTTCTTATTTTAAATATTTTATTTAATAATATAATAAATGATAATTTGAACAACATTAAAAAAGATATATACATATACGTGTGTATATTTTTTCAACATTGTTTTAATCACTTTTTTATCTGCATTGCAAACATAGTTAATAATTATAGCTAAATAACATTAAATTTAAACATAAAAAATACATTTATAAGCTAATTAAAATTAAAAAAACATAAACCTTTTGAAAGTTTTTGCAATGATTTATATACCATTGAAAGCCAAAAGGTAAACGAGATAACATGTTGAACAACATATTAAAAACATTAATAGTAAAACAACAATGTATGGATATTTATTCTTAATGTAAAATATCAAAGTCCAAACATTACAAGTGTCACTTAACATTAATTTGTCAATTTGAACATATTCTTTAGAGAGATCTTAAAACTACTCAATAATATTGAATATTTCAAATTTATGATTTCAACATTTTCATGAGCTTGAATTTCTTCAACTACTCCTTTCCCAACAACCCTTTCAATAATATTAGTGGACTTTCTAAATTCATGTATTTTAATTTTGAGAAATTTGGTGACACCAAGATAACATATAGAAAATATTTAGATACCCAAATTTGCAACACAGAAATATTTGCTAAATAAAAATTTATCACATTGTTTGAAAATACTTCTTCACAAAAGTCAATATATGAGAGATTTATTTTCATGGAACTCTTTTAAGATTTTTTTTTTTAATTTATCATAATTTTTATATGAAATGCCCAAATTTTCAATTAGTGAAGAAGATTCACTCAAATATGACGCTCGATGAGAGATTTGGAACTTTTTAAAGTTTTTTGCCTTTTTATTTAATTTATCATAATAAGAGATGCCCAAATTTTCAATTAATGAAGAAGATTCTCTCGAATATGAGATGTATCAGAGTGTGAAACAATATATCTTCATTAAAGACTACATCCTATACCCATATATTCATTATATTCAATTTTCCATGGGACTTTTAAATTTTCTTCCTTTTTAATTAATTTAACATAAATTTTATAATAATGTTTATATCAAATTATATTTTTCAATATCAATTAATTGTATATGCATCATACTAAAAATATGAATAATTAATAGAGATAACCTATTTTTTTTTAACAGAAACTGGAAACCTTTTCATTATAGAAAAAAAAGTTGTGCACATCCATTTATTACAAAAACAAAGGATTTGTTTGTATTCTACATTCACCATGACTAAGAAGACTATGATTAAAACTATTAGAGATTTACAAAAAAACTGGTTTTTGTCATATAGTTCACCATACTAGAGGAGGCATAGACCTTGATAAACTGGAAATTTAACACTATACAAAAAAATGAAAGGCGAAGTCTACTTCTTTTTTTTTCCTTCCATTGTAGGAATTGGTTATGAAGCCAATGCATCTTCCATTGGATGCTCTCCAAAGGCAATAGTCTCATGACAATGACTGCTTTGGGTCATGGTTATCATCTTTAAAACATCTTCTGCAAGCATGCCCACTTTTCCCATAAGCTCCTTAATGTCCCTTTCTAGATCGTCAATCCACGAATATTGGAAAGATAGATGGTGTATAACATACCCAATATCTATGGTAATTTTCCTATTTTGCTTGAGTCCATCACAAACTGCCTCATAAACCCTTCACAAATGGATTTTGAAATCCTCAAACCCAAACTTGAGGCTGGAAATGCCTGCAATCCAGCTTCTCTCTGCATTCTTATTCATACCCATCTCAGATGAATCCCCTATTGACCACGAAAAGAAGAATTTATCTATCCTAGAGAAGGCCGAAGCAACTTCACAGTTCCTGCTTATGCTTCCATCTTGTTGTGAAATCCTTTATTCGCCGCTCGGGAAGATATCCATCTCCGCATCCATTTCACATGCGAGAATGATGGGAACATATGACAAGAGTAAAGGTTGTATCCCATCAACATAAAATCTCTGACCACCGATCACGTGGCCAAGCTCATGCTTCCAACCACATGTATTTCTACCTCTATGGAAGAATAGACTTTGATTGGGGGGGGTAAGACAGTGTCCCACGTAATAGACCAAGGGCTTTGCCTCCCTTTTGGAGAAATGATCAAGGAATGATGTGATACTTGAGCTCACCATTGGCATAAGTCACTAAAACAGGCTCTAAACGAGCTCCCTTTTTTACAAGGAGATCAGCTTTCCCATTGTTTTCCCAAAGGATATGAAAGAAACTATTTTTTTAAAGATATTTGGGAGATCCTTCGGTGAATTCGTTTACATTTGGTGTTTCCCTTTTCATATCTGGTCCACATATTTTGGATGACCTTCCTTGAGTCACCTATTATCATTCCTATCTTGGTTATGATTTCAAACCCATGCATAAGCGCGCCATCCATTCTGCTTCATTGTTGGCTTTTTTCCCCAATCCCCAAGCAGAGTCGACTATGTTTCCTCCAAGATCAAATATTATCCCTCCTGCACATGCTTCCCCTGAGATGTTTGCAAGCGTTGAATTCAAGTTATGATAATGGCGATGAGTTCCATACTTTGCTCAACCACACATAATAGAAATAAAATATTTTAAGATATGCATAATATCTCAATGTTATGGTCTCCCGAGTAGTAGTCGTATAATGGCATTTAACACATGGTTGAGATTAGCAATGATATCCACATACACGTAGATATAACCATAATCCATAATATACATTTAGTTATTATATGTATATCCCTCATTACATTATTGAAAATGTAGTAACAAAACATTATCATAAGTGTTGGTTGAGTTTTGTTCTAGTAGTAATTTGGTGGAGTTTTCTATATCTAGCCTAGGTTTGATTTTCAAATGAAGAGTTCATTTAACATCTAAAATAGGGAATACTCACAATGGCATGTCCCAAGAGTGATAATCTATCAACTTTAAGTCTCAAATACCTAATCCCTATAGATACAAGTAGATTCTAGTAATGGGATCGGGATATTTGGGGGAGAAATAACTACCCGACTCTAATAAAAAAGTAAGGGGTGTTACTATCCAACAAAAAAATCATCATTATAAAAATATAATGAAAACACATCATCAACATCATAAACATTTTCTAATAAAGATTAAACCATAAATATATACTAGTATGTATTAAACAGGTCATCATGTCCCCACATCTAAGTAAATAGCAATTTAGATTAGCCACATCACGATACTGAGCTAAAGAATTCCAATGGATAACATTTAATCATGATTGCATGCCATCCCAACATGAGAGGCGAGGTGAGGCCCAAATTTTTGAACATGGATATTGTTAGTACTCATGTAAGTCTTTGACTAATATTGGTAGCAAGGAATGATTAAAACAATATATTAATTGTGTTTGTGTGCTTGGTTTGAGCCAACCAGAAGCAGAGTGTGTGATCGATTCATGCCCAAGTTAGAAAGAACAAGGATCATGTGACTAAGGGACACTATCCAAATATTATTTTGCATCAGAAGGATAGGATCAGAATCTGTGAAGAGAAGGGTCGGTTAAGCACCTATACAGACAAAGAAGCTCTAGATGAAGGCGCTAAGGATCGTGTTGAAATGAGTTAGATCGACGGTATAAAACGTAAATAATCATATCAACAACAAAAGACCTCTAGGCCCGTGGAAGTGCTCAAAAGTTAACCAAACCACACAATCTTGAAGTAAAACCACCCTCATGACATGGCATTCTCTCGGGGACTCAAGCTCACTAAAGCAAGATTCTAAAACCATAATTACATGAGCCTAAAACTACTTACTAGAATTGACAGGAATCATGAGTTACTAGGAACCTGGTGATTGATGTGAAGGAAAGACTCACAATGAAGAAGTAGTAAGTGGTGAGTTGGTTATGGTAGGTATATGCAAGGTGGATGTGTCTGAAGATCGACGGTTCATATCACTTTAGGGATTTCAAGCTGCTCATGCATTAAGTAAAATAAAAATATCCTGAAGGAAAAACCACCAGATCCATGTGGCGCTCATTCGGGCATTTAGCTTCTCCCCATTAGGATTCTAAAACCACTCTTCCTCCCATCCTGAAACCACTTACCATTCTAGCCATATAATGAGGGGGGCGCTAGCCATGTTGGCACTCTTCCTATCAATCATTTCTCACCACATCCATGTACTTCCAACAACTAAGCATTAAATAAATCCATGTGCCCTGTCTCGTCGCCCTAAACACTCTTATCATGTGTATTTTCATTCAATTCACCAATTTTTGAATATATGGTGTTATAAGTCTCTAAATTTCAAATTTCTTCACTATTTATGAGAGCTCTAAGAACACCAAGAACACTTTGCAACTTACATCACTTAGACCTAGGTTGAAACCCATTAATTCCACCACTTTCACATGCAATTATGCTCCTCTCTCCCTTCCAATGGTCTCCACACCAGAATCCTTGGCCGTAGAGCCTTTGGGAAAGTCCTATCCATAGGATGAACACCCAGTGGACATGTGGGGAAATTTTTTTGACCCTATACTAGCATTGGAGGACATACACCATGCTATGGTAGAGGTTGATGCTCGATTTGAAATAGGTCAAGACTCCCCTACACCTCTAGGAGTCCGGTCTACCCATGGTTTTTGTTCCTAGAACACATCCATTTACAAATTTGATTTCTTGGTGCATGGAATTATACTCACCAAAAAAGAAAGTTGTACTGGCTAGATATGGGACTTTCATATGCCCCATCGGCAATGAATTTATTCAAGAGATGATAGAGATAGAAAATGATGAAACCTAAAATAATTTTGAGGATGAATCCACGAGTTCCAAGTTTCAAGAGATATCCCATGAATACAAGGAGCTACTTATCAGGTCACTACTTCCCCCTAAAGTAGAATTACCCTCGAGGCCCTCCTCTACATGTCAATGGTTTTTTTTTTTTTTGGGGTCAGAATTGGATCAGGTCGCAATGTCCATGGAATGTCAAGTCCTAGGGTATAATCATGAACAACTAGTGGAAGATACTATTTTTGGTCTGCCAGTTTCCATTTGTCCCCCATCTAGAGAGCCTGCGATCAAGCTAATTTTCACTCTTTTCCTGTATAATATGATCCATGACCATCTAAATAGATTCTCATCCATCAAATTCTCTAGATTCCAATCATATCTCCTATACACGATCATGTACCATCTTCCAAATCATTTCCAATAGTATGGCCTAAAGATTGTTAAGGTCCATACCACAAATAAGGACTACCTTAAATTTATAAACAATGTCATGTATGTCATATACTCCTTATTGTATAGTTGCTCTCCTCCTAGATTGTTTCCATAATACAAAAAGATTATCCAACTAAGTATTGACTCATCAATAGGGGATTGGTTCTTTTAGGAGAATTACGCTCAAATTAAGATTTATGGCCCATAACTCCAACCCTATCAACTCCTTTCCTTTTTAACCCCTAGGTTGTTTGCTTTAGAGTATGTCGGGCATATATTTGACTCTGACAAGATTCATCTTGTAAGAAACAAGAGCTTAATTAATTTCAAACCCCCCAAGGAGGCTGGTCCATTTATATTCAAATCAGAAATAGTTCAATACATGGTATAAGACATGCTTTAAGGCTTAAATTTATCTCTTGGGATAAAATGGATATATGACCCCCATGGGGTCATCTCGAAGAAAAAGGAAAAAGCTAAAGTTGTTGGAGTGTAAAATTAAGGGGTGTTATTGTAAAAAGGAACATCAACATAAGTATAACAATATAATGGAAACTCATCATCATTATCATAAGCATGTGATAATAAAATGTAAACAATCAATATATACTTGTAGTAAGTGTTAAATAGGTCATTATGTCCACACATCTAAGTAAATAGCAAATTGGATGAGTCACATCATAGTATGAACTAGATAATACTCATGTCATGGATAATATAAGATCATGGTTGTGCATGGACACAATGTGAGAGATGAAGTGAGGTCCAAACTTTTGAGATTGATATAAACCAAGATATCCCCATACAAAGGATCATTAGTGGAAATGAGGAACATATGATTATCTACAAGAGAATCATTCAAGTCAACTTCAACAAAGTCTGATGGTATCTGTAAAGTGAAATTATAGGAGGGAGTCTTCTTGGCTTTAAGGGTGATGAATTCAAGGTAAAATTCTTACAAGGTAGCAATACAATTATCATATTTAGCATTTATGAGGCACCAACTCAAGATATTTTGTGTGGGATTCGAATTCTTCATAACTTTGATAATCATATGAAGTATATAATGTCAAAGCTTATGCACTTGCAAATAATAGAAAAGGCCAACCTCTCCTCATAAGCTCGATGATTTTAAGGTTAGAAATATTCTTACTAACATACTAGATATTCTATTCATATTACTTATTGTCAAGTTCTTCAATGGAAACATTCCCTGCAACAAATTTTGAAGCATAAGCAATAAGACAACTCGTTCAAAGTCAAGGGGTGCAACAAGGGGGTCCATGTGAATGATAAATGCTTGTTTTCCTTGCTCATCCTAAATGACTTCTCACCCTTATGCACATTAGAGGAAATTTGAGGTCTAAAATGGGCCTCCTAAGGAAAATAATAAAATAATAGTTAAAATAATCATAAATAATATTTATTAATTTTGGAGGAAGAAGGAAAAAACTACTAATTTTGTTCGTATTTTCAACATATATCCCTGTGTTTTTTCTCAAATTTTGAATGGGAGGGCTCATTGGATGTGGAATTTAATTCCGCATCCAACGAGCACCCACACGACATACTTTTTACGGACCTCGCTACCCCAAAAACAAGAAATACCTGAAAAAAACACGATCCCTCACATTTGAAATTTGAGTAAAAACACAGGGAGATATGTTGAAAATACGAACAAAAAAAGTAGTTTTTTTTTATGACAAATATGGCAAGTTAACCATTATGGTTGAATCATTTTATTGAAATTCTATTGGTTCTTGAATTCCAACTCACAAAATTTTATTGTTGGCTCATTTTCTTATAAGGCCCACTTTAGACCCCAAATTTCCTCTAATGATAAGTGCAAGAGACAATTAACTTGAGTAGCTTAATCTAGAGTAAATCATCATAATAGGCTACCTTTCCATTCTAATCTTTAACATGGGGGGATAAGGACATTATAGTTTTAAACTTAACAAGGATGACAATTAATTCTATCTTCAAAACATAAAATTTGTGATGTAAATTACACACACTTCAACACATCAAAATGAAGCTTGTACTTATGATAACATTCAAAATGGCTCTTCAATCCATAAGGTTATTTTCCCATGGTTCAAAGTGAGTGGTAATTTTTTCCAAATAAGGCATCAAATTATCAACCATATCATGGAATGCATAATACATAGGTCATTAAAAAGTGGCTTTAACATTTTTGAGACCAAAATCTATAGCAAGATAGGAAAATATACCCCTAAGCATAGTAAAATCAATCTTGCATTGAACTTATTTCTAGATTTGAATATGTTAATATCCAAAAATTCAAACCATAAGAGATAAGGCTTCTAGGCTAACACAAGCATCAATGACATGCTCAATATAGGGCAAGGGGAAGTTATCCTTAAGACATTCATGGTTTAACATCATGAAAATCAATACACATTCAAATAGTTCCCTTTTAATTGCTAATAGGGACATGATCCAATAACCATGTGTATATTAAATTGTAAAATTGAATTATACCTTTAGCAATTTTTAGATCTTAGTCCTAATGGATAGGGTATTATTTTTATTGGGGTGAATAGTACAGGGTATTATTGGGGTGAATAGTACACTCCTTTTGCCAAATGATTTATTTTAATCATTATAAGTATCTATGATGTTTCATTGTAATTTGTTTGAGGCTAGGCATTTATTGAGTTCATGTAATGGGCCCTTGTAAGATTCTCGTTACTTATAAATACAAGATACACCTATAAGGATTTCTTTGCAAGGTTTAGGTTTGACGAAGCTAGTAATGGTGATAGTTTGGAAAATATTGACAAAATGGCCTTCTTCAAATGCTTCAAGCACCAAAACAAGGTGTTTAAACCAATAGATATAACTAGGAGAAATAAATTCTATGGATTTGATACCATATATCTTCAATAGGAGAATATCCTTTGAGAGAAACTCAGACCTATGATGGATACCATCTAATGGAATATCTAGATCATAGAAAATTTCAAAAATTCTCTATCATGGGTGAAATTTGTTCGAAAATATGAGGGTGATATGTGGGATCCATTAAATTGAGATACATCACCTTCATTTGAGATAACCACATAAAATATTATATATTTCCATGCACACATGGTTTTGGGGAAGTTAAAGGTTTCACAAAAAAGTCAATAAAAAATCATATAAATCATGGATGATACCATAAAAGTGCCTTGTAGGGGAGTACCATGGAACATCCTAAGTAAACACAAGTCCTTGAAGAGATCAAAGGAATGCAAGTAACTTTGGGAATTGGTAATACAATACCAGTATAGATCCATCTAAACTTTGTCTCTACCAACCATATTCTTTGTTCAATGAATTATAAACTTGTACCAAGGCATTATAAATCTACATGTATGGTTCTTTTTATAAATTATTTCAAAAAGTTTTGAATTGGAATGAAATATATTTTTTTACTTAAATAGTACAATTTCTAGCATACATTAGAATCAAAAGAAAAACTTTAGAAATCTCCATTACAAAGTGCACCATATCATATGGATTGATGCAATCCATATAAGGATAACCACTTTTATTTTAATATTGTATTTACTTTATTAAGATACATAAATTATTTTGTTCTGAATTGTGTGTGTATCCCTTCATAACTTTGTCTTACTTAAATTTAATTGTTATCAACTCAAATCCCAACAAACATATATAATTGTTTCAAAGTAATAAGTTTTAGATAAAGATATAAAAATAGGTTATAAGTCATTTGTTGAATTTTCCCATAAGCTCCGAATTCTTAAGAAGGAGGTCAAAGCTTGGACCAAAGAAAAAGAAACCATTTTGGAGTCCGATTCACTTAGGCTTCATGAGGAAATTGGTGCCCTTCTCTCGGGTTCTTCCTCAGGCGTCCTTTCCCTTGAGGACCAGTCGACTCTGACCCAACTTCGATTCGAAAAAAAGAAGTTGTTAGACCATTACCTTCTCACTTGGCAACTTAAGAGCAGAGGTAAGTGGGCTTTGTATGGAGATTCAAACACCAAGTTTTTTCATGCTCTGGCTTTGGGTTGAAGGAATCATAATGTGATTTGGTCTTTGGAGGATGAAGATGGCCACTGTGTTGAGGACGAGGAAGCTCTTAAGGAGTTGGGCCAAATACACTTTTCTCATATTTTTTGTGATGATAAACAAACCTGTTTACTTGCTCGGATCAAAGTGGTCATTATGTTCCTCATTATGATCCCTTCTAAGGAGGCCAGTGGTCTCATTGATTCTGTCTCTTTATTTGAGATTGAGGGTGCTCTGAGATCTTTCAAAAATGACAAGAGCCTTGGTCCTGATGGCCGACCTATGGAGTTCTTTATTCACTTTTTTTATCTGCTGGGTAAGGATTTACTTTCTGCTGTTGAATGTGCTAGAAAATTTGGTAGTATTACTCCCTCTATAAATTCCACTTTCCTTGCCTTGATTCCTAAAAAGGATAAGCCTATTTCCTTTGCTGACTTTAGACCAATCTCTCTATGTAATTTGGTTTACAAGCTAATCTCCAAGATTATAGCCGTAAGATTAAAGCCTTTTTTGGACTCACATATCTCTAGAGAGCAATATGGGTTTCTCAAAAACTGTCAAATTGTCAAGCCCATAGGCATTACATAAGAGACTCTCCACTCTGGAAAAAAAAAACACTTGTGCTCTCATTCTCAAGTTGGACTTGGTGAAAGCCTTTGACAGAGTTATTTGGTCTTATATTAGACTCATTTTGATCCAGATTGGGGTGCCACTCCTAGGAGTCAATTGGGTAATGGGCTGTCTTACTTCAGCAAATTTTGTTGTGCTAATTAATGGTACCCCATCCAAGTTCTTTAGTGCCTCCAGGGGTATCAGACAAGGCTGTCCTTTATCCCCCTTGCTTTTCATTCTTGTAATTGAAGGGCTCAGTCTCTTGATTACTGATGCTAGGGAGAATGGTCTCATCAGAGGTATAAAAATCTCTTCTGTACGTGCCCTAACTGACCTCCTCTTTGTGGATGATGTTATTCTGCTTGGAACTGGCACCTTGCTTGAATGGATGCCATTTGAAGTTATATTAAGTACCTTCTGCAAAGCCTTTGGGATGAGTATCAGTGTGGATAAATCGTGCTTCCTCTACAATAATATTGAAAATGATACTCTTCTTGATATTTCCAGGATTATGCCCTACAAAATGGACCCAATATCCACTGGTTTCAAGTATCTTGGTTATTTTCTTAAACCTTTGGGGTACAGGATCAGTGATTGGAATTGGTTGATTCAAAAATATGAAAATATAATTTTTCATTGGTCTCATAAGTATCTCTCTCTTGGTGGTCATTTGGTTCTTGTCCAATTTGTTTTATCCAGCCTCTCGGTCTACTGGCTGGGCCTAGCTCCTATTCATATCTCTGTCCTAAAAAAGCTTAGAAGTTTAACCTTTGATTTTGTATGGGGCTCTACTGGGGACAAATGCAGGTACCATTTGACGAATTGGATGCACCTTTCCTAGCCCAAAGAAAAAGGTGGTTGGGGCATAAAAAATCTCCATTGGTTCAGTATTGCTTTGAGAACCAAGAATTTTTGGATGGTTCTTCAAAACTTTGGACTGTGGCATCAAGTTTTAATTAGTAAGTACCTGAAGAATCAATCCGTGGTGGCAAGGCTCAGAGGTAAAAAATTTACTATTTGGGGTGCTTCTGTGATCTAGAAAGGGTTCATGCACACACTTTCATGGCTGGGAAAGTGTCTAGCTTGGCATGTGGGTAATGGGCAAGACATTCTCATGGGCATTGACCTGATTATTGGAACTCAATCACTGTCATGGTTGCCTTCTAGTCTCAGAGAATACCTTGAGGATCTGGGTATCTCTACTCTATCTCATGCACACAATATTCTCGCAGGTCAGCACCACTATTGGTACACAGCTGAGGACTTATGTATTGTTGGGGAGTGGAAAATAGCTTGGGAAAATTTTACGAGAAGTCTGGAACTCGGGAGGATCAGACTCAGCTCTTTGTCTGACTCCTTGGTTTGGGACTATAACAAATCTGAAGGTTCTGTTTCTGCAGAGTTGGTTTATGACTTTATAGTACACTCTTCTTCTCCCCCGACTGGCGTCAAATTACATGCCCTTCTTTGGTCCAGCATTCTCCCCAAAAAAATCTGTTGTTTTGTCTGGCTGGCTCTGGCAAACAAAATACTTACATGGCACAATCTACAGAAGAGAGGCTGGATCGAGCCCGACTTATCTGCTCTCTGTGGTTCGGGTGAAGACAACGTTCAACATATTTTTTCATCTTGCTCTGTGTGGAAGAATGTTATTGTAAATATGAGTGATCAATATTACTTTCTACCTCCCCAACTGAGCGATAATGTCAGTACTTTTTTGGGTAACTAGATCGCTAATTTCTCCAGACATTCGGTCTGCTACTATCTTCCTTTTTTTGCTATTTGGGCTATCTGGAAAGCAAGAAATTTGGTTGTCTTTGAAGGAAAAAAGCCATCTATATTGAGCTTTGATCCAGCAGATTGCATACTATTCCCAGATGTATCAGCCTTCCTGTATAAAGGTTAAAAAACCTAGAGTTGTTGGATCAGGCCCTGCTCTTGTCTTCCCCTATGGTTTTTTTGATGGGGCAGCTGCTAGTAACAGTGGAGGAGTTGGTTTTTGCTTATTCCTAAATGAGTCTCATTCATTTGAGTTTGCTCTGGGGGTGGGTACTTGTACTAATACCAAAGCTGAACTGATAGCGCTTTGGGCCCTGCTGCTTGTCACTAAGATGATGGGGATTCCATTACTGAACATTTTTGGGGACTCTACTGTCATCATCAATTGGGCAAAGGGTAATGCTGCCCTGAATCCGCCTGATCTCAATCATTGGTGTATGGATACAAGAAGCCTCATCTCTTATTTCCATCACCTTTCTTTTAGCCATACATACCGTGAACACAACCAGCTAGCAGACAGACTATCAAAATCTACCCTGTCTTTGGCTCTAGGATGTGGTAAATACTTTGAATTTCTTGATGGCCTTTTGGCCTCTCATGACATTTTTTAGCTCTTTTGAGCTCGGTGCAGGAGCATGTACTCCTTTATTTTTTGTTTGCACCTCTTTGATGATTATGGAGCGAGCACCTTTTGATAGCAGCTCTGTGCTTTTGTGTTCTTGGTATGTTATGGATAATTGGGACAGACTTATCCTCTTTCTTTGACTGGACTTATCTTATCGATTGCAACGTATGTTGTTCTCCCCCCTTGGCAGCTCTTGTGATGTGAAACTCGTTCCAGGCATTTAGCAGAAAGGACTCTCTCTATGACCTTGCTTGATTGTAACCCTATGATAGGGATGGCTCATCAGATGCCCTTTGATTCTATATATTGAATAACAAGGACAGGCTTTTTTCTTCCTAAAAAAAAGTCATTTGTTGAATTTGTGTGTTGTATTGATTAAAGTTTGATTTTGATTATATAGGAGTAACCTACTTACCCACCATTTGCACTGATCCGACAACCTGGCTCGCGTGAGCGGTCACATCCGACGTTGCCGGTCGTCCGATCGGTGCAAATGGTCGGGTAAATAGGTTACTCCGATTATATATAGAGAGAAAGATAAGAATACATAAAGTTTATTTTGCAATTTAGTTAATTTAAATTTGGTTCCAACATGTTCTTGGTTTTATAATTTTTCCATTTAATATTTGTTTGGAGCCCACATATGATAATGATGACACATATACCTGATTGATGGTGACCACTTTTCTTTCCTGAAAAAAATCATATATATATCTAAATAAAAAGATTTTTGAAATTAACTTATTTTAATTTTAAACATGTTGAAAAAAAATTGAATGTCCAAAATGTTCGTCAATTTAAAAGAATATTAGCTCAAAATATGATATATATCACATTTTCAAAAAAATATTTTTTACTCAACTTAAACTTTTAAAATATTTATTAAAAAAAAATATCAATGACATATATCACATTTTCAAACAATATTCTTTACTCAAGTTAACCTTTTTAAGATATATATATATATTTTTATAAAACTCTTTGGAGTTTTCTTTTTATATAATTTATTAAATATATAATAATAAAAAAAAGGGAATAAAAGAAATATCCATTCAAATACAATATGTACTCCATTGTAAAACACTATTTCTTCAATAAACTCTACATTCGAGCGATTTATTTTTTCATATAACTTTTTCGAATTTCTTTTTTTTTTTTTAATTTATAAAATTACAATAGAGATGCTTTCAATTAATATGAAAATTATTACTTTAATATAATATCCATTTTTAAACATTAAAGTCTACATCAAAGTCCTCATGTCTTCGTATAACTTTTTCAAGTTTTTTTTCCTATTATTTAATTTACCAAAAAAATTAATAATTTTATTTAAATTGATTAGTATTTTTTTTAATATCAATATGCATGAAGTTCAAAATATGAAAAATCAATAATTAGCAACTAAGTTGTTTTAAGAGAGTCTATAACATAAAATAACATCCAATACTATCAACAGACATGTGCATATAACCATAATCCATGATTTACAATTAATTGTCAATATTCAGTTTTATATAACATATATATAAATCCGCCTTCTGGAATGATTGAAATTGTAGTAGTGATCCATCATGATAATTTCAGTTTGTAAGTTTATGGGGTGAGGTAGATTTGAGGTAGATTAATGTAGGGTTTTTTCGGAGAATCCGCACTAGTCATTTTGTAAGTCGATGTTTCGATTCCGAATCAGAAACCATCATCAAGACAAGAAGTCGGGTAGATTAGGTGCACTTCCAGAATAATAAATAAGGGTTTGTAAGTTAAGTTATTTTATTTTATTATAATTGGCCAATTATTCTAGGTTAGGTAAAAAAATTTAAAAGTTAAAACCTTATGTTAAATTTTTTTTAAATTTTTTTAAAAACTTAAAATATTATAATTTTTATTAAATATTTGTTGAGATTTAAAATTATTTTTTAAATTTTAATTTATTATGATTTAAAAAATTTTAAGATTTAAATTCTAATTTTTAAAAGTTAAAACCTTATGTTAATTTTTTTTTTTAAAACCTAAAATATTATAATTTTTATAAAATATTGTTGAGATTTAAACTTATTTTTAAATTTTAATTTATTAAGATTTAAATTTTTTTAAGATTTAAATTCTAATCTATTAAGATTAAAATTATATAATCCTTTTTAGTATTTTGAAACTATAAGTTAGTATTAATTAATTTATTATAATATATTTTTATAATAATATGTTATAAAGGTTTTTTAAAAAGTTTATTAATTGTTTAAAAGTTTTTTTTTAAATACTTATTATGTCTTTGACAAGGGGATATATATGAATCGCTCAGGGCAATTAATTGGGGTTTACATGAGAAATATTTTGTGTTTTATAAAGTTTTTGCATAGTTTAATTTCAGGTGTATTAAATAATATTTTTGGAAACTATTTTTTTGCATTTTCATTGGTTAATGGAGTTGACGTTTCTCTAGGTCTTGTGCCCCAAGACCCGGTGGCGGGCTCTCGTCAGCAAAATTTTAATACAACCATAGTAAGCATTGGATTAATGCATTTAATGCTCCTATTATGAAATTTTAAATGCACATTAAATGCACCACTACTAATGTTAAGGGAGCTTCGAGCTTGGGAGTAAACTTTCTACTCGACCATTTGCACCGATCGGACGACCAACAATGCATGACGTGACAGCTCACGCGAGCCAGGTCGTCCGATCAGTGCAAATGGTCGGGTAGAAAGTTTACTCCTCCGAGCTTGTGCTTGTTTGCAGATTTCAATGCTAGCCCGTGCTCAACCATCCAAGCTACGCGTCCGACTTCAACCAACACATTGCTGAAGTTGATTTGCATTTGGCGTTAATAGCTGACGGATGTAAGTATTATTCATTGTGTTAGTTGACAGATTGTTTTGGTTGTGCAGAACAAGGAGAGGAAGTGCTCAGATACCTGGGATATTTCCAAGTTGCAGCACAGAAGGGCATTTTCTTTGGCAAAACTCCTTGGAAACAAGAGCCTAAATTTGTTCTCTGGAGCAATCTATTATTTTAATTTTCCGATCGCATTGGCTTTGGCTTTCATTTGAAGCTCATAAATTCAATTCGATGCGCACTGGTGCATCACGAGGTCAAATCGATGCCTTACAGTTGAGTTGTCAAGCTATGTACTAGGTTCAACGTTGTCCAGTATACTGGGTTCTGAGCTTTTGTTGCTAGTGTATTGGGTTCTGAGTTTTTGTCCCTGCGATGTTAGGTTTTTGGGCTTTATAAACGTTGCTCACAGTGGGCAGGGAAGCAGGAGACGGTGGATAAGAGGAGACTCGACTTGATGCGCTTTTGTGTTCTTGAGAGTCATTTAACGTGTTTGCATTGAATTTGAGAAAATATTTGAAGGAAACATGCCGGTTGAAGCAAATATCCTCGTAAAAAAGGAGACCTCTCAAGCGCGGTGTGTTAAATTTTCATATGCTAAGCTGAACATCAGTATTTCATTTCATTTTCATAACAAAAGCATATAAACAGGATCACTGAAAGAAACAGTATCACAAGAACAACAT
The DNA here is from genome assembly GCA_001517045.1 of Pseudotsuga menziesii. Taxonomy (NCBI): domain Eukaryota; kingdom Viridiplantae; phylum Streptophyta; class Pinopsida; order Pinales; family Pinaceae; genus Pseudotsuga; species Pseudotsuga menziesii. The sequence continues at coordinate 32,804 of LPNX010278009.1, read as the reverse complement.
AGATTTATCCTGGGAAAACCCTAAAGGGAAAAACCCAGCAAAAGCTTCCTCAATATAGATGCCCCAAAAAGATAAAAGATAAAACCAACAAGGAGATCAAAGCCTGATCCTCCTCCTTCTCCTGCTACTCTTCTCTTCTCCACTAATGCGCTACATAAGTGAGAGTGTGTGCTTCAAATGAGGAGCGCCACACCTCTATTTATATTCATCCATTCACTTTGATTAACTCATCTGACATGTAGGCTCGAGTTACACATGTAGGCTCAAATAACCACACTAGGGTGCTAATGACCCACTTTTACAATTAGAGGGGACTACCTCGTGACTCTTATTAGTTCTTCCGATTAGAAGCATCGGGGTACAAAGTAATACAAGTGGTTCTCCCGTTAGGACCATCAGGGACCACAAAAGATACATATAGAATATTCTTCGAAGTTACAATATTTCAACACTCCCCCTTAACGAGAAGGGTATTCTATAATAACATCAACAACAACAATAACACATCTATAAATCATTGGAAGCTTTTCAACATCATATAGTCTTCGTCTTCAATCTTCAACGACAACAACTCTTTGATCAGCATCAACATCTTTTGACCTTTTGATCAGCAACATCTTCAACACTTTGACCTTTCGATCAACAACATCTTCAGCAACATCTTTAGCACTTTGACTTTTCGATTAGCAACATCTTCAACACTTAGACCTTTCGATCAGCAGCAACATCTTCAGCACTTGGACCTTTCGATCAGCAACATCTTCAGCACTTTGACCTTTCGATCAGCAACAATATCTTCAGCATTTTGATCAGCAACATCTTCAGCACTTGGACCTTTCGATCAGCAACATCTTTAGCACTTTGACCTTTCGATCAGCAACAATAACTTCAGCATTTTGATCAGCAACATCTTCAGCACTTCGATCTTTCGTTCAACAACAACATCTTCAGCATTTCGATCAGCAACATCTTCAGTGCTTTTGATCTTTCAATCAGCAACATCATCATATTTTGATCAGTAACATCATGATCAACACCATCATCATACTTTGATTCTCAAACAACATCATCATCATCATATTCTGATCTTTTGATCAGTACGTCGTCATCATTACACGCTGATCTTTTGATCAGTACGTCATCATCATCATACTCTGATCTTTTGATCAGTACATCATCATCATCATACACTGATCTTTCGATCAGTACGTCATCATCATCATACTTTGATATTTCAATCAGTACATCATCATCATCATACTCTGATCTTTCGATCAGTACATCATCATCATCACGCTCTGATCTTTAGATCAGTACATTGTCATCATCATCATACTCTGATCTTTCGATCAGTACATCATCATCATCATACACTGATCTTTCGATCAGTACGTCATCATCATCATACTCTGATCTTTCGATTAGTACATCATCATCATCATACTCTGATCTTTCGATCAGTACATCGTCATCATCACAATCTGATCTTTCGATCAGTACGTCATCATCATCACACTTTGATCTTTCGATCAGTACGGCATCATCATCATACTCTGATCTTTCGATCAGTACGTCATCATCATCAACAACAATCTGCAATCCACATCTCAAAGACAAAAAGTCTTTGGTTCACTTTTGGATTTAAAGTCCAGGGATGATGTAATCCCACCACATTCTCAACAACCGAAGTTACCAGATTGATTACGGGATAATCGGTCCCTGTCACTTTAGGACTAAGTCCAAGGATGATGCAATCCTACCACATTCACGGGGACCGAAATCTTCGGATACATTTTTGAACCGAGGTTCAGGGATGATGCAATCCCACCACTTTCACAGGGGCCAAGACCTCCGGATACATTTTGAACCGAGGTTCAGGGATGATGCAATCCCACCACTTTCACGGGGGCCGAGACCTCCGGATACATTTTGAACCGAAGTTCAGGGATGATGCAATCTACCACTTTCATGGGGGCTAAGACCTCCGGATACATTTTGAACCAAAGTTCAGGGATGATGCAATCCACCACTTTCACGGGGGCCAAGACCTCCGGATACATTTTGAACTGAAGTTTAGGGATGATGCAATCCTACCACATTCACGGGGGCCGAGACCTCCGGATACATTTTGAACCGAAGTTCAGGGGTGATGAAATCCCACCATATTCACGGGGGCCGAGACCTCTGGATACATTTTTAACCGAATTTCAGGGATGATGCAATCCCACCACATTCACGGGGGCCAAGACCTCCAGATACATTTTGAATCGAAGTTCAGGGATGATGCAATCCCACCACATTCACGGGGGCCGAGACCTCCGGATACATTTTGAACCAAAGTTCAGGGATGATGCAATCCCACCACATTCACGGGGGCCGAGACCTCCGGATACATTTTGAACCAAAGTTCAGGGATGATGCAATCCCACCACATTCACGAAGACCGAAGTCACCGTATCTATTTTGGAAAGATGTCCCAGGATGATACAATCCCTCTTCATTCTCGAGGACCGAGGTCACCGGATCACTTCTGGACAGATGTCCCGGGATGATACAATCCCTCTTCATTCTCGAGGACTGAGGCCACCAGATCACTTTAGGGCAGATGCCCGGGGATGATACAATCCCACTGCAACATCACTACTCCCCTTTTCGAGGAAGGTTCTTCCGAACCACACCAAGCTTGTCTCAAAAGTGTTCGAACTTTACTCGAGACAAAGGCTTCGTTAGCACATCAGTAACCTGTTCATCAGTACTAACATACTGGAGTTTTATGGCTCCCTTTTGCATCATATCTCGAATGTAGAAATACCTGATTTCTATGTGCTTCGATCTATCGTGGAATACTGGGTTCTCTGTCATCTTTATACAACTTTGATTGTCACATAGAATCACGGTAGTATCCAACTCTAGATTGAATAATCCTGACATCAACTTCCGAAGCCATATGGCTTCATAACTCGCAGAGCAGGCTGCTATATATTTTGCTTCAGCTGTGCTTAGAGAAACACTAGACTGCTTTCTGCTAAACCATCAAATCATAGTAGATCCCAAACTATAACATCCACCTGATGTGCTTTTTCTATCTGAGATACTTCCATCCCAATCTGCATCTGTATAGCCATACAATCTGTACTCATGGCTATTATCATAGAATAGACCAAAGTCTATAGTCCCTTTCAGATATCTCATCACATGTTTTGCAGCTACCAGGTGAACCCGTCTTGGTTGAACAAGATATTGAATCAAGGTGTTCACCGCAAAACAAATGTCTGGTCTGGTATTTGTTAAGTACATCAATGACCCAATGATCTATCTGTATTGAGTCACATCCACTAACTCTGATGAGTCATCAGCTAACAACTTCAGGTTTGAGTCCATGGGTGTGGTCATGGTTTTGCATTCTAACATATTGAATATTTTCAATATCTCTACTGCATACTTTCCCTGGTTGAGAAAGATTCCTTCTAAACTTTTCCACACTTCCAGACCTAGGAAATAATGCATTAACACAAGTTCCTTCATCTCAAATTTTTCTGCTAGTTTCTTCTTGCTTTCCACAATCTGTTTCTTATTCCTTGTCAAGAATAGGTCATCCACATATAGTAATAGAATGACAGGTTCATCTTCTACAATCTTGAGATAAAGGTTAGGATCAGCTTTACTCTTGGTAAAGCCCATGCTTGACAGGAAACCATCTATCCTTTCATACCAAGCTCGAGGATCTTGTTTAAGGCCATATAAGGCCTTCTTCAACTTGCATACGTGAGTATGTTTATCTTCAACTTCAAATCCTTTAGGTTGTTCTATATATACTTCTTCTTCAATCACACCATTCAGAAAAGTTGTTTTCACATTCATCTGGTGAAGGTCCCACTTCATCATGGATGCAAGTGCCATGATAGTTCTAATCGAAGTATACCATGCTACTGGGGCAAATGTCTCTTCATAATCGATTCCCTCTTTCTGAGAGAAACCTCTAGCCACAAATCTTGCTTTATACTTCGCGATACTTCCATCAGCTGCATGCTTTATTTTGTATATCCATTTGAAGGATACTATACTCTTTCCTTCTGGTTTGGGAACTATATCCCATAAATCATTCTTCATTATTGACTAGTATTCTTCAGTCATTGCCTCTGCCCATTCTTCCTTATGTACTGCTTCTTCGTAGTTTGTTGGTTCTTGATCTACAAGATCACACATCAAGGCTACATAGTTGGAAAAGGTATTAGGTTTCTTTCTTTCCCTTGTGGAGCCTTCAGGTGCTCCATATCTTTATGCCTCTGGTATAATTTCTCTTGTCCAAGCAGGCTTTCTTTTTCTTGAAATCTCCATCATAGGAGGTTCTTGAGGTTATGCCATGTCATGTTCTTCAAGAGCTTCATCTTCAAGGAGACATGTAGTTTCTTTGTTTCTGGGAGGTGTCTCTTCTTCATATACTTCTTCATGTTGGCACTTCATGGATCTCTTGAGGGTTGCCTCTTCATCGAATGTCACATCTTGACTGATTTCCATGTGATGGAATCCAGGAATGTAAATTCTAAATGCTTTGGATACTTCACAATATCCAACAAATATCCCCTTCTTTCTGGAAGGATCTAACTTGGTTCTCTTTTCTTTTGGTACATGAATATATACTGGACAACCAAATATTTTGAGGTGACTCACTTCAGGCTTCTTTCCTATGAATATCTTTTCTGGAGTTTTGAACCCAAGAGCACTGTGAGATATTCTATTATGTACATACACAACATTTCTTGTTGCTTATGCCCATAGATGCATTGGAAGATCTTGATCATATATCATAGTCTTCACTGCCTCCATGATGGATCTGTTCTTTCTTTATGCAACCCCATTCTGTTGAGGATTGTAGGGAGTAGTTAGTTCCCTCTTGATTCCGACAGCCTTGCAAAAAGCTTCAAATTGTTTTGAGGTATACTCTCTGCCATTGTCTGATCGGAGTGTCTTTATTTTCTTGTCTGAAAGATTCTCTATCAAATCTTTGAACTCCTTGAATTTCTCAAACACTTCACTCTTTGCTTTCAAGAAGTATATCCAAGTCTTTCTTGAAAAGTCATCAATAAACGTGATATAATATTCAAAGCCACTTAAGGATGTGGTGGACATTGGACCACATACATCTGAATGAATCAATTCCAACGTACCTTTAGTTTTTGTTTCGCTCTTTGGAAATGGATTCTTGATGTTCTTTCCCTTCGCTTATCCTTTGCAAATTCCTTCATGCTTGATCTTCATGTCTGGTAATCCCGTCACTACCTTGTTCACATGAGGTAAAGCTTTGTAGTTAATGTGGGCAAGCCTCCTATGCCATAGTTCACTAGGGTCAGTAAAATCATGCACAAAGGTTGTTTCTGAATGCCCCTTGAGTTTATACAAGCCTCCTTCTTCTTCACCAATGATGATTGCATCTTCAATTTTCTTTCCTTTGGGCCACATGAGTACTTGGCCATCTATGAAAGCAACTCTAAAGCCTTTCTTATCTAAGGCTGAGATAGAAAGTAAATTCTTCTTTAGACCAGGTACATATAATACATCTTTCATCTTTAGAGGATTACCTGAATCGAGTTTGTAGCTTGCTTCACCAACTCCTTTGATCGGATATTGATAGTCATCTCCTAGGGATACTTTATGAGGAGAGATCATTTCTTTGAGTTTAGACAGAGTTTTCTTTTGTCCCATCATGTGCTTTGAAGCACCACTATCAATCAGCCAAGTGTCTTCTCCAGGTGTTACAGATCTAGAGAGTGCAGAGAATAGTACATACTCTTCTGTATCCTCTTCTATTGCTTGCTTTCTTTGAGGTCTTTCTTCTTCATCTTCTTCTTCTTCTTCTTCTTCATCCTCATCTTCAGCTAGATGAGCATGATATCTTTTGTTGTTTTTGATCCTCTTCTTATATTCTTGCTTCTTCATAGGACAGTTCCTAGCAATGTGTCCTATCTTGTCACAATGGAAACATTGAAAACCAGAGTAGTCCTTACTTGCTAGACTTTCTCTTGATCTTTGGAATATTCTGGGAGGTTGATGCTCCTTGTGGTTTCCCTTCTTGAAGATGGGTTGAGCCCTTGTTCTTTTCTTGGTATGAGTGGCTAGAGCTTGATCATCCTCTTTAAGTAAGGATTCTCTATTCGCCACTCTAGTCTCTTCTTGAATGCAGTCTTCCCATACCACATCAAACTCCATGCTTTCTTTCCTGGCACACATCATTTGAATGAATGATTCCCATGATCTACTAAGACCATTGAGAGCAGTCATGACTAGTTCATCTTCATCAAGTTTGTCTCCAATAGCTTCTAGTTGTTCTTTGATCTGAGAAACCCTTGAGAAGTAATCTTGAATGGATTCTCCATGATTCATCTTGATACTCTTCAGTTGAGCTCTTAGATTCATATTTCTGTTAATGTTTCTTCCTTCAAACATTTTGGATAAGGAATCAAACATTTCCTTTGGAGTCTTCTTAGATGACACTTGAGGGATCAAGTGATCCTTGATGGAATCAACAATAATCCTTTGTGCCCTAATCATGTCTTTCCTATGCTTCTCCTTGGCTTCAGCTTCTTCTGGTTCTGGAAATTCTTCTTTGACATATGTGTCAAGATCATTCTCTTGGAGAATGAGACCAATCCTGTATTTCCATGCTCAGAAATTCTCTATGCCTTCTAGCTTGTCCTCAAGCTTAGTGCTTGGGGTCATTTTGACAGAAAATTACAAAAAATGAAATTTTGTGGAATGGGAAATTGACCTTACCAGAAGATGCGCTTGCAAGAGGTGAGTTGACTGGTGTACTTGGATTCTGGAGAATTCAACTCTTCACCTTTCAAATAAGACTTGCAAGATTAAGCTTCTGCAGCTTTCTGGTTCAGCAGTTTTTTGGTGTAGCTGTCAAACTAGGGTTTGAATTTTTTGGATACTCACACATCCAAAAACCTTGATTCTAGGCTCAAAAGATGCGCTCTTGGAGGGCGCAACTTTCCATGCAAACAGATTTCCAAAACTTGAAAATTTTCCCGAAACCCTAATTTCTTTCGAGGAGAGAGAGAGGGCTATTTCTCCTCGTGAAGACTGTCCTGTTCAGGTTAGCTCTGATACCATGTTAAATTTTCATATGCTAAGCTAGAACATCAGTATTTCATTTCATTTTCATAACAAAAGCATATAAATGGGATCATTGAAAGAAACAGTATCACAAGAACAACACATATTTATCCTGGGAAAACCCTAAAGGGAAAAACCTAGCAGATGCTTCCTCAATATAGATGCCCCAAAAAGATAAAAGAAAAAACCAACAAGGAGATCAAAGCCTGATCCTCCTCATTCTCCTGCTACTCTTCTCTTCTCCACTAATGCGCTACACAAGTGAGAGTGTGTGCTTCAAATGAGGAGCACCACACCTCTATTTATATTCATCCGTTCACTTTAATTAACTCATCTGACATGTAGGCTCGAGTTAATCATGTAGGATCAAGTTACACATGTAGGCTCAAGTGACCACACTGGGGTGCTAATGACCCACCTTTACAAATAGAGGGGACTACCTCATGACTCTTATTAGTTCTTCCGATTAGAAGCATCGGGGTACAAAGTAATACAAGTGGTTCTCCCATTAGGACCATCGGGGACCACAAAAGATACATATAGAATATTCTTCGAAGTTACAATATTTCAACACGGTGAGTAAGCACCGGACATACCTTTGAACTCTTTGCTGACTGCCTTTTGGACTCTCATTTGCCGGGCTCAACCCAGGATTTTATGGGAGAGTATAGTGCTAACGATTTTGGATAAGCAAAGTTAGTGTAGAGGTTACATTTTAACTGATGGTTCTTGAGTCAAGAAAGCCTGGAAGCTATTCTTTTTCGATTTATTTTATGTTGACAACGTGGATCAATTAACATTTGGTTGTTAACATTTTGTTTACACTCTTCACCTCCATATTGGTTCTATCCATATTGTTCGCCTCATGCTTAATTTGCTTAATGACACATGCATATGGTTCTAAGTATATACTATACTAAATGATGTAATGACATAAAAATCACTTTACCTCCAATTAACAATAAAATACAAAATTACAATGATATATCTATATATTTTTATTATTAGACCACCAACATACCACTATTAAGAATCTAGCTTAACTGTCTTGTCTTATCTTGTCAACCTAGTTGTGGCCTACACATTTCCAAAGGATTCATTCAACAAACTTAGCTACAACCAACACTATACCATATGTAACGCCAGTCGAGGACCTTGTGGCTAATGTTTAGGCAACAAAAAGATGTTAGAGAACTATAAATTTATATGTATAGATTCAACTCGGTAGTAACATATCATTCGCACACAGTAGCATTTGTATGGTATGAATTTAACCTAGAAGTAATAATTACATTCAGAACTCCAAGTAATCTTTACATTGTTATATTGTAATTTTAAGGAGTTATCGCGGTTCCTGTGTGTGAGACCTAATGACTTTAGAAATATAAACCCGGGTCAAAATGAGATTATGCGGCTAGTAACATTCAGACCTGATGTATTCCTTAATCCAATTTATAGATACATGGATGAACTCTTAGTTTATTACATATCTTGGGATCAAGAGTTACAGGTGCAACTTGTATGCGATTAATATTCTATACATTCATAGGGATTTAAAGGATACCCAACCCTTCGCCAGATTAATCCTTGTCTTAGAGGATACCCAACCCCCCGAAATATTTATGCAAGCGACATTAGAGGCTTCAAAGTCTTTGTTATACAGTTATTTACAGAGGCTTTAACGAAGTGGAAGGAGGAGATGTAAATCACGGCCATAAAACAGGACTGTGTTTTTGGAATTCGGTCTTTTGTTTTATTTTCTGGAGAAATCTAGTAAAGAGAGCAGGATTTTGGAGCTCAGAGTTCAAAGTTTGTTTCGTATTCCTCCAGTATGTAGACTTTTGAGGTGACGCGTTCGAAGCATGTTAAAGAACATTTTGTGAAGTTAGTCAGATTGGACTCGAAAGAATTTTGAGAAATGGTTGTCTGAGCTGATGCATGTCACGGGAGTTTCAACATTTCTCTGTGCGTCTTCTAGCATTTATGAAAACGAATACCAAGTAGGGTTTCAGGTATTGCAATTACGTCAAGGTAAAATAGCTTCTCTCGATGCTACAAAGTTGTCTATTCTTTGGTCTTCTATTATATTATTAACGGTCTATTTTCTTTTCCATTTTGCAAGTGGGATTTCGTGGTTGCAGAGAATTGTGCCTAGTTGCAGACGATTGTGCCTTTGCCTCTCATGTGAATCTTTTGGGGAAAGTTTAATAATATTTCACCAGCTTTTACTCCAAGCTTTTGAATTTATGAAATTTTAAGTGGATTCATTTCTAAATACTTTATTTGTTGTTGAAGGTTGAAGGTAATGCGTGTTATGCCTTTGTAATCTGAAATTGACGATATTTTTGTTGGAAATATTAATTACTCGCTGATCCATAATCCAATCATCCGAATCTGTCAGAGTCTGTAGCAGATCAGAAAGTGCCAGAGAGTCTGACAAGATAAAGAGTTCAAATTTCGCGTATATAAGATAGTAGAATTTAGTTGCTGAAGCTAAGTTTCTAGGTAGAGAGTAATTCCAGTCTTTAAATGTTAAGTCGGTTAGTCGGAAAAAATCTTCTATATGAAGGATGAAATTGTAAATAAAAAAAAACAGAGAAGAGAAGTGTGGCAAAGAAGAAGAAGGAAAACTCACTGAAGAGTTTGAAGCTCAAGCTTCTGTGTTTTTACCAAGTTTGTATTTATGGTTGTAAGTTTTTGTTATGCCGTCATATGAAATATAAATCCTTAAGTTTATGGTTGAATGAATGTTTTAGATAGCCACACATCTTCTCCATATTTACCTGAGTGAATGTTGTTTACATTTACTCTGAGTGAAAGACATCAAGAATCCATGAATATTTCACCGTGTAAGAGTTCCTATTGTAATCGCAAGATACTAGTTTTAAGCGTAGAGGTTCGACACAAATCTTGTTTATTATTTTCTTATATGATATTGTGAGTGATTCGCAATATAGTTGCATCGCATTTAATCCTAGGTTATCGCAGTAAAAAGTGGTTTTCATATTCCTAAGTCCTTAGACTAGGAAATATAAAGTTATTGCACGGAAGTGAAAACTTGTTCGCACATGAGTTGGTCGCAACCAAATTCATGTCGCAGAAAATCCGGTTGAAGCCAAAGTAAAATTCCTTCGTAGGTGAAGAGTCCATCGCGGTTACTCCTTCGCAGTAACTCTATCAAAACACAGTAACTCTATGCAGTAATTTCTTCGCGCAGTAAATTCCGCCGCAAGAAAATCGAGTCGCAAGTTTTGAAAAAGTAAAAAGGGAAAACAAAAAGGTTGTGTTGCGCAGTAACTCAAGTTAATTGCCGCGGCCACCTTTTTTCCCAAGAATTTTTCCTCCCTAAGGTAATGCGTGTTATGTCTTTGTAATATGAAATTGACTATATTTTCCCTCCATTTGGCTTTTGATAGTTAAATATTTGAAATCCCGTTGTATTTTTGTTCTATTGAGAGCTTTTCAGCCAGGTTGGTGCTGGGTAAGTCATTTCATGTTGAAAATCTGGGGTTTACATTAAACCACTCGTAGGCTCTCCACATAAATCCTTCAATTAAAGAGTTTAGGTTTGGTATTCTCAACTGAACTATAACAAATCATTGTCGACCTCCTTTGCCTATGAATTTGAAGGTTAACATACTTTTCTTTCTACTATACATTTTTCTACCACACGGTAACTTTTCTTTCTACTAACATAAGTGTACTTTCTTGGTATGTTGAGAAGCACTCAAGATTTCAGAGGTAGAAAGTTTGATATAGTTAGAGTCGGAAGCCATTCTCAAAGCGTGAAGTTTTATCTATACAATAGAGATGTGAAGGAATCCATTCTTGGAGCGTGAAGTTTTATCTATACAGTAGATATGTGAAGGAAGCCATTCTCAGAGCGTGAATTTTTATCTATACATTAGAGATGTGAAGGTACCACAAACATGCAATTAAAGATATAAGGAATCGCTAAATGTAATAATTCATCAGGTTTCATAAAGTAATTAATACAAATTCTGAAGGGTGCTAGACTACTGTTCTGGAAACCGCAAGTCATTTTACCAACTTATTGCTTGCTTATGAGCAAATACATCCAAAACCTGGGTTGATGACCCATGCGATAATGTGCGAAACCATCTGTGGTATTTTCAAATATGTCTTACAGAAACATCTGATGCTTTACTCAGCAAGTCCTTCTATTTTTATCCTATGCGTCGACTCTTCGTGCCAAAGCCAAAGTATACCAGGATGAGGCCAATAACAATTTATTTTCCTATAGAAAAAGTGGTTCACCTATCCATCACAAATAGATTGGAACACATATATGAATAGTTATTTCTTCCTGTATAATATAGTTTTCTCCCTTAAAAAGCACTCACTCATTCTTTATTGAATCGCCAAAATGGAAACATGTGTACAATTGTTGTAACCTATATTGTATGAGTAATGGAAATAAATCTTGTGAACAGAACAAAGTATGGTTGTGGTCATCCCTGCAGGTAAGTTCACTCTTTCTAATGATTTTTTTTTTAATGGAAGGAAACATGTAGAATTTGACTGGTTGACTAACATTTGTCCACTTTTGTTTTGTTTTGCACTAAACTATAGTGCATTAGATCACTTATATTTTCATAGTCAAAACAGTAATAATAATAATTATAACTTTGTTTCTCCTTTGCTGAAATCTATGTTTTCAGGAAACCACACATGAATAATATCAAAATCTACTATTAGTCATCAAATATCCTCACATTCCATAATGATATGAAAAAGCTAGACATGGCTTAGACATGGCTCACAGAGACCCTAACCCTAAGCCGGTTGCCCCGAGCAGAAATTTGGAAGCATCCCCTCCAGTTCACCTCCTACATCTTCAAGCAATAATAATAGTTTGATTAAAGTCCTATTAACAATAGTTTCATGATAGTGCGCTGTGGGCATTGAATTTTGTGATATGAACAGTACATTAATGGCAATGTTTAAGTTAACAATAGATCAAACCTAACTCGACTATTTGTTGTATGGAAAAACTAAATCAATAATGGCTAGACCGAGTCCTCATGGCATACTATATATTATTGCATAGATGTTGTAAGTTATAGCTTTTCACTAGTTTTAAAGTATTATTTTTAAATACGGTAGTTTCATGTTTAAGTTTGTTATTATTTTTAAATATGGTAGTAAAATCCAATGGTTAACATTGAACTTTATGATAGTCATATTTCAATATCCAAAATATCCAAACATAATGTTGATGGTTTCCAACAAAGACAAAAATATTCATAAACCCAATCTTGCTCATCGCTTTGAAACTAGCAACTCTGTGAGTGCGAACAAAATGAAAAAAAAAACAAAAGCTTGCAATCCTATTAAATATGTGGGTTACATAATTGAAAAAGTCTATTTCAAGTTTCTTGTTTGGAGATTTTCTTTTAATAAATCTTGGAAAGAAATGAAAAAAAACAAAAGCTTGAAGTCCTATTAATTATGTCAGTTATCGAATTGAAAAAGTTTACTCCAAGTTTTTGTTTGGAGATTTTCTTTTAATAAATCTTGGTTTTGTGCGGTTTAAATTTTGATTATAAATTTATAGATGAATTCATTATTTTCAAAAATTCCATAATATTTGTAATATTTTGCAAGCTAAACACTATTTTGAAAAAATTATAAATATTATTTGTAAGATTTCATCAAATTTAATAAGAAGAAAAAGAAAAAGAAAAAATCAAAATCAAAAGAGATTTGTAATATTTTGTAATTTAAACATTATTTTGTAATAATTATAAGAATTATTTGTGAGATGTCATCAAATTTAATAGGAAGAAAATAAAAAAACATCAAAATCAAAATAAAAAAAACAGGCTATGCTTACCAAATTTACTGTACAAGTAAAAATTAGCAACAACCATATTAATAAGATTAATATGTTTGAAACACGTAGAAAGGTATATTTTTGAAATATTAATAGTTAATCGAATGTAACTACCATTAGATTTTAAGTTAAGCGAATAGTTTAATGTGTTTCCATGTTAAAATGATTTTGTCCAATGATTTGGACAATGTCGAGAGAGAAAACTATCATTTTGTATTGTATGAGTTTGTTGTACATAGTGGTTGCATTAACATACACTGCTGCCACATTTTGAAATCTATATCATATGCCAATTTCTCATATGTATGTTTGTGCAAAACCACATCTAATTTCTACTGGACTTGTTAATGTGGTTCTCTCTAGTTAAGAAAAATCTTCACATTTTTTTTCTTTTTTCT
>LPNX010278009.1:0-19324 GCA_001517045.1 Pseudotsuga menziesii | reverse complement strand
TATATATATATATAATTAAAATGGGTTTTGCTATAATTCCACCACTAAAAATGGGTATTAATGATGAAGCACAAGTAAAGGGTTATCATTATGTAGGCTAATCCAATAACACCTCACAAGTTATGGATAGGATTGAGATGTCAAAAAAAAATGACAAGTGTATTGAAATGTCAAAGACGATGGCTAAGATTCAATAAACAAGGGAAATATTTGTCACGAATGTGATAGGAGATGGATCCCAAAGCATTGATGTGAGGACAATCACTACATTATTTGAAAATAGTGGGCAAAAGTAAGAATTTCTAAATCACCAAACAAAAGGACAACACATGCAAAACACATTTGGAGGACAATAAATATGACTACCTTAACAAAATGCAAAACAAGTTAAAAGTTGCCATTTGCTTTATTATTATTATTATTATTACAAATATTATGTTATTTAATTCTATTATATCTAATTTACTACAATATAGTTGATATTTTAAAATCTATATATCATTATTGAATAAGTTAAAGAAAAATTGTGAGAATGTCGAATAATTATACAACAAGCTTGAAATGCATTCTTTGTACTAAATGTTTCATTAATGTTAATGAATATTATCATTTTTGTACATTGTCATTAATGTTTCATTATCATTTTTGTGGAGCCAATCTAGAGAGTTAGATTGACCAAGAGGCGAACAAACCAAGAGCTCTCAAGATTGTATATGTAAGTTATATGTACTGGAGCAATTAATATGTGAGTATACCATATTCTTTTAATTATATTATGGTTCTATGAATGTGTGAATGTATATTAGTTACTCATATTATGTATAACCAACAAGTTATACGACATTGTACAAAGTTTGTAATGAGAATAAAATACAATCCCATCTACACCATGAGAATAAGTACCTAAAATCTATGTCAAACAAAAGGCTACCAGAATAATATAATAAGCACACCATAAAATAAAAATATGGGACAAATATATCATATGAAAACATAACATTACAACTGATACAAGTATGACATCCCTAAGTGATGAAGAAATGAGTCATGAAAGTAACTTGAGCAATACAATTGCTCAAGTGATAAATAACAAATATAATAGATGTTACATTGTCATAGGGAAGACCAAATGACAATGCCTTGGCCAAATTAATTGGATTTTATAATTAATTTTAATGGTATCTTCTTATTTTTATGTTGATTCCACAAATTTAAGTCCAATGCAAACTGGGTCTAAAAGGGAATAATCACCTATGTTGTTATCTATGTCAATTTTGAATTAGGTGTTGGATTCCAAAAAAACAAATTTTATGGTTAGAGTTTGTTAATAGGCATGCCATATGCACGATGCTTGCCCAAAGAATAAGGTCACTCAAAAGAGAGAAAAAAAGGAAAAGTGGCAATCTCAAAGGCCAAGGTTGATATCAAATTAATCTTCAGAAAGGAGTGTAGGTCACTCAAACTTTGGATCATTGACAAGGGTCCCAACTCCTCTCTATAACTAATGTTAACATCAATGTAAACATTCAATAAGATCCAATTCCCCATGCATACTATTATAATTGAAAACCCATAAGAGAGGAGACGAGGATGTGGCAAACCAATCATTTACAATTTTTAATTCCAAAGGTTTGGCACAAGCTATTTCCAATTGCAAAATTAACTCTAAACACTCTTGCAACAACAGGTAGCAATGTCGAGGACATTGCCACCTCATGGCTCTTGTTTTAAAATGTTTCACAGGAAGATTATAATTAAGGTTTTAAAATTTTTTAATAAGGTTTTTTGAAAATCATTAAAGTTTTTAGGTTTTTCATAAGGTTTTTTAATTTTTAGAAAATTATTAAAGTTTTTAGGTTTTTAAAAAAGTTTTTTATTAAGGTTTTAAATGTCATTATTAAGGTTATTTATTTTTATTTTTATTATTTTTTAAGTTTAGCTAAAACCTAGACAAATTGGGTTTGTTTTGAAACTTAATTAGGGGGATCCAATTCTTACTAACCTCAAAACCACCATCCCTATTTAGGTTATTAGGGTGTTTGATAATCTCTAGGGCTTCTTTGAATCTTCTTTTATAGTAGTGGTTTTCTTTTGCAAGCATCGAGGTTTCTTCAAGAACTTAATAAATTCTTTGAGCGTCTCAACGGCCAATCCGTTGACATTAAATTCACCATGGAAGTGGAAGAGAATGAGAGCATCCCCTTCCTTAACGTCTTAATCTACAAGAGACTCGATGGTTCCTTGGGACATAAGGTCTTCAGAAAGAAAACCCAGAAAGAAAACCCACACAGACAGTTACCTTGATGCAGATTCTCATCATCATCCGACCCATAAACTAGGGATCATCAACACCCTAGCAATAAGAGCATCTAGGATTTGTGATGCTTGAACATCTAGTTAAAGTTTTCAAAAGCATCAGTTACAAGGAGAATGACATTAGGAGAACCTTTAGGAACCCCTTAGGTAAACCAAAAAAACCCCAACAACACAATGACAAAAAGAGGACCTATCTCCATTACATCCAAGGCGTCACGGATAAGGTTTCCAAAATCCTAAGAAAGAAGGAAATCCTTACAGCTTTTAAACCTCTAGAAACCATAAGGCAAAAAATGAGGACTGTTAAAGACAAGGTTGATGAACATCAACAAAAAGGTGTCTATAGGGTTACATGTTCATGTGGCCTTAACTACATTGGAGAAACCAGTTGGTTGCTCAAGGTTAGATTAAAGGAACATGGGGCCGACATCCGCAACCAACGCATCTGCACCTCTGCCTTGGCAGAACACTTGGAGAAGTCTAAACATCATATCTGCCTTGAAGAAACCTCGATGCTTACAAAAGAAAACCACTACTATAAAAGAAGATTCAAAGAAGCCCTAGAGATTATCAAACACCCTAATAACCTAAATTAGGATGGTGGTTTTGAGGTTAGTAAGAATTGAGTCCCCCTAATTAAGTTTCAAAACAAACCCAATTTGTCTAGGTTTTAGCTAAACTTAAAAAATAATAAAAATAAAAATAAATAACCTTAATAATAAAATTTAAAACCTTAATAAAAAAACATTTTTAAAACCCTAAAAACTTAATAATTTTCAAAAAAATTAAAAAACCTTATGAAAAACCTAAAAACTTTAATGATTTTAAAAAAACCTTATTAAAAATTTTAAAACCTTAATTATAATCTTCCTTTCAAACGTTTTAAAATAAGTATTTAAAAAAAAACTTGTAAATAATTAATAAACTTAAAAAAACCTTTATAACATATTATTCTAAAAATATATTATAATAAATTAATTAATACTAACTTATAGTTTCAAAATACTAAAAAGATTAAGGATTATGTAATTTTAATCTTAATAAATTAGAATTTAAATCTTAATAAATTAAAATTTAAAAATAATTTTAAATCCCAACAATATTTTATAAAAATTATAATATTTTAAGTTTTTAAAATATTAAAAAAAATTTAACATAGGGTTTTAACTTTTAAAAATTAGAATTTAAATCTTAAATTTTTTTAAATCTTCTTAAATTTAAATTTAAAAATAATTTTAAATCTCAACAAATATTTTATAAAAATTAGAATATTTTAAGTTTTTAAATTAAAAAAAAAAAAAAAATTAACATAAGGTTTTAACTTTTAATTTTTTTTACCTAACCTAGAAATAGTCGGCCAATTATAACATAATAAAGTAACTTAACTTACAAACCCTTATTTATTACTTCAGAACTGCAACCCGACTTCTTGTCCTGATGATGGTTCCTGATTCAGAATCGAAACATCGACTTACAAAATGACTACTGCGAATTCTCCAGAAAAACCCTACATTAATCATGATAATTGTCAATTGAGTTATGATTTAGTGGTAAATTAATGGGAATTTTCCATTCCTTGCAACATTTGATTATAAAAGGAAAGGTACCATTGGTATTTAAAACTAAGAATCTTTATTGAAGTGTCTTAAGAGTGATAATCTATTCTCTCTAAATCTATAATTACTAATCTATATAGATATAAATAAATTATGTTATCAGGATTCTAGGGATATTTAAGGGAAAATAAGTAATCAACTTTGAAAAAAAGGGGGTGTTACTATAAAAACGAACATCAACATGAGTATAACAACATAATGGAAACTCATCATCATTATCATAAGCATATGATAATAAAACGTAAACCATTAATCTATACTTGTAGTAAGTGTTAAATAGGTCATCATGTCCACACATCTAAGTAAATAGAAAATTGGATGAGTCACATCATATCATGAATTAAAGAATATTCATGTCATGGATAATATACAATCATGGTTGTGCAGGGCCACACAGTGGGAGATGAGATGAGGTCCAAAATTTTGAGATTGATATAAACTAAGACATCCCCATCCCAAGGATCATTACTAGAAATGAAGATTCAAGGTAGCTCTAGCGAAGTCAGGTGGTATCTCTAAAGTGAATTTAAATAAGGATGGAGTCTTCTTGGATTTAAGGGTGATGAATTTAAGGTAAAATTCCTACAAAGTATGAAATCAATGATCACATTTAGCATTGATTAGGAACCAATTCAAGTTATATTGTGCGGGATTATAATTCTTCATAACTTTGATAGTTGTAAGAAGGATATTATATGAAATCTTTTGCACCTGTGAATAATAACAAGTACTAACCTCTCATCATAATTGTAATGGATTGGCATAATAGATAATCTAGTCATATTTTTTATTGTCAAGTTCTTCAATGAATAGATTCGATGTTTAAGGGATGAAACAAGGAGATTCGATGTTTAAGGGATGAAACAAGGAGTCCATGTGAGGGAAAATTGTTTGTTTTGCTTTCTCATCCAAAATAAACTTCTCACCGTTATGCAATATATGCAAGAAACCATTAACTTGAGTAGCTTAACTAGAATAAACCATGATAAAAAATTTCCCCTTTCATTCTAATATTTGGAGTTGGTGGAGGGTATATGGGGGAGATAAGGACATTCATAGTTTTAACCTTAAGAAGAATAATTTTTTTTTATCTTGGAAACGTAGAATTAGTTATGTAAATTACACACTTCAACATATTTAAATGAAGCTTGTACTCACGACAACATTCAAAATGGCTCTTCAATCCACAAGGCTTTTCCATGGTTCAGAGTGAGTGACGATTTTTTCTAAATAAAGAAACAAATTATCAACCATATCATGATGCATAAAACATAGGTCATCGGATAGTGGCTTTAGCATTTCTTAAACCAAAAACTATAATAAGATAACAAAACATACCCATGAGCATATTAAACTTAATCTTACATTGATCTTATTTATTTCTAGATTCGAATATGGTTATATTAAAAAAATCAAACCATAACATACCCATGAGCATATTAAACTTAATCTTACATTGATCTTATTATTTCTAGATTCGAATATGTTTATATTAAAAAAATCAAACCATAAGACATAAAGATTCAATACTAGCAAAAGTATCAATAACCTTATCAACATATCCTTAAGACATTCGTTATTTAAAATCGTGAAAATCAGTACACATTTAGATGGTTCCCTTTTCATTGTTGATAAGGACAAGATTCAATACCCATGTGTATACTAAATTGGAAAAGTGAAATCTACTTTAGATCTTAATCCTAATGGATAGGGTATTATTGGGGTGAATAGGACATGATTCAAATCATGTCTTTTAATCATGGTAAGTTTCTATGGTGTTCCATTAAACATCATTGTAATCTGTTTGAGGCTAGGCATTTATTGGTAAGACTATATTAAAAAAATATATTTTAATTCATGCAAGAGGCATTTCTGAGATTCTCTTTATTTGGAAATACAAGATACGTCTATAAGGATTTCTTTGTAAGGTGTAGGTTTGATTACAATAGTAATGATGACAATTTGGAAAACATTGACAAAATTACCTTCTTCAAATGCATTGGGAACCAAAACTAGGTGTTTAAACCATCATATATGATTAGGAATAAATCCTATTGATTTGACACCATGTATATTCAAGAGAATAACATCCTTCGAGAGAAATGGATATCATCCAATGGAATATATGGGTCATGGAAATTTTCAACAATTTCTCTATAATGGGGAAAATTTGTTTGAAAATATGGGGGAGATATGTGTAAGCCATTAAATTGAGACACATCACCTTTAATTGAGATAACCACATAAAACTCTATATCCTGCCATGCACGCATGGCTTTAGGGAAACTAGAGGCTCCATTAAAAGTCAATAAAAATCATATAAATCATGAATGATACCATATAAGTGTCTTGGAGGAGAGTACCATGGAACATCCTAAGTAAGCATGATTCCTTGAAGAGATCATGGCAATACAAGTAAGTTTTGGAATGGAATGAATGTTGATTATGAAGGGTCATACATTATAACGATATTGCAAGGTGATGTTAGGTTTACAATATGTAAGTTGATTGATGTTGACCACTTTTCCTTCATTGGGAAATTTCATGACATGGATATATAATGAATAAACCACCTTCATTGAATACAAATAGTTAAGTCTGAACACCACATGTTATAATTCAAAGGTGCATCCACAACTTCTATGACCATTAATAGAGCTTTAGCAACTAACTCCGTAGAAAAGTCTTAATGGAGACCTTGTCATTTGAAAGTTTGACAATCGAAGTCCCAAAAGGTAGTGAGAGATGGAACAAGATAAGGTGACGCTAATAGTTTCCATACTGCAATAAACATGAAACATGATGAAGCTTCCTCATAAATGATTTGATAATCAATGATCACATTCTTAACATATATTGGAACTTTAAATATAGTGTTGCAAGGAATAGGCAATCTATCATTATCTATATCAAAAGTAATGAGACAACAAACAATAGGTTCAATATATCTAATGACATCCAATAGATCCTTTCATTGGGAAGGGTAACTTTAGAAGATCTCTAATCATGACATAACTGAATAAGACTGTGACAAATCTTCAAAACAACTATAGTTGTAGGCAACCCTATAAGATCTCTAATGTTGATACAATTGAATAAGACTATGACAAATCTTCAAAAATCCTATAGTTGTGGGCAACCCTAAAGTGAGGAATGTACATTATCCTCCTCAAAAGGATTTTATGCATACACAAAAAAGGGTTGGTTTATATGCAATGGATTGTTATAAGAAAGCATATTAGTGTCATTGTCAATATAAAGACGGGCTCAACATTTTTTTTTAAAGTGATATTTTTTTATCTAAAATTTATACTTTCTTTTTTTAAATAGCATTTTTCTTATTTTTAAAATTTTATTTGACAATATAAAGTTTATAATTTTTAACCATATTAAAAATTGTATATTCATTTTTCCACTTTCAAGTTTCTTTTCTTTTTCTATTTAATTTAGCACAAATTTTAATAATAATAATATCTATATCATATCATATTTTCCAATATCAATCAATTACACATACATCATACTAAAAATGAGTAATCAATAGAGAGAAACTATGTTAATATATGTAATATCAAACAATATATCAATGCTATGTCTTCCTAGTAGTAATAGTATAATGCCATCTAACACGCGGGTGCGTAGATATAAACATAATCTTAGTAATGGATAGGGATATTTGTACGAGAACTAAGCATCCGACGACATGAGTCCAAAAATTAAGGGTGTTACCATTAAAAAAAACCCATCATCCTTGAAAACCCATTATCATATAATAATTATTATATAATAAAAGTTCATAATCATCAATTATATTTAATTTATAATAAATAATAATAAAAATTAAAAATATAAAATACTTAAATTTTTAGGTATTATAAAAAAATTATTGCTTTAATATAACACATTAAACATATCAATATCCACTTGCTAGAGTTTACATCCAAAGTCTTCACTAAAGTCTACATCAAAGTCCTCATTTCTTCATATAACTCTTTCAAGTTTCTTTCTCTCTTTTATTTAATTTTTCTTAAAATTTAAATATATATTTGAAACCAATAAAATAAAGCCTCCATCAAAATCTTCATTTCTATAAAACTCTTTTAAGTTTTCTTTTCTTTTTATTTAACTTATTATCAATATGATTCAATTTATCATAAAATTTATTAATATATTTAAAACCAATAAAATATTTATTATCAATATGATTCAATTTACCATAAAATTTAATAATATATTTAAAATAAATAAAAATTATTATCAATATGATCAAGTTAAAATAATAATAACATTCAAGTTAAAATAAAAGTAATAAATTATTAACAACTATACTATTTTAAAATATTTGAAACATTAAATAATCTAGATGTTATGATGGGCTTATTAGTGGTCTTATAACATAATTTGCCATAAATTAAAATTTAATAATATATTTGAAACAAATAAAATAAAGTCTACATCAAAATCCTCATTTATTTATAAAACTCTTTCAAGTTTTCTTTTATTTTTATTTAATTTATCATAAAATTTAATAATATTTAAAATCAATAAAATAATTATTACCAATATGATTCAATTTACTATAAAATTTATTAATATATTTAAAATAAATAAAAATTATTATCAATATGATTCAAGTTAAAAAAATGATATGATTCAAGTTAAAATAAAAGTAATAAATTGTTAACAACTATACTATTTTTAAATATCTGAAACATTAAACAATCTCGATGTTATGATGTCCTTATTAGTGGTCTTATAACATAATTTACCATGAGGGTTAGATTAACATTGGTATCTACATACATGCACATATAACTATAATTTATAGTTAATTATTAATATTCATAATTCATAATTTATAAGTAATTATTAGTATCTAATTATATAATAATATATATTTATATCTATTATTATATGATTAAAATTGTAATAGTCGATTATTATGTCCCCGACAAGGGGATATATATGAATCGGTCAGTGCTATTATTTAGAACAATTTGTATTAACTTTAACAAAACCATGTAATTTAAACTAAGGTTGTGTATTACTTTTTCATTTTTTTATTTTTTAAAACTATTTTTGTGCTTATTCATTGGTTAGTGCAGCTGACGTTTCTCTAGGGTCTTGTGCTCCAGGACCCGGCGGCGAGCTTTGGTCAGCAAAAATTAAATACATGCCTAAGTTTTAACGCAGCAATATGTAGCTTCAGTACTTCTGCTTTCCATGAAACATGTGCTCGTTCTTTTCTTGATGCAATGCACTGACAAATCCATAAAAAAAATGCACCCGCTGAATACCAAAGAAAAATGAACTGCAGGTACCACCTGAGGATATTGATGGAGTCAGAGAGTGCGAAATCCCAAAGCCGCAGCCTTCAGATCTTTGATGAGGGAATTTCTTGATCCCACTCTGATGCTTCTTTCGTTCCAATATATGCTCATTATCAGTCAGTGAGGTTTTAACTTTAATGAACCCATGAATATGAACTATTAAAAGCTGCATCAATTTGTATAGAAAGTAAATAAGATTATTGATACATATAATGCATACATAAATACTTAACCTATAAAGGTATTCTAGAGCTACATTTATTTCGTGTTGGAAGTGTCTCTCAATTCCGAGACATTGAAGCACGTCAACGTTCTGAACACGTTTAAGTAAATCATCATTGTAGCTATATTCCTCAGTGCAATGCAAGAGTAAATGTTTGTTTCTTCAATAAGCTTTTCTGTGCATTCGCTACATGCAAGTATGATAGAAATTCCAATGCGGGTTAACAGAGTAGAAATTCCAATGCGGGTTACTTAGACAGTATGGTAGTGGATGTGTTTATTAATTCTTTTAAGACCTCTTGGTGTTGGTTACCCTTCCATTACTGCTTTTGTGAAGATCGAAACATGACTGGAATACTATATTAATGACTATTTTGCAGGGCTAATAACAACGCCTTCTTTTTGAGAAGGGCACTTGATTAAGGACTTAAGGCTCACCTGAAGTGCTGAGCGGACCAGACTCCTATTTTGGGTCCCACAGCCCAACCCTCTGGCGGCTGAAACTTGGCAGCATAATAAAATGGTAAGCAGCAAATAATAATAAACTTCTATCTTGAAGAGAAGAAGAAAATGAAAGATTATTACTAGTCCGACTTGCGATTGATCAATAAACTCATTGTTGATTGACGGACCCAAATAAACTGAACAACCCAAAGATGCTCGGGCTGCTCGAGATAATGGGAAACTGCAGGCATCCTTGATTGTACATAATTAGGTGTACTACCGCTAGCGAGGAGGAACCCGGCATTCATGCACCCCACATTTTAGAGCTATAGGCTAGCACTATTGTGATTTCGTATTTATATTATATCATTCTAGGTTGCCATATAGTATGGAAAGACTACACCGTTAAGGATGTATCAGTTATCACTTTGAGTTTCCGCTCAGCGTTGATTTTATATTTCACAATCTTGATTTTTTTAATTTTCGGGAGATAGTATCAATGTTCATCTACCTAAACTTAGATGGATTGTAGTTTCACGGAATCAACCAATGGCCATTGATATTTTTGGTAATATGTGTCTAGCCACCTTCAAATTGATCTTTTAGATTTTCCAACCAAAAAATATGATTTTATATTTTAATGTTATAATTTTTTAAATTTCTCCAATTTTATTTTTTAAATTTCATATTTGTCAATGAAAGTATTAAATTATTATATACTTGAACAATATTTTAAACTTCACATTTATATACAAATTATGGTTTTTACATTTTAATTTTAATATTTAGATATTGTCATTATATATTTAAAAAATAAAAATAATTATAACAATATAGAAAATATACAACCTCATATCCGCAAGAAAAAAATCCAAAAAAATATTCCTACATTTTACGAAATTCACTTCAATCTTACTTTGACAATTCACATGCCAAAGGGAGTTCGTGCTTTTAATTGGTTCCATTATTTACACAGGGTATCATTATGATATGGTATCAATGTTCATATACCACGATCCCAAATAGATTGTGGTTTCAGGAATATTACGCACAATACCACCCATCACTGTCTTAGAAAACATAGTTATGTTAACAGGATTGTTCCACTGAAAATAAGGTATTATAAATTTTTATTATTTTCATATTTTCATATTAAATTTAAAATTAAGTTTACAATTTTCAAACATTATTTCCAATAAAATCACCATGTTTTTAATCAAACCTTTGTGGTTATATTTCCTGTGTTTTTGAATCCAAATTATTTTTAAAAAAATATTTTCTTTTTTTAATATGAAAAAAAATTCAATCCTTTTTATTATTCAAAGGACCTATTACATAACAGGAGATGAGGATACATCAGTCTCAAAAACTATAAATATGCCGTCTTCCATCGTCCATATTAAGACCATTTACATAGAAAAAAAATACTACCTGTCAATGTTCTCAATATATATATGGGAAATTCCAACATAACAAACCCAGTTCTGTGCCGGTTCCCATCGTCCATATTAAGACCATTTACACAGCAAGCAAAAACACTACAACGTGTCAGTATTCTCAATATATAAGAAAATCCAACATAAGCAAAACCAGTTCTGTGAATATCGCCGCTACCAAAAAATTGATCCCAACTACAGCAATACCTATTTTCTTACTCCACTAATTTATGCTTCTGAGTTTTTTATATGATTTAGAGTGAGTATTTATAATTTTTTGCTTTTTAGTTTTTAATATGATTTACCTACTTTCCTTTTGAGTTTTTAATATGATTTACATATTTTTTTAGTTTTTTATAGGATTTATATTTATATGTGTTTAGATAATGTTTTGTAAGTTTAAGTTAGCTTTTGATGTATTGTTTGGAAATAGACTTTATTTTTTTTGACAGAAACATAGTTGTAGGATATATTAAAACCGGTAAGCAGCTACCGAAAACTTAATACAGAGACAACACAGCTACATAGATGCGATAAGTACTTCATCAAAACGAGGCAGGGGAGCCACAGCCTCCCAACGGCCTAAAATATTTATTTAAGTAGTACTGTGGAGATTGAAAACCAGAGCAAGAAGGAAAGAGGGCAAGCAGCGCTAGATCAGTTGTCCAGTTTGGCCTTCAGCTTGGCAACTGCAGTTTCCAGGGCGGTGATTCTATTGCCAAAGTCTCCATGTGTAATAGCCGCGTCCTTGAATCCTGTATGTGTTTCATCCTTGAAATCCTTCAGTTTATCAGTGGAGGCCGAGAGATCAGCACGCAGTTGCCTCAGATCCTTGTTCAGTAGATCCCAGGATTGTTCACCCGCTTTGGTGACCACTTGCAACTTCTTGTCTTGATCATCCAGTTTGGCTCTGAGACGGCCCATGGCATCTTCCAGCGAACCGATTCTTACCTCTGCTGAAACTCCTGAACTAGTAGAACCTTCTAAAGCCATTATGAAGCGGGCCTGCTCTTGATTCAGAGATGAGCACGAGCTAGCAGCGCTGGAGAGGGCAGCGTGGAACTTGAAGAACTTGATGTCACAGTCTTCTTTTCTGGATCTGAAAACCACAGAGCAAATGAAAAAGGTTTTGGGATCATGGTAGAGGAGGAGCGTCTTTAATAACTTGCTTGGAGGTGCCCAAAGGACGAGGAGACCTGACGGGCTGCAAAAATGCAGGGAATCTCTACCATGCTTAAGGTTGGAGAAAACGTGGGTTGAGCAGGTCGAATGAGGAAGCTGTAAAAATATCCTGGATCCCCTACAGCTAAGGAATGTCACATCTTTGATAAACACCATCAATATTTAAGATGCTTTGGTCCAGCGCAGCTCCACTATTAGCCTCTTTATCTGCTTGCATATTCAGAACACGCAGCACATGGAAATATCTGATATTTTGGAAGTATTTGCTCAGGTGAAGGATTTTCTGAAAGATATGGCGAAGTTTAATATGCGGAGGGCTCTTCTTGGTTATGAGGGCGTTGATAAGAAGCCTGGAGTCCCCAAAGACTGAGATTTTGCCAATTCCTTTATCACGCGCTATTTTTAAACCTTGCCATAAACCACAAAATTCAGCAGCATTATTAGAATCAATTCCTAGACCCCAGGCATATTTGCTGAGCGTGTTCCCATTGGCCAAAATGAGTACTCCTCCAGCACCAGCTGAACCTGGGTTTCCCTTCGAAGCACCGTCGAAGAAGAGACAAGGTTCATTCAAGGTTGACTTCCAGTGCCTGAAATCAGCTTCATCAAGTCTAATTTCCCACTGCTCTGTCTGAGGAGTGATGCGAGTGATACTGGGCTGGAGGTTGGGAGCTAACGAGCTTAACCAGCATAACTCATCTTGTTGTAGCTGGTTGGAGTTTTTTTAAGGATAGGTTACTTTCCAGAACTTCCCCAAGGATAGCTCTAGCCTGGGCTGCAACTTTCCGGGGAGGAGAATCTTGATTCCTTAAAATTATATTGTTTCTCTCGAGCCAAAGCTTCCAGCAAATGGATTTTGGGAGCCATTCCCAAGTAGATTGAAGCAGAGTTTTTTTGGACAGCCTAAATGGAGACAGGTTCATCCAAGATGAGAAGAGATTCTGAATAGTATGGGGCAGAGTAGTGTCTTGGGTAAGGTTCATAGCTTTGAGCCACACTTCTTTGGAGAAAGGACAGTCCAGAATGATGTGATCCACAGTTTCTTCATGGAGTTTACAGAGAGGGCATCGGGAGGGGCCTTCCATGCCTCTTTTCTTAAGGTTATCTCCTGTGAGGATACTTTTGTGGGCTAAAGACCAGTAGAAGATATCAATTTTCGGGATGAAAGGTTTGGCCCATATAAACTTCCAGACAGTTGGGTTGGGAACAGCATATGGAATGGCTTGTATATCCTTATATCCTTTTGAGGTTGTGTAACTTCCAGTAATCCCCCAACGCCTTCTATCTCTGGTATCTTTTTTGAAAGGGGATTTGCCTTGGAGGAGGGCAATCAAGGCTTCCGCTTCAGAGTTTAGATCGGGAGGGAAGAGACCTAAGTCCCAACCAATCCAGTAATTTCCTTCCCAGGCTGATAGATCCCATAGCGTGGTGGCACCTTTATCCAGAAGCCATCTTTGGATGTTGTTGACTTCCATGATTGAACCAATGGGGGTTTCACCTAGAATGGATTCTTCCCAAACATTGATTGATTCCCCATTACTAGGGATACCGTAAAGAATGTTCTTGAAGGGGTTCAAAGCTTTAATGCATAGTTTGTAAATTGGGGAGCCCTTTCTGAGAGGGGGCTGCAAGTCCAGACACCTTTTTCTAGGTCCCGGGAAGTATTTTTTGCGGAGTACTTCCTTGCTCCAGCTATTTTTCCCTATGATCAACTGCCAAAGTAACTTGGCTCCCAAAGCAAGGTTTTGGATAGGTAAACTTCGCACATGGAGACCGCCTTCATCACAGGGTTTTTTAATCTTATCCCAACTGACCAAATGGATTTTTTTTTCATTACCTTTACCTCCTTCCCAAATGAATTTCCTGAGCAGCCCTTCAATCTTGTTAACTACTGAGCTTGGAGCAAGTAAAATATAGGATTGGTAAATAGGCATGCTATTGAGAACAGATTTTATGAGAATAGTTTTACCTGCTAGATTGAGCCAGCTGGCCCCCCATTTTTGGATTTTGCTTTTGAGCTTGTCAACAATAGGTTCCCAGTCTGCTGACTTGATTTTATTTTTGCAGATGGGTATGCCAAGATAGGTGAAGTTGTCCCAATCTCTGGTTCCTTCCATCCCCAACGTTCTGGTGACATTCCTTAGATCCCTAGCTGTACAATTCCAGCTGAAGATTTTGCTTTTTTGGAAGTTTATTTTGCTTCCGGAAATCTTTTTGTATAACTCCAATTCTTTTTTAAATTGTTCAGCAGAGTGGACAGAGGCTCCTCCTAGCAGCAAAGTATCATCAGCGAATTGGGCATGGTTAATGTCCTTGACATTGTTCACAATTTTGAGCCCTGGTAGCAAGTGGATTTCCTGACTAAGGTTAATTTGATAGCTGAGCATAGAAGCCTGGATGGCATAGAGAAGAGGAGACAACGGGTAGCCCTACCTTAACCCTCTAGCGGCTTTGAAGAAGCTGGTGGGCCTTCCGTTTACTAGAGGGGCTATCCAAGGGTCACCTACACACCCTTTGACCCAGCTTATAAAGTTGAGGGAGAAGCCAAATTTTGCCATTACTGCAAACAGGAAATCATGTCTAACACGATCAAAGGCATTAGCTAAATCAAGTTTGATGACCATACCTTTTTCCTTACGGTGGAAGCTTGAGTGGATTGCTTCTTGGACAAGGATGATGTTGTCGAGGATTTTCCTTCCTTTGATGAATCCCCCTTGATTTTCCAGGATGATCCGAGGGAGAATTCTTTTCAGTCTGGAGGCAATGATCTTAGTTATGAGCTTGTAACCAGTATTACACAGCGAGATGGGCTTGAACCGATTGAAGGTAGTGGCGCCTTTTTCTTTTGGAATCAGGGCCAGGAAAGAAGAGTTAGTGCTGCCTCCCAGTTTGTTGGTTTTATGTGAGTACCGAATCATTTTTAGGAGATCATACTTTATTATTGCCCAGCAACAGGTGAAGAATCTAGTTGTGAAGCCATCCGGGCCAGGGGCACTATCAGGCTTCATAATTGAGAGAGCTTTTTTAACCTCTTCCATGGTGATAGGTGCCGTTAGAAAATTATTATCCTCCAAGTTGATGAGACGAGGGATGAGGTCAAAGGGGTGGGAGGAGGCGTCAATTGGATCCTCAATGGGGGCGGTGAAGAGATCTGAAAAGGTTTCCACAGCTGCTTTTTTTATGCCTTCAACGTCTTGGATTAGCTCTCCTTCAAACTGTATTTCCAAAACAGCTTTGTAGTTCTTACGTGCCTCAGCTTGTTTATGGAAATATTTTGTATTTTTGTCTCCACTCAAGAGCCAGAGGTTTCGTGATTTTTGACGCTGGTACTCTTCTTCTATTCTGCAGGCCGAGAAGTAGTTTTTTTGCAGGGTCTCTTCCTTAAAGAGGAGATAGTCAGACGCAGGAGAGGAGTCCACGCTGGTTTGATGCGATTCCAGCTCAGCTTGTGCGATTTCTCTGTTAGAGACCGGGGAGGGGATGCGTTTGGCCCAGGCTTTAAGGGCGATTTTGAGTCTTTTTAATTTGGTTTCCCAGATGAAGGAAGGCGAGCTAGACAGGTGGGCATTCCAGGAGCCAGCTACAGTTTGCAGAAAATCATCTTGGTGAATCCAAAGTGGGCTGAAGCGGAAAGGGATCGGACCAAGGTTTTGGTCAAGAGCAAGCTCAAGAAGGATGGGCTTATGGTCGGAAGTGCAGTGAGGGAGGATTTTGGAAGAGGCTAATAGGCCCATGGAGAAAAAGGAGGAGTGGACAAGGAAGTGGTCTAGCTGGGCTGCAACATGGCCAGGACCAATTCTTTTGTTCGTCCAAGTAAATTTACCTTTGACAGGCTTGATGTCAATCAGATCCCATTCAGAAATGATATCTTCAACCCATTCCCTTGAAGGGTCTCTGACCGGATTGCCTCCCTTCTTTTCATTAGCTGCCAGAGTTACATTCAGATCTCCAGCTACAATAATATTTTCTCTATGCTGCAGCTGAAGAAAGGATTCTAGAGTATTCTAGCACTCTTTTTTTTCCGCATGTAAAACAAGGACATAGAGATTGAAAAGGCTTACCTTTCGTCCAGATTGTTTGTGGTTGAGTTTGGTGAAAACCCAGTGGACGGTTCGTTCTTCAGCTTCAATGTCATACAGGGAGGGGTCCCAGAAGGTGGCTATTCCTCCGGAAGCGCCTCTGGAGTTGTTGCCAATACCAGTACCTTTTTTCCAGAATTTTTTCCCGATTTGGAGGATAGCAGGCTCCTCCATTTTTGTTTCCTGGACTAGCAGAATCTCTGGCTTATGAATTCGTATTAGATCTCTCATTGCATCTTCCTTCAGGGTAGAGCCTAGACCTCTGCAATTCCAGGAAATGTATTTCATTAGGGACTATGGGAGAAGGGATTGGCCTCTTTGGAGGCCTGAGTTGTTCCTTTTTTTGATCGAGTGTTCATGATCCCTTTTAGAGTTTTTTGAGAGCCTTCAAGGACTGCAAGATGGGTTGCTTCTTCTCTTTGTTTCTTTTTAGATTTCCTCCCTCTTGGAATTTTGATAGGAATAGAGTGCAGACCGCTTGAAGAGGCACCTTCATCAGTTTCTTCACCTGGATCTGAATCTAGCATCAGTAGATCTTCATTTGCTTCTTTGGGGGAACCTGGGTTATCAGCCCCCATCAGGTGTTGGGTTATTTCCCCATGCTCCAGCTGATCAACGATCTGGTTTCTGGTCTCTTTTCTATTAGGCTGCTTGGACGTTTGGGGTTCATCGCTTACGATGGCTGCAGTCTTCCCATTTGGATTGGGTTCCTGTTGCTCCTTAGGGTTTGGAATCACGATTGGGTCTTCTTTGGAGGATTCCTGGGGTGACTTATTTGAGCTTGAGGGTTGGGTTTGCATGTCCACTGTATTCCTTTTTTCCTGGTTCTTGGCATTTGTCTTGCCTTTCTTGACTTTTTGCCATCCTTCTCCTTCTTCCGAGCTCTGAAGTTTCGAGCAGTTTCTTTGAAAGTGACCATGTTCGTGACATTGGCGGCATTTGAATGGCAGTTGTTCGTAGTCAAGCTTTTGGAAATGTATCCAATCTCCAACTTTGAGTTTAACGGCTTCAGGGAGGCCTGCTTCAAGGTCAACCTCGACACATATTCGGGCACATGAGTATTGGCCCTTGTTATCAGCTTTGTCAATGTATTTCCCTAGAGCGTTTCCAATTTTTTCCAGGGTTGGAGTGTTCCAGCAGTGGACTAGAAGGCTGGGAAGCCTTACCCATACTGGAACTTCCTTGGGCACATCTACTTCCGCGTTGAAATCTGGAGTCCATCTGTTGAGGTACAGTCCTTGAGGTCCCATGAAATATGGACCATTTCTGAAGATAAGGTCTCGGTCTTCTTTGGATATAAACTCAAAAATGAAGAAGCCTCGCCCTACGGAATAGCAGGTGACACTATTCTTGAGCTGGGGTCTCCAATTCCGTTGGATCCAGTCGTCTGTGGTTTTGGTTGAAGGCCAAAGCCCCATGATCTGGCCAACCAATCCTCGATCAGACAGGGCTAGAGCGATCTTGATGGGGATTTCGCTAGGCAAATCAATTTCAGGAATTGAGTCGAGCTTTTTAATGAATTTCGGGATGGCAGGGGGTACGGGCTTGGATCCATTGGGACGAAGAAGCAGATTGAAAGCTTCTGTAGCGGAAGAAGGGGAAGAGGGAGGGGGAAGCCCTCCCTCAGGCGCAGGCATGAGCGCTTGAGCGAAGCAACCAGGGCGGCGATAGCTAGATCGTGGCTAGGGTGCGGCTCCAGCAGTGAGCGATCAGAATGTTTGGAAATAGACTTTATTAATTAATTATAATTTATTTAATAATTTTATATAGAGTATTTTTTTGTATTTTATAAAATTCTAAAATTTGTGGTTTTTTTTTCATAAAATTTTAAAATATGTGTTATAAATATGTTCATTTGTAACTATGTAAAATTTTATATTTATATTGTATTAATTATTTATTATTTAGAAAATAATTGGTGGTCAAGAGTTTGTTTACCATGTAAAATTATTTTTCCTTATGTGAGACCTTAAAATCTTAGATTTATATCATTTCACATTATTTATATATTATTTTAGAAAAGAATTGAATTCCAAAATTTTGTTTATAATGGAAGAAACAAGGTAAGTGTTACAAGAATTAGTAGTGCACTTTCAATTAGACTCATGAGCCCCCACTTTATTGAATTCTACACATGACCATCATGTCCACTATGATGATGAAGATGATAGTCTTCCATGCTTTCAATGCCACTTTACACATAAAGATTTCATATTTTGAAGACTATACTTTTTCTATATTATGAAGAAAACAATTATGTTTATGTTTCTTTTTCCACCTCTACAAAACTAAATTAAATACAAGATGAGTAGCTTTAGTTCATGTTAGGATGAAATTTGACATCTTATTTAATGATTTTATGTAGTTCTCAATTTCTATGCATTTGGAGAGTTCTAAGATGCGAGAAGAGCTACACGAAAGGTTCTAAACTTCTTGACTATTATAGTATTATATTGTGCATTTAATTTCATTATCCTTGTGATTATGATGTGTAAAGAAGAGAATGATATCATGTTGTTTACATTGATGATGAACCGCATCACACCGATCACATTGTTTATATAGAGTAGAAGTAAATAGCACTCAGATGCACACAATAATTGTTAAAATATAAGCTCTAGACATGTTGGTGAAATATACCATCATGGATCAAAATAAATTGAAGATGGCTCCGCATTAAGAGTATTAAGGAATTATAA